>JAIGNY010001511.1:1840000-1962500 GCA_020152595.1 Chiridota heheva
AAAGACACATCAAAGCTCACACCGCATGAACCATGTAACCTTTATATAAATGAACTGATAATCAATAACAATTTTTTTTTTTTTTTTAAGAAAACAAGGAAGGATGAGACAAAAGAATAATAAAATGTGCAAAAAATGAAAAGATTATAATTTTTTTTAAATAATAATTGGGTGGAACACTTGCACTTTCAACTTCAAGTCCTGAACCGCCAACTTGTACTTTTCATATCCGCTAAGTCAGGAAGTGTTGGCTACATTTCCCATTTGGGTATAACCACCATAACTTACAACAATGGCAGGGCAATGGCTTTTACTGCTAAAGTGAAAGTGTGATGATAATGATAAGGTATAATATCTCAATTCTACAAACGGCAGGTGAACAAATTTGATAACGAGAAATCAGATGTCTGAACAAGTGTTGGAACGTTCAAATAATACTATTTAAATTGAATAAAAAACACACATGTTCCCAAGCAGTGATCATAATGGCATAAGATTCCAGCATCTTATCACTATATTTAAGTTCGTAATGAAGGGTTGGGGGAAGTCTCCCATCCCCCCAAAAAATATTCTCATCTTGTAGGCAAGTGTTTTAATATACCCATTACGAACTTATAATGCAATAGCTTTTACGAACGAACAACGGAAGATGATATTTTTAACCCTGTTATAGGATATCCTGTTCCTATATCAGTAACATAAAACCACAACTGCTTCAGTTGCCAGGCCATACACAAAGCCACAGTGTGTTGTGAATTAACAACCACTTATCAGCTTATAGTTACTGCATACATGGAGCTTTTGTATAAAAGTGCACTCAAGCAAATTGAGGATGATAAACAACAGATTGTGGCGAATAAAGCTTATTCATGCTGATGATTTGCAACTAAAACTAACTGATATGAGGGGTGTTCATTTCAAATTGTGGTTTACTGAAAAGGGGTTGAAAGGCCAGTTATTAATAGCTTTGGAAATTCATTGTGTCATCTAATGAAATAGTATTGTATCAAAAAAAGACTGAAACGTAAAGATAAAAGGGGTGTGAACATGAATAAAGAAAGGTAATGATTGCAGGACTACAAAGGACAATTTGACCATTGCAGAAATATTAGCTTGCAACAAGTTTGCACTGCGCTTGCAACAAGCTAACATTTTTAGCTTGCGCAAGCATGCTGAAAGCTTGCAGCAAGTGTGCTGCAAGCTAGTATTTGGAACAAATTACCTTGCGCAAGCTAACAGAAACTATCTCCTAGCTTGAGCAAGCTAGAAAAAAACTTTTTCCAAGCCTGCACAAGCTAACAAATATTTTATGCTATCTTCCGCAAGCTAATGCTAGCTTGCGCAAGCTAATGTTAGCTTGTGCAAGCTTGCAGCACACTTGCTGCAGCTTGCAGCATGCTTGCGCAAGCTAAAAGTGTTAGCATGTCGCAAGCATGCTGCAAGTTCAAATTTCTGTAAGGGTACCACCTCCACCTTAATCCACCTCCCAAGAAAATGCAGAAAAATTTGTCTAATTTCTTATTATCAACAATAAGGTTTTCCCCCTCTAGGATACAGCTGCCTCTCTTACCCCCAACAACAAAACCTTTCTGACAATGCTTCTGCTGTTACATAATGTTCCCTACGCAGAAAATGAAATTGCTAGGCTTACTGTAGTGTTTGTACAATGTTATACCATTTCAGCCAATACACAATCAGAACCATTATTTTATTCAAATCAGCTTATACCCACATGCAACATTTTACATGGGGCTTGCTATATATTTACCAGATTTGGGGTTTCAGTTATGTTCCCATCATACGAATCTCGTATTCTTATTTTGATTGGAGCCTTATTTTTTATTTTTTTTATTATTAATATTAGACAAATAATTACATGTGTTGATTCCACATTTTTGCATTATTCATACACAAAGCTTACATTTTTCTTGCAAATAAAGTCGAAACAAATGAGTGACTTGCGAGATTCCTATGTTATTCTTACATAATCCTTGCATGTCTCACATGATAAATTTTGTACATGATCCTTGCAAAAAATATTACATATTGATTTGCTGTGGGCTCTGTTTGGTTCAACAGTTCGTATTTATGATTTGTAAGTTTTTTTGTCTAAAGGTTGAATATTTTTCGTACTCCTTTGCGAGATGCATTCATGAATGTCTTTGCAAGGTATAAACTGAAATGTATACCAGCATGCCGTGGAATAAGTTATTAACTTAAACCAGGGGACAATGTCCGTCTCCCAAATGCCTGAGAATTCCTTTTTCTCGTGGAAGGAATGTGGATCTAATTGCCTGGTGAACTTTGGAGTCATAACAACAGTGTGAAGGTCTGTATAAATGTTGTTGATTTTTATACATAAATTATAACTCTGTGTTTTCTCTTCAATTTGCAGACTTGAAATTAAATTGTCTCTATTGATGAATGCAGTGGCATACCCAGCATTAAGAAAATAAATGAGGGGTTTAAGAAGGTCCTAGACCCCCTCCAAAGATGAAGCGTTCACATTTATCCCGCTTCTCAGGGCAGTTTTGTTTGTTTTTTAACCTAAAAAATATGGAGAAAAAAAAACAATGTTTAAAAATTTCCTTGAAAAAGTGGGGAGGGGAAGAATGAATATGATAAAATTAAATTTCTCTGTCGAATATGAAAACTACCCCCTCTTTTCGACTGCCAGCTCTAATATGATAAAGTCAAATTGAAGCTTTATTCATTTCCCCCCTTTAAGTTACTGTCTGCCTATTCAAGTTGCTATGCTGCATCAATTTTTTTGTACCACAACATTGCACATCTTGACAGTATTTACCATTTCCATTTCATTTTGTTTATAATTGCTTTTAGTTTGGATATTTATAACAAGATGGTAAAATATGCACACAACAGGTCCCCGACGTAGGTTTTGGGATTGGGGACCAGGACCAATGTTGGCAATTGCCCATCGGGTGAAAAGTAAAGGCCTGTTTGTAAATTATTTGGGAACCATTGCCCCTCCGTCCCCCACCCCAACACAATATTATAGGATGTGATCAAGCAAGAATTCTACATTAGTACACAATAATAGAGTCTCTAGAGACTATTCCTACCAGATACCAAACTGCAGTGGTAGGTCTCCGTCATATGTTAGAACTAGAACACAACGAAAGAATTATGTATTGATTTTCAATGAAAAGTAATCCGCCAGAGCTCTTAATGTAATTGAAAAGCATTTTTGTTTGTGCAACATTTGGTACGGTAAATTTGAGCTCGATTATGCGACATATGGTATTGGAGATCGAGCTGTATACTGCACACAGCACAGCTGTCACGTTTTTACAGTTGGATTTATTTGGTATTGAAAATGGTAATGGTATACCTACGTGAGATATACGGGCATGTAGCATTTTCTATGATTTTAGTGGACATGTGGTACCTTAGAAGGAATCTTGTTACAATTTTTTATGAGTATCTTGTTTAATTTAGAGGATGTGATACAGTATGTTATAACCAGCATGATGTACTTGCTTTTATTGAACTCTGAAATATTTTATTGATTTTTAATAGAGTTTGAGGTTGTTAGTTATTAGGATACATTTTGCTTATGTTGCATGGGTTTGCATGTGGGGGGAAGAGGAAACTTCCCTGACAATGAAAAATGTGGGGATTATTAACACCAATAAAATACAAAACATGAGAAATAAAAGGTTGCTGGTATAAAAAAATATATCAAAAGAACCTTTAAAAGATTAGTACAGGGGTCAAGCAAGTCCATCGTATTTGAAAGTATACGGTATCTCAATACTGTAAACTCAATTCATATCATATTTGGTATGTAGGTGTGCAAATTTGTTTTTGGTAGTGATGTCATGCATTTTAATGAGTGGGCGGGGGCCTATGTGAAAATTTTAAATCGCTCATATTTTCACAATTACATGTCTTGATTTGTTTCATATTTAGTATAATTATGTTTTTAGCCAGTGTGTATGTGTTCATTGTAGAAAACAGTTGAATTTCATTAATATGCGTAGTAGGCGGGGCTTAATATGGTTTTGCTAAAAAGACCTTGTAAACACGATATCTCAAGAATGATTCATGTCATGTCAAATATTTCATGATATGCAATGGCATAACAGTTAATACAAAATCATTCAGCGTGGAAAAAAAGCATGGGAACCACGTAATCTTTTGGTTTTGGTTTTTATGTGGGTCATAAGAGGGTGTTACATAACCTCCCAGTCAGTAAGGTTTAAATCCATCTGTAGATTTTGTGGCTGCATAAGTCAAATCAAATTTAGTATAGTTTTAAATGCCAGCATAAAATCTGATTGTTTTTGTACTAAATAAAAGGATTGAATGAAATTGAGAAAAAGTAGTAAAATAAGCATGTATCTTCGAACGCTGCGTTGATAATTGTCGCACCCTCTGCATTCACCCGCTCAAGTTGGTCTAGCAACACTTCAAAAACAGTTTCTCTCCAGTTTTGTTTGCTAAAATGTTCTCATCTTCTTATACAAGGGTTAAGAAAAGTGCCCTTCATAGATTCTTTGCCACACCTTTAATATTTGTTGTCTTTAGTTGCTGGTATTGCTAGTACATTAAAGGAACACTATACCTTAAAGTGAATGTGCTCGTTTTTGCTCATTTCACAGATATATTATTCACAAAAGATTGATTAACTTCATGCCTCCATAGCCCACAGACGATGTGAGGGCAAATGTAATTGAATATTCATATTAAGCAGAAAATTGCAATACCGTTGAGTGCAATGATAAGCATTTAATTATTGGGGGGACCCCGAAAAATACGCCCTCACTTTTCGGTCTAGTGATCCTTTAGAGGCCATGCAGCTATCGTCTTTAACGTGCAGGTACATAGATTGTGATTCGTGTGTTTTGATTGGTCGATCGAAATACAATCCAATGTGTACTATAGGCCAATCAGAATCGTTTTTGAATAGAATGTTCTCTGCCATGTTTTCATCACAATAGATGACTGTTCATTTAAGTGTCTTCCATGGAATAATAATTATTTTTTCGCTTAATGAAAAGTAAATGAGAAAAGTTAACCCTTGGTTTTAGTTTTCTTTGTGGCTTGGCAATTTTGATGATATTTTGTTAACCAAAATTTGATGTTATTTCAATTTTTTAAAGAGAATTGAATGTTTTTTTTCTGTACCCGGTATAATAAGTAGTATTCATGAATTAAATAAACACTAGAACGAAAAGTTTGCTCGTGTTTGCTAATTTTGACCCAGTCAGTGAATTGTTTCACTTTTTGTCTATGTGAATTAATTATTTAGGTCATTAATTAGACTTTCCCATTGTTTATCATGTCCTTGAATGCTAATTCTATACATGGCTAAACCATTTGCTAAAAACAGCTTATTTAGTTTCAAAACTGCATTTAACTCAAATTTAGCCAATTTTTACATTAAAACGCATTTGTCCTACTTTTTCTAATTTAGTGTATGTTATGGTTTGTTTACATTTTAATTATGCCAGTTAATTCTTTAACGATGTCATATTATCAAGCATTTATTTTTTTAAGTTGGAAGAGAATATTGTACAGAACAAGAAAATACTTGATAGCAGTGGTAAAGTAACATGTCCAAACATTTATTATGCTTTGAAAATGCTTGATTCTTCCAAATTTGGCCAAATCTGGTTGTCATGGAAATGATCATCAACAACTTAGAGGTAAACAGATTTAAACTAAAAATTAGGAGACTTCAAGAAAATCTTTGAATTACATTTGAAAAGATCAAATATGACAACAATAAAATTGCTTTTAGAATAAAGCCTGCAGTTGGGTTTTGCACTGCTATGGGTTGAAGTCTGACATCATGTATGTCTTATGCTAATTTCACAGAAATATTATTCACAAAAGATCGATAAACTTCATACTTTCATAGGCCACAGACGACGTGAGGGCAAATTTTACTTGAATATTCATATTAAAATTGTTATACCATTGCGTGCTAAATATCCCCCCTCTAAAAATACACCCTCACTTTTCTGTCTAGTACTCCTTTAAAGTTAGGGTTAAATTCTTTCTCAAGCATCCCCAATAAAATGATTATTTTGCATTATCATTTAAGAAAAGTCTTGATGTATAAAAGAATCAAATTTTAATCCAATGCAATATGTTATAAAAATAGTGCAAAAATAAAAATTAAAGAAGAAAAAAAAAAAAAGTAATTAAATGCCATTTTGTAGGTTTGGCATTTTGAGGCATAAAATTAATTTAAACATTGGCAAGTTTTAAAAGCAATCTAGCAGCGATTATTTTTAATGCCAACATACCTTTAAATTCAAATTAGTTTTCAAAGACAAAAGAATACTTTACATAATTTGATAAGTTTACACTAATGTATTAATTCATTTCATTCTGGAAATCGCCACACAAAATGTCATGCCTTCAAGTTGCGCACATGTCATCATCTCCAGTATTTGTAAATCGCTTTTAAGCATGGCGTCTTTTGTCACGAAACAATCTCACACAGGAAAGGTCTTGTTTGATTGTTAGCGTTTATTACAAATTTAGAGATGTGAAGAGTTTGCTTTGGGGCCGGTGATGATTCGGGAGGCTGCGTCTTTGTGCATCTTTAGACGTCATTAAGTGGTTGAATGTTTACATCTCACATCGATGAGATTGTAAGAAAACGGAACTGTTTCTAGAAACATATTTGTCTATAGTTATAGGTTTGCTTTAGGATTTCATGTTCGTTGTTGGCAGCTGTAGAGATTTTAGTTAGGGGTAAATCATGTTTCTTTAATGGAGGGGTGGGGGTGAACATTTTTAAAATTGATTATACATATAATTTATGTCTTTATTCTTTATTGCAAAAACCAATGGTTAGCAAATCTTTGGGTCAAGTGCCCCCTCCCCCTCCCCCCTTCCCGCCCCGCCCTGCCTCCTATAGCGAGCCATTCAGGGTTTTGTCATTATACTCACGTTGTGTATATGTAATATGAGTCAATGACACCGTAACATGTTCAGGAGGGAGGGGGGGAGGCAAACCCTGAAAAAACTTTTAATTTCTATCTTAATATTTTTGTTGTAATTTGAAATTAGTTATCATGATTTAATACTGGTTCTTCATATTAAAGGACATGTTTTTGAATGTGGGAAAAATGTCAAAAACTGGCAGAATCTTTTATTGCTGGTTGGTTCTACAACTAAAATATGTTCAACCTCACTGTACATAGTACGAAAAATAACCAAACTTTGATACAAGTGTTTTTTGCTCATATAATTTTATCTTTGTTTTATGTATCTTCTCTGAACTGTGGTTTTTGCCTATGTGGTTTTCATCATTGACATTCATGAAAGATAATTATCTGGACCAGTCTACCACAAGTTTTTGTTGACATATAATCATTCTTTGACTTTATTGATGAAATTTTCTTTTTTTTTACTTTTTTTTCTGAGACAAAATATGTTTCTTCCTATGAATAAAGTAGTTAATTTCATCCAATGATTTGATGATTCAGAGTTAATTTGAGTAAGTATTTTTTTTTATTACATGCATGTATTATATTTAAGGTCATTATGACATCTGACATCTACTATACTATGCATGTTTATAGTTAGGAGGGATTTGTTTTCTTTTTCGTCTTTGCTCTTACAGAAAAACTAGGTTGCCGTAAGCTTGCAATAAGCTAACAATTTTTAGCTTGCGCAAACTTGCAGCAACCTTGCCGCAAGCTTGCAGCAACCTTGCCGCAAGCCTGTAGTAACCTTGCCGCAAGCCTGTAGTAACCTTGCCGCAAGCCTGTAGTAACCTTGCCGCAAGCCTGTAGTAACCTTGCCGCAAGCCTGCACAAACCTTGCCACAAGCCTGCAGCAACCTTGCCGCAAACTTGCGGCAACTTGACGCAGGCTTTGCAGCAACTTGCCGCAAGCTTTGCAGCAAGCTAGTGTTTGGGACAAATGCAAACTTAATAGCTTGCGCAAGCTATCAAAAACCTTTCTGCAAGCTTGTACAAAATTTCTACAGGCAAAAACTTTCTGCAAGCTTGTGCAAGCTAACAAATATTTTTGCTAGCTTGCACAAGCTAGCAAGCTTGCATTTGTCCCAAATACTAGCTTGCTGCAAGCTTGTCGCAAGGTTGCAGCAAGTTTGCGTAAGCTAAAAATTGTTACCTTGTTGCAAACTTGCTGCAAGCTAGTTTTTTTCTGTAAGGGTGTACATGCATGCTTATGGTAAAAAAATCTGTACAAGCTTCCCTCATCTATTTTGCCAATATTTGGTGACACATTCCATACATGTTTGAGAATAAAATTGCATTAATTACATTACACAAAAAAATACAATTCAAACTAGAAATCAGATTTCACTGAGTAATTCTTACATCCTCTCAAAACTGCATATTCATTGCAATCAATATTCATAATAAATTCACTGAATATTTAGTGATGTATATACAAGAACCTTGACTCTAATTTAAGGAATTTTGATACCAGGCGGAATGATTGACATTTGGAGAGGGAAAACAAACAGGTGAGGGTAGCCAGCCAGGAACTTGAATAATCCCTATTTGTCTCTCAGAAAGTCAAGACATCCCACACTCTAATCCACCTTTGTTCCTTCATTCCTTCCTCGATAATACAACTTCCTTGGGACGATCTCCCAACGATGGAGCGTTTTCCTTTAAATTAACCCAGTTCTCTATATTTTGTATCTATTCATTCGATGAACTTGTTAAGCTGTGTAATTTCCATGGATCATAAGTAATTATCCATATCCTCTCTCTGCCATGGCCTGAAAAAGGTCTTCACGATTGATGGCATTGGAGGTTAAATATGGAAAACAGATATCAAGAGTTACTATAGGCTTAATGCCATTTCAAAGTTTTATTTTGTTCAGAAATTTTGGAAAAGTTGTTAAACTTTATGAGTCTGTAGATGGTAGTTTTCTAAAGCTGAAGATAGGGCATGGAACCAATTATTAATGGGATTAGCGGGTGGTTGCTGAACTAAATGGTTATGTGTCTAGGGGTGCATGTTGCTAGGATACCAAAGTCAGGGACCTCTAGTCAGACAGTCTGGGAAATTTTTTTTTTTTTTTTTAATAGATAAGTAATACATTAAATGCAACCAACATTCCTCTTGCTTTTGTCTACTGTACCAATTGGTCATGTGATTTGGTGGTGTTTTTGAGGTAGCACAGTATTACAACGCCAGTCCAAAATGAGAACCCTCAGAGAAAATGCTAATACAAATATTTTCGAGAGGTCTTTTATGGGACAGGAAGCTGAGAAGTAGCAAATTCAGGAATGGTAGAGAATAGATAGGTCTTGACTGTGTATATCCAAACCTAATGAGATCTGCTTCAGAGAAAGTTTCATAAGGAACTATTTTACCATTAACCCATACCAAAATTTGAGTCATTTAGTGAGGGTGTACAAGACCTTTTTACTTTGGCCCCCCCAAAAAATGCCCAAAACCTCGGGTGACCCCCTATTGAGACTATCCTCATTCAAGAGATATAAGATAGTCCTTTTTGGAAAACATCACGAAACATCCTAACTCATTCGCTTTCTAGCTGGTACAAAAAGGACCCTGAACTTGACTCTTTCATCATAGGTTTCAATGGGGCAAATAGTTCCGTGCTACCTTCAACCAAATTGCCAAGTGATTATGGATCAATGAAGGTAGCATCGAACTAGTATTTGCCCTGTTCAAACCTATGATAAGAGAGTTAAAGTTAGGGGATCCCTCTTATTCCAAAATGATAGATTGGGGATATTTTGTGATGTTTTCTGAAAAGTACTATCTAATATCTTTCGAATGAGGGTAAGTTCACTAGGGGTCATTGGAGGTTTTGGCTTTTTTTGTAAGCTGAAGTGAAAAGAGGTTGTGCGCCCGTCATCGAATGACTCAAATTTGGGTTTGGATCCATGGTAAATAAGTTCCCAGTGACTCTTTCCTGAAGCAGATCTTATCCAGTTGGAAGAACATGCATCGTCAACTAAGTCAAGACATATCCCTTCTTTACCAAAATAGTTTTATAAGCCCATTCTCTGCGGGTAATTTTCATTTTGGGCTGACATAGAAATTAGTTCTGTGCTATCTGAAGTGAAGGTTCTTGTGATATGACGGCATGATGATGACGCGGAACGAATTGACCATGTGATATTGAGTTTCCTATTTAACCGTATGTTGGTCATCTACTGAATTAGAATTTGTGTGATTCTGTAGTTCGGTTTCGACAAATAAACAAATGTCTACAGTTAAGTTCCTTAAGGCAACTTTACATCTATATTTTCCCTTCATATTGCAAAGACTAAATTTACTATTCAGCTTTCAGGGCTAGACTGTTTGTGACATGAACCTTGCAAATAATCTAAAACACAAGACTTTACAAGAGTTGCACAAATAAACCGTTATACAATTCATTGTAAAGGACAGCATGTGTTCATTTGAAATAAAAATGTTGATGTCATAAGAGCGAAACTGGGTCATTTTATCACCAAACCATATATATATATAGGTAAATAAATTACTGGTGTGAAGCAGGGCTGAAAGGTGCGAATTGGTTCTACACCTATAACACGGCATCTGATTCAAGAAAAGACGTACGGATAATAATTTGCAATGTATGACATGTTTGGATTGCCTTATGTGGAATATTGCTCTCTTTGTGTTAAGCAAGGACAATGCATGCATGTTGCGAAAAAGAAGTCTTTGCAGGAACGATAAGATCTGGAATTAAGGTGATTCCAATCAAGTCCCTGGTGTCAGAAAAAACAAAACGATGACTGTTTCATGATTCCGCTGTGTCTACGTTAACCTTGTTGATTCGTAAAATCAAAAGTTGTTAACATATCACAAACTGAGTTCACGGGAGGCACATGCACTATTTGAAACTAATGCATTAACAGATGAGAAAAAGCATGGAAGTTTGTGATGCAGAACATTTTTTTTTTTTTGCATATAAGAACGTTTAATTTGAGTAAATGTGTTTATTTAAGTTGGAAAAAGATTGAATAATCAAGAAGACACTTTAAACAAGAAAGTTTACAAACATGCAGAACTTTGCCTAAACCTTTTTGTATTATTCCAAAGAGTGGTGATTGATCTCCAGTTTTAGGGAGAAGGGGGACAGAAAGGTATTTCTCAATTGGTTCAAGGTTATGTTAACAATTTTATATTGATATTTTTTAGGATATACAAGTTTAAATGTAAGCCTTTGATTGACATAACGGATGTCTACATTTTTGCATTAATTTTCCCCTCTTAATATTCTTTTTAAAATGTTTTTGGAAACCTATGTTTCTGTCATCAATTTTGCCAATTTTTAAGATGCAAACAAGGTAGAACAGAAGTTTGATTAGGTATTGGAGAAGAGTTGGAAAAGAACACAAATTGAGGGGAAAATGGGTGGGAAGGGGAAAATGGGTGGGAAGGGGAAAATCTGTGGGGAGGGGGAATAGGGGTGGGTGCTATAATGTCAAAGAAGTCTCTATATTAACTCCTAAGTAAGTTGCAATAGCTTGTATATTTTGAAAACATTAATAACATATTCTTTTGTCCTGTGGAAATTCCAAAATACAGAATTGTGTTATTTTCAGTGACGACCAAATTATGTAATGGCGGCAATGAAGACTGCATGATGACGATAAATGACTCATGAAGTAGGCAATATATGGATGATTCTGCAAGCCATAATGTTATTAATGATAATACAAGAAAGATCCTGTTAAAGGTAATACAATTGTTACAATAAGATGGCAGTATCAAGAAAAAGATTTTCATTTTCAGAAACAATTCTCACAAAGAATCTTGAGTTTAATTAAGTCCATCCATCCTTAAAAGAGTTATAAACACTAGAGCTCAAAAAACGTCTTCCAATTTTCTTGAAAATCAAATGTCATGAGTAACATTGAGATTTTTGCGGAATGAACTTGATTTAGTTGGTGTGAAATGAAATCACAGAGGGATTTGCCAAAATATTGTGAGAGCTCATTCCTTCGTGGATCGTTGCAAAATCATGTTTCACATGATTCATGGGTGTCAGAAATGCGATCCGATTTCACGAAAACGTGATCATTCCTTGCGAAAAGGTCGTTGCTCTCATGAAAATGTCTGCGTTGAAAGTTTAGGACACTTAAGTTTGGAATATATACTGCTGACTGAGGCAGAGCTTATTTTTTATTAGACATGAACTGGGTTGATGATGTTTAAGGATTAGTCGATTGGTCAAGCAAGTTTATCTTACTTACATGAAAGAAGACTATGAAACAAAATGGTGAAGACACCTGACTTCAGTATCTTATTCCGTTAAGGAGATAAATTTAATATTAAAGGACTGTCTAATCTGTGTAGAAATGACTGGTGTGGTTAGTCTATTATGGGAGGTTGGCGCCCTCGTCTTTGCATTCTTAACACTTGTTAATTTAATTTAAAGAAAATTCATTAACTTTTTGGTTCCGATGCGATATTATCAGGAATCTATGCGGTCATGATGGCGTGTGTGTGTGTGTGTGCATGTATGTGTGTATGTATGTGACAGCCAGCTTGCAAACATGATATCTCAAGAACAATACACTGTATTCATGTCATATGTGGTACACATATAGTCCATGGTGTGGAGATGTGCCCTATTGTTTTTGGCAGCAATGTCATGCATATTAATGAGTAGGCGGTGCTTAATGTTAACATCTTTAAAAGTTCATATTTGAACAAATGCATGACTGATTTGTTTCAAATTTGGTACAATTATGTTGTTAGCTAGTGTGTACATGGTCATGGTACAACAATTTTTAAGTTCATTAATATGCGTAGTGGGTGGGGCTTAACATGGCTGTTGAGAAGAGCTTGTTAACCTGGTATCTCAAGAACGATACCTGGGATTCAGATCATATTTGGTGTACAGATTGTGCGTGGACTGCAGATGTGCCCTATTGTTTTTGGCGGCAATATGTCATATATTAATGAGTAGACAAGGCATTAAGGTAATATCTTAACATGCTAATATTTTAACAATGGCATGTATGTTCTGTTTCATATTCGAAATAATTATGTTGCTACCAAGTGTATGATAAAAGTGGTTAATTTGAATTAATTGTGAAATTTCATTCTTGTGAGAACTGAGTTAATTGGTTGTCATTGTTATTCTGAGCCCATTGCGCAATAACATTTATTATATAATATTTCAAACTTAAAATCCATATTGCGCATCAGAACCTCAAAACCTTTGGTTTTCTGGTTGAATAATATTTGTCGCCATTTTGTTTCTTTTGAAGTCCTCATTTCATATAAGATTAAATGTCTTGACCCTTGAACTACTCCTTTAGCGTCACTTGATTACCTTACAGCTACAGTGTTGACTTTTCACATACAATTTGTTACAACAATGTTGCATTAAAAATTATAATTCCAATATTGAATTTTTGAACTACTAGAGACATTTGCTGGCAATGCTTTGTATAGCTTTAGTACTACCTGTAGTTTCTACAAAAGCAGACAAGAATGACAAAAAAGTAGTTTGAAAGAACTAGGCAGTGAAAAGGTCTAAAAGGATTAGTTCAGAGAAAATCGCAGGACAAAATATGATACAGAATTTGAGCTTTTTTTCACTATTTTGTTTCTTTTGAAGTCCTCTTTCATATAAGATAGACTTGCTTGACCCTTGAACTAATCCTTTAAGAGGTTAATCAATTTCAAATGTTGTGCAATTAATAATTAAAAGCTTATTAATTTCCATATTTCCTATTTTGAAAGTTTTGATCAATCGCCCAAGTTTAATAAGAAAATATATATTTTTATTACAATGTGCAAACTAGATGTCTTGTGATAGAGCAATTGTACTATGCATCAAAGATAAATTATGTAAGAATGCTCGTAGCCTTTCATTGCCGTTGTAATCGCTAATGTTGATTGCATTTGTTAGCACAGTTTCATCTAAACATACTTAATAGCTCATTGAGGAAAATATGAATTGGTGCTATTTGATAACAATTATTAATAGGTGCTGAACGGAAATATTAAATTATGTGGAAATGCTATTTCTGAACTTTTTATATATAAACTGAGATTGTCGAGAGCGATGCAACCATATGGTCTCAAAAGGTGTTTGCAAAGTATAAATAGCTTTTTGTATCTGAGAGTTGTTTTGATAGGAGCCAGTTTAATATTAATAGGTTTGGGAGAACTTATTCCAAAGATATTATCTGCTTACAATCATATTTGATGGATAATGTTACAAAGGATATATTGCATCTATCAACCAATGTATACATCTTTTAAGAATTTTGTGCTGCTTTTTGAGACAAAATATTTCTATCGTCACCTTTGAATGTACTTGTGATCTAGTACTACATGAATGTCTCTGATTAATGGAAGATCTGTTGAAGAGGGAGGGGAGGGATGGGGGACTCGGACCTCATTCTGCTCTCTTTGATTATTTTATGGAAAATTCTGGCTGGATCAGCGCCCCTTCCTTCCTTATAACAAAGAAATGTTGAGATAGTACATGTAGTATAATGTGTGTGATAAATTACTTTAATTATTGAATGCTGACTTTCTTTCTGGTTTCCAGTATTTAACACAGCCATAGTAGTATACTGTGAAGAGCTATTAGGTACAACTCTCTCTTGTCCCTTCACCAGATCTAATTACCCTCTTTTTCCTAGAAAATACTTGTTTCCAAGTCTTCATCTGCTCTTAGTTATATAGTGTTTTACCAGCAAGAGTGCATTGTTGATCATGTAATAGATACCAGACTTAATTTTACTGGTTTAGAACAAAAATTACCTTCAAGCCCCACCTACAGGCAATTTTCAGACTATTCAAGTGTCATTTTCATCACTTTCTAACCATAACTTCTATGGAAGTATCATAACCAGTATATTGTCCTAACCAGGTTTTGAACCTACAAGTCAACAGCACTTGACCTTCTGTAAGCAAACTCAAGCGATCATTGTCACTAAACTGTGTTTAAACATGCTATGTGAATCAAAATATGAAAGTGAATGAGTCAGTCTTCAGCCAATTGTGTGAAAACCAATTTAGACTTCAGAAAAAACAGACAAGTTTCAAGCTAAGTTTCGAGCCATTTAAAAGGGTATTGTTTGTCTTGCATTGCAAAGAAAAGTTACATTTGTTCAGCATTCAAAAATATGGAGTAAAACACACAAAGTATGGTCTTTATTCATAGAGTTAAAAGCTGAAAAAGGCACGTGATATATCCATAAGTGAATGATACAGTGCTAGGGCTTAACCATTGGGGAAAAGGAGGGGGAGGTCTACATTCTCGCCCCTCCCCAGGGAAATGGTATAGGGGTACTTTAGAGCTTTTTACATAGTTTGTAGTATCTGTTTGGTCCAGGGTTGGAAAAACCACTCGCCATTAAAAGTTAGTTAAATCCATCCGAACCATTAGGCTCTTAGGGCTGTTGCTTAGCCCTGGTTTCCATGGCGCCAGCAGATGAGAGCACATGACTCCCCCTGGACTAACTCCCCAGCAATGTTGGTACTCATTTTTAACAGCAGAGTGGACTGGAGCAAGTAGAGTAAAGTGCCTTGCTCAAGGACACAATGCAACCGTCGCGGCAGAAATTGAACCGGGTACCTTTCGCACATGAGTAAGACTACTTTACCACTGAGCCACTGCATCTCTACCCGTAAGCGAGCAAAAAAATATATAAACAAATATGGCGAGTAGAAATATTATAGTATAAGCGATTATAAACAAATATGGCGAGTAAAAATATTATAATATACTGTGGTAATTAATTAAGTACAAGTCAAGTGTGACGAGTAACTTTTTATTTTATTTTTCCAACTCTCGTTTGGTTCATATGTGTGTTTGATATTCTAAGGTGTATAGCCTCTGTATAAGCGCATTTGCAGCTTGAAAATTGAAAGCTATGGATTTAAAGTTAAAACTAAACACATTCTCTTACTAATAGTTGGAAAAATTGTTTCTTATTTTGTCACCTGGGTGACAAAACAAGTATAGTAGCATTGACTTTAATTTGGGATGTAGAATATGTGATTTCTTTATATGTCATGTACTTCAGTAATCTACCAGTACTCATCTGACTTAACCTACTGACAGAATTGCTAAAAATACAACAAAGACTCATCAAAAATCATGCATCTTCCACTTACTCCTCAAGACTTTTTAACCCTTTGTGTCATATTATTGGGACATTGACTCATATTGTCAAAGGTGGAATGCTTCCACTTTAAAACCCAGACTTTCTTCTGTTGTTATTTCTCTTCTTTTTTCATTTTATTGTATACCCCAAAACACCCCAAAGGGACGAACTATTGACTGCGTTCATTGGACGGCACTTCACCGCTATTCCCGAGGCGCATGTTTGGAAGTTAAATCTGAGGGTTTTTGACCTGTAGTGAAGACTGAAAGCTACTTAGCAACCTGATGAAACATAAGGCTCAATGATATTATTATAGTTCGTGCAAGGACTTGGAGAAAAATTAAGATACATGTACCTTGATCAGTCAGTATTGAGAATAATTTGAACATGGCAATCGGGGACGATATGTGCAATCTCCCCAATTGAGAGATTGGGTCAAATCCATTATGGCTGTCATTAGGGTTGTCATTATGGGTGATATATGTCTATTGGGGTCTTTTTGTCAGGTTGAGGCTCAATGATGAGTTATGGGTCATAGAGGTGGGGTCTTGTTTTAGTCACAGATTTATGGGTAAATGGGTTTGATGACAGTTTGATAGCACATCAGGGTTGAACAAGGTGTTACGCTGTAGGCATGATATGATGGGTAGACTTCACCTTTGCTATTAAAAACTTGTTTGATTTGTGAATGTTATGGGAGTTTTTTGGGCGGGTGAGATACTTTCACTTTCTGGTAATATTTAAGGCCAGTTATCATGTTAACGCAGAGATGAAAATACAATTCAGTGTTATAGATTGATCCAAATATTTGTACAATTACTGACAACCAATCCAAGAAAGTGAGCTCACTTGTATTTATCACGTTTCCTAGTGATATGTCAAGCAATTTTTTTGGGACAAGATTATGTCTAAACGTCTTTTTACTATTTGTAATCTGGGTCTTGATTAGAGTGATCAACATTCATTAGTTATGTAATTCACCCTATTGGATTTGTTAGTTAATTTACTCATGTGTTTAAAACAGTGTTCTTTCCATTTTTGCAAAACATGGATTGTTTTAATTGTGGATTTAAATTTATAGGAAAAGTACAACATAATGTTTATTGATTTCAGGTCAAGTGAGGTCAGTCCTCAGTCTGTAATAACAGACTGAATCTGTAATAACAGACTGACTCTGTAGTAACAGACTGAAACTGTAGGAACAAATCTTTATAAAAATAAAAAAAACCAGATTGTATCTGTACATATATCAATCAATCTGTAATAGATAGAAGCTGCAAAGTACAAATTGGTAAATGTGTAATATTGATTTTGCATCCATTAGTATATGTCACTAATAGGCATTGGCTCCCCCCAACCCCTCTGCAACAATTGTCGCTGCATCCTCACAATCCATCACATTCTCCTTGCTTGCCCCCTGTACAGCATTCCCAGAGCTTCCCTCGCTCCCCACAACTCAACTGCTGAGTTCTTCCAAAAAATCCTCAGGATAAAATTATCTCCTTCCTTCATCATGCTTCCTCTACAACCATATTTAATTCTCCTCTTTCACCCCCTTCTCTTTGTTTTTTTGTTTCAACCATGCACCTCCCTTCTCCATCACAGCTTTCTGACCTTTTGTTCTTGAATTTCCCTAATTCTCTCCCTGTTTTGTTTTCCTTCCTACCTCTAAATGATCTGACCTCTCAGGCACAATTTGACCCTCGTTGTCGTGGTGCTGTTAAGCCCTCATCAAACAAACAAACAAACAAATAGGCTACCATAGACAATATATCTATCTGTTTTATAATTAGTTTGCAAGAGTTGGGTTTTTTTCTCTCCCTTTTGTCATCTCTCACACTTTCCATTTTGTTTTATAGTAGTACTATCTAAGCTTCAATCAAATCAAACACTTAAGGCAATGATCTGGAGATTAAGGATGGATATAATATTCCAAGATTGACCCTGGATTTACACATGAACAATGAAAAGCTGGTAAAATTAGTTTTGTTTATATTTTCTTTAGAAAGGTAATTTTCAAATGTATTTAGATTGAACACCCTTCCCTCATATTAAGAGAAGACAACATATTGTGCAAGGCAAGCTTGGATACGTGATAAAAAATCATGTCTACCAGATTAATCAATAATTTTTCACATTATGTTTCAAGCAATCATCAAACCAGAATGGCACAATCTGGCTTTTTTTTTTTTTTTTTTTTTTGCTTGTAATTTACATTGGTTTGTCTCTTTCATTCTCGGAGCACATTCATTCTATTCGCATTCTAACATTGTCTGCATCAATCATCTTGATGAAGAAAATATGTTTTTTTGATTAAGTTGCTTGAATTACATGAATGAGGCCTCTAAGATTCACTTTGAAATAATTGGTTCAAGGTCAGACATGAAGGAAGCAACTTGCTGCTGTCTGTCTGTGGCTGTGTTCACATTTTTTCTCCCAATCATGATCTAGGACAATAACCTTGCTCGGCCATTTTAGAAAGGCAAAAAAAAAAAAAAATTGTCATATGTGTTACTAACTTGAGTGTGAGCTCGCGCAAGTGCAGAAAATTTGATCGCCAATTGTTTGTGCTAAGTGAACAAGTTATAACAGGGTATTGCGCAACTAGTGTGCTCATAGGTCAGTGATATGCGATCACACATGTTTTTTTTGAGAATTTTATTGGTGGATCTGATTGCCTGCTGCGGATCATATGATCCTTGGTGAATGCGATCAGATCCAGAGTGCTGTTTTTTCCAAAATAGATTAGATTGTTAATATTTTTTTTTTTTTTTTTTTTGTACTACCAATTTGTTATCATATTTGTTTTGTAATTTGGGAGTGTTGTAAGCTCACCAGAGTTTTTATACAACTCTTTCTTTCACCACCATATATATTCTTCTGTATACAAATATTTTGTAAAATTCATAATATATTTGTAAATAAAACTCTTCTGTAATTATATGTAAATATGTTGTGAAAAAACAAATAAATGAAATAAAATGAAATGAAATAGAATCACATCAGGAAATATATTTTATGCTCCAGAGTTAATGAACATCACTTCCAAGAAAATTGTGTATCTTCTTCTCTCCTGAGCTGTATTAAGGGATTAGTTCAGTGGCCATGCAAGTTCATCTGAAACAAAACAGTAAAGAAAGCATTCAATAATTTTATTCCGTTAAGGAGGTATTTAAGTTCAAAGTTTTGAACCATTTGGGTAGAAACAACTGAAATCAGACCAGTTGTGAATTATGTAATCTATCATATTTTTTCCTGTGATCTTGTTTGTGCCTTATAAACCATTGGATATGTCAGGAAAGTAGTAAACCATAATCTAGTAAGGAAAAATAATTTAAATAGTAAAAAAAAAAAAAAAAAAAAAAAAAAGTTAAATAAACTTTCTTTAAATACGTTTACCATTGTTAATAATGTGAGGATGAAGACACATCCTTCCATTGTAGACTTACTACACCAGTCATTCGTACGCAGATATGGCAGAGCTTTAAACTTGAATATCTCCTTAATGGAATAAGATTTGTGAATGTTTGTTCACCATTTGTTTCCTTTAAAGACCCCTTGCATATAAGATAAACTTGACCCCTGAACTATCCTTTGAAGACTGAAATGACATTGTATTCTTCTTGCTTTTCTTCCTTGAGATATATTCCTTAAAGAACTTGACAAACTCACAAATTAAATTAAATTTAATTAAATAAATGTTTTAGGGTTTATGGATCCCATGATATATTTCTTACCTCAGCAGTCAAGAGTGAAATGAGCGTGGATTTCTTTGAGTTACGGTTCGAATTCGAACTTTTAGTTATTGTTCAAGTTTGAGTTACGGTTCAAGTAAATCATCATGGGGGCCCCACTAAGATCCAATATTGGGTGTATGGAATCCATAGACCGACCTCTGATCAAGTTATTGCTATTTCAGTTTTTCAAGGTCATGGGCCCACCATCATCAAGTGCGCCCCACTAAGATCCTATAATGAGTGTAGGAAATCCATAGACCAACCCCTGATCAATTTATAGCTATTTAAATTTTTCAAGGTCATGGGCCCACCATCATCAAGTGGACCCCATTAAGATCCTACATTGGCTGTATGAAGTCATATTTCAACCCCTGATCAAGTAATTGCTATCATAGTTTAAATTCTCAAAGTCATGGGCCCATTATCATCTATGATTTCACCATCACCAAGTGCCCCATCCCTCCTCGGGTGATTAACTCGAACATTAATTCAAACTTGAACGATAACTTAAAATCTTAACTCGAATTGTAACTGGAACTCAACCATTACTCGAAGAAATTCACACTCCAAGAAATACATTGGAAGCATTTCAAGAAAGACAGAATAGTACAGAGATCCTAGTGGATTTGATCACGTGATCAAAACATACCCTTGGGATATGAATGTGAGGTATGCAAGGTCAGGCACCCCCAAAATGAAAATCAGTCACAGAGATAGTGATTTTGATATGAATATTATGGGCAGAGTGTGGCAGACGTAAGATGTATTGTTTGTTTTGAATATATATATATATATATATATGTATGTATGTATATATATATATATATATATATATATATATATATATAATGTATGTATGTATGTATGTATGTATGTATGTATGTATGTATGTATGTATGTATGTATGTATGTATGTATATATATATATATATATATATATATATATATATATATATATATATATATATATATATATATATATATATATATATATATATATATATTATATATATATATATTATATATATATATATATATATTTTCAGTCCTCTGTCATATTAATATTGAAGTTGAAAACTTGATAGGTGTTTGTCCTGTGGTACATTGGCATTTTAATTCTATTTGGATTGGTATCTCTGTTAGTCTTTTTAACCAGAAGTTTGTTTAAACATCTCCTTTACCTGTGTTGACTTTCTGCCAGCTGCACTTTTTGTGTAGTAGTTTTTGGGGTCCATGTTTTTATTTGTAAGAGTTCATTTTGAGTACAGGTTTATAATTGTATTTGGTGTATATAGTCAGTGAGAAGAGAGATTGTTGATGAGCACGTAAGTTTCTAGCCATGTACCAGTCACTGGCTAGACGAGGCTTGATGACAATTCAATATGTAGTTGATTTATCTTATGTTGAGCAAATTCAAAACTGTTTGGAAGTCATTAGGCCCACTGTAAAAGTCAAAATATATTCTATGGAAGAAGAAAAACAAACATATCATGCAGGAATGTCAAGAGGGCTTTAGTGGTGATGCAGGGACTGGAGGGCTTTAGTGGTGGTGGAGGGACTAGAGGGCATTAGTGGTGGTGCAGGGACTAGAGGACCTTAGTGGTCATGCAGGGACTGGAGGGCCTAGTGGTGGTGCAGGGTCTAGAGGGCATTAGTGGTGGTGCAGGGACTGGAGGGCCTTAGTAGTGATGCAGGGACTAGAGGGCCTTAGTGGTGATGCAGGGATAAGAGGGCCTTAGTGGTGGTGCAGGGAATAGAGGGTCTTAGTGGTGGTGTAGGGACTAGAGGGCATTAGTGGTGATGCAGGGACTAGAAGGCCTTAGTGGTGATGCAGGTACTAGAGGGCCTTAGTGGTGGTGCAGGGACTATAGGGCATTAGTGGTAGTACAGGGACTAGAGGGCCTTAGTGGTGATTAAGGGAGTCAGCTGGAAAATGACAAGTCCCTGCTTGACTTAATGCAAATTATTTGTTAATTATGTTTAAGATTTATTCAAGGAATTTGGCACATTTTGTAAATCCTTCCAAATGGTTTAGATGGAGTGAGAGAAAGGAGGGGGTAACTATTTACCTTGCCCTACATTTACACTTCTGTTACCCTTCCAGTTCTCCACCTTGTATACACCTGAATATGTCCTATGAGTTGTTGCATGTCACAGTTATACATTAAAATACAATGGATTTATCAAATATCCGGGCAAGGGGGAAGATTTTTCTTTCTAGTATCCTGAAAATTGTTCAAACTCTGGAAAGGGCTCCATATTTTTAACATCATTATGTTTTGCATTTATGTTAATTAGTATCACAGTGAGTGGGTGTTGACCTTTACCAATGAGTTTTTTTCATGTGGTTTTGCGAAACATTCCTCCCACTAATTCTGTTTGACGACAAATCGTAAGCGTCGCTATTATGACGAGTATAGTCTTTGCTTTCAAACCAAGCCTCGGGGAAATTTCTGTGAAGAAGCTCTTACATGATCCCAATGTTTTTGTTCATCTGCTGAATTTTCTTAAGATATGAAGTGGAGAATGCCAAGTTGGAGAGACGTGGCGAAGCAAAGTATACTCTCATATGCAAATGAGGTACAAGAGCGCAAACCAACTGGGGGTATTCATAAAATTGCGGAGATAAGTGTCTCAAGCTCGAAAGGAGCATAACCTTTAAGGACATTGTCAAATTAAGTTGTGCCATTTAAATGCAGGTGAACAGAGTTAATTAGTCAATAGTTTGAATGTTAATTGGTTGTTTCTGTATGATTAGAAACAATTTTCAAAAAGTTATTGAAGTAGGGTATATTTGCCAATGTATATAAATATCTAACTTTCATCAATTTATTTTTCTAGCAGGTTTTACTAGCAAAAAAGGATGATAGATTTGAATGAAATACATCAACTTTGTGGGAGAATGTGTTGCTGTGATGTCATACTGAGCCTTTTCTTATTGGCATTTTTTGTGAACCTTAAAATTTCAATATTTTCTGGTAGGAATAACTTATCAACATGATTTTTGTACTAAGTTGTTTCTTAAAATTTTCTCTTTCTTATGAAAGGTCATAAAAGATATCAAAAAAACTTGGGAATATTCCTTTAAAACAATTAGAAAATACTACAAATTGTACAATGCAAACGAGAAAACATGCCAATTTAAAAGATTTTATAATGGTAAAATACAAGGGTGGGGAGTGATTGTACTTCAAGATTTGTAAAGAGTGGAATGATTTGTATGAAACAATTACTGTGAATTGTTCACCCTTCTTCCCAGATAAAAGACTTGTAAAATATAAATTGGAAACATTTCTTGGTATACTGTTTGAAATAGAAACGAGAAGAAATTTCTTGAAAAACAATCAAGATGTGAAAAGATTTGTCAGTTTCCATGAAGCAGTTGAGGTTTTTTGAAATTAAAAACAATAGGAAAAAAATATATATATATATATTGTTCCAATTTGGGCTACAGTGATAGATTAATTATACTTTAGAGAAAATGCAATTTTTATTGTTGTAAAATGTTAATTGTAAAATCTTTCTGGTAAATATCTTATTTTTAAATCTTAACTTAAAAATCTAACTTGTAAAATCTAATTTACAAAAAAATATAGATTGGGTACATTTTTGTGGCATACTGTTTAAAATACAAATGGAGAAAATTATTGAAAAACAATCAAGATGTGAAAAGATTTGTTAGTTTTCCATGAAGCAGTTGAGGTTTTTAGAACAATTGAAAAAAAAAAAAAAAAAAAAAAACATTCCAATTTGGGCTACACTCATAGAATGATTATACTTGTAGAGAAAATACCCACACAAGAAAAAGGTAAAATCTCACTTGTAAAATGTTATTTGTAAAATCTAACTTGTAAAATCTCATTCTTAAAATCTTAACTTGTAAAATCTAAAATCTTGTAAAATCTAACTTCTAAAATCTAACTTGTAAAATCTAACTTCTAAAATCTAACTTGTAAAATCTAACTTGTAAAATCTAACTTGTACAATAACAATGAGAAAATACTACAAAATGACAATACAAGATATAAAAAAAAGCACTGACTACAAACAAAGGTTTCATAATGATAAAATACAAGGATTGTGAGTGAGTGTTGTAAGTTGAAGATTTTTAAATAGAGGAATGATTGATATGAAACAATTACTGTAAATTGTTCACCCTTTCTCCCCAGATAACCTCTAGTAAACTATAAATTTTCCTGTCAGAATATATTTTTTTTTTCTGTAGGGTAGGATTGTGCCATGAGAAATGATTGATAAGTCAAGTCAGGCAGGTTGTAAATCTGAGCTGCTGTGGAAGAAGACAATTGATATTTCCTTTGGATTTTCTTGGTTTTTTTATATTTTTTGTCTTCTTTTCATGCATTTTTAGAGCAGTTAATTGGATGCTTAAGCATTTTTGCTGCGTATATGTTGCAGTTGTCATGAAAGATCTGTGGACAGCAGCAAGTTGATCTAATATATAATTAGACGAAAGTATGCTAAACCATGAAAATAAAAAAATAATCAGAATCAGTTAAAAATAGACCATTTTACAAGCAAGCATTTTGAAATTTAGAGTCTTATAATAAATTATGCAAATTTCATTGTAATTTTGTGACATCTCAACAAGAAAACCTACGAATTTCCTTATGTTACCCTCCTCACCCTACCTATGTTACCCTATTGTTTTTCAATTCTTCACCACCGTTCTTTGAATGGGAGCAGTTGGATATAACAGGTATTTTGAATTTCCATCATATTTCCTCTATCAGGAGAAAAAAAAGTGTGGTGATTTTCAGTAACTGAAATTGAAGGAATTTTGAAGAATTACATTGAAGATTTTGAGCTATACTCTCTTTCATATATCACAAGTTTTGCATTAATTAAAAATTAATCAAACTGAGATCAATCATAACTCAGAAGCTACAGGTGCTACTGTCATTATTTTGAGACTATTCTGTTCAGAATGTAATGCTCTTTCTGGTGAATATCAAATATATACCTGTCCATATGCCTTGAAGGTTCTTTTATAATTAAATTCCTAAGATGCATGGCGAGTCCTGAAATTGTAGATGTGTGCATTGATGGTACAAATATATGAACGGTGCAACTTCATCACCTACCCGCAATTAGAAAATAAAAATTGTCCTTTCCAATGGGTAATATTTAATGAAATGATTTAATTCTCTTAGATTAAATTGATGTAATCCAATTACAGCTCCAGGAAGCTCCAAATTTGAAAATTAGTTGACATGCGATCTTTACATTTAGGAGTATAATGATGTTCTTTATGACAATGATTTGAGAGATTGGCTCCTCCTACTTCCTTTCAGTTTATGCAAATGAGATGTTCATTGTAAAAAGCTATGTATGATTTGAATGCCGATATGGGATATAGGTGTCATTTGTATTCTCCTTCCTTTGTATTTCATTTTTATTATTTCAGAATTGTGAATCAGTTCTGATTATATTACAAAAGGGCCGACAGAGCAGCCAACAATGCTCTGTCGAACCATATTTCCTCAATACTTGTTCCATACTCTGACTTTCGCCCCAACATTTCCAGCTACCTCAGGAAAACTTAACAAGACTCCTGGAATTTTGAGACTAGTAACAAACTCCACACTATCAATCACAAAGTAGGGATCGACCCTCCCTTACACAGCCGCAATCATAGAGAGGACATTGTCATCACCCGCATATGTCTTGGTCACTCCTTTCTCACCCACTCCTACCTCCTATCAGGTTCTCCCACCTCTCTGCCTTACTTGTAACACTGAATTCCTGATCAAGCATATCCTCTTAACCTGTCCTTTATACCTCAACCCCAGATCATTCCTCTCCCCCTTCACCTCTATTTCTGACTTCCTCAAGAATAATTCTCACCTCCAACATCATCACCTTCCCCTGCAATAGCAACTTATTTCACCTGATCTAATCCTTATCCACCCCCCCCCCCTCCTCACCCCCATATTTTGTATCTTACCTTCCTACCTTTATTTGCACCTTTATTATTTTTTCTGTCCTTCCTATCCCCTCTCCCTCTCCCATTCATCTCTGTCCTAATTCTTGCACCTTAAATTTGTAATCCCTCTTGGCGCATTTGACTCAGACTGTCGCAGTGTCATTAAACTTCAACAAACCAAACCTGATTTATTGAGAAGATTGATGTTTTATTATCAGTTGGGTTCACACCGCCGATCGGGGGACTCAATAAGTCCCCCGATCGGGAGACTCAAGTATGCACACTGAGCTTACAGTGATATATGGAAGCTGCCATTTTTATTATGAAGTTTCAATCATAGACGCTTATCAGTCATTTTATTGAAGGCTGTTCATGTTCAATTGTGCGCAAGTAAAACAACTTTGTAACTATCATGCAGTTATTGCTATATGATTTTCACAAATCCCTAAGTTATTTCTCATAATTCAGAAAACCTTGTTAAAGCGTAACTGCCTAACAGTTAACACATAATAAGAATTCATCACTTTTCTTTAAATTTCTCGAAAACTGCACTGAATTTTAAAAGCGCACAGTGAAAAGTTAATTTATATGCCATTATTTCAAATTGTGAAGAAAAATTGGATCCCTTCGCAGTGGTTGAGTTCCCTGCACTCGCAACGTGTCTGATTTTTATGTTATTCCTATACAAACTTTGAATTTGGATAGATGCATTGTGGGATACTTCTGTAAAGGATCCTTCGTTTGGGAGAACAAAACTGTTCTCCCAATGGGGTATAAACTGGACTGATTAGGAATTGTTCTTTATAAAGAAGTTATGGCAAACTTTTCTTCATGAAATTGGTCTAAATGAAAAACAATTTAATTTATCAGATTTCACTAAAAATTTATAAAACAATCCACGTACACCTATTTCAGTTTTTGTTCAAGTTGACTTGTATTTAAAGGAGTTTTCTGAAAAAAAAGAAATTTCTCCAACTTTAACCGATAGAAGGTAGGTGACCCTCAGCTCATCTTTATTGTCAGGATTGCCTTTTATTTAAGAAATATTAGCTTGCAGCATGCTTGCAGCACGCTTCCGACAAGCTAGCATTTGTAGCTTGCGCAAGTGTGCTGCAAGCTCGCAGCAAGCATGCTGCAAGCTCGCAGCAAGCATGCTGCAAGCTCGCAGCAAGCATGCTGCAAGCTCGCAGCAAGCATGCTGCAAGCTCGCAGCAAGCATGCTGCAAGCTCGCAGCAAGCATGCTGCAAGCTCGCAGCAAGCATGCTAGTATTTGGAACAAAATAGTTTGTGCAAGCTAGCAAAAACTATCTATTAGCTTGTGCAAGCTAGCAAAACTTTTTGCAAGCTTGCACAAGCTAAGAAATATTTCATGCTAGCTTGCGCAAGCTAGTATTTGGAACGTGCAGCATGCTTGCTGCAAGCTTGAGGCATGCTTGTGCAAGCTAAAATTGTTAGCTTATCGCAAGCATGCTGCAAGCTTGAATTTCTGTAAGGGTTGTTTAAAATACATTTTGAACTGAATCTTGCTGAGCTTAGATTTGCAAAATTATTTTTTTCTGAATCATCTTTTCTTTCTTAGTATGATAATGATCAGTCAAGGAAAGCAATTCAGCATAAAATGAATAATTTCCTGTAACATACATACTGTTAATTTTTGTTCCTTTTCTTTTCCTGATGTTCTTTTGCCTCAAAAGCTTGTGAAATGGGGTGCAATGGCCTGCATATCCTAAAATGGTATCCACTTCCTGCTTTTATTGCTTGTTTTATGGTATTATTAAAAAATCTGCACACTTAAGTGGCCAATTCTTCCTTTGCGTAAAGTCGGTAACATTTGTCGCTCACATGCAAACTCAAAATTAACTATCAATGGACTGACCATTAGGTCATTTACATGACATTGTTTCAAAGCCTTAATTATCAGGTAAATTGTCCCCCGACAAGAAAATTGCCACAAGCCGATTAGCCAATTGCATTTAAGCCTCGTAAATTTCTCACTTAAATCCATTAGTCTTCACAAATCTCATTGTAATCACTGGAGAATTAATAACGTCGTAGTCTATTTGGAGTCACCATTTTTACTGCTGTGTTGTGTTTGATTGTTTGGGAATCACAACCTGGCACCCTAGCTTGTCTATCAAGTGTTAGTATGTACTTGAGGTGGTTACCAAACTTGGGGTGGTTACTAACGCCAAATATGGTTGGTGATCGCACGCACGGTAGGTCAGGGAATGCCAAAGATGTGAAAACCAGCAAATTGGGGATCGATAAAGTCGAAGATCCTCTGTTTAAAACATGAAAGTTGAAATGTATTGCTTGTAAAATAACAAGAACAAAAGGAATGTGACGCCAGCTTTAATTAATTCTGAGCAGACACAGATCCCCCTCCCCCAAGCTTTTTTTAACACACTCAGCAAAGTGGCCCCAGTTGAGCATTCCCCCTTCCAAAAAAAAAAAGCCATTTTTGTCTCACTAAAACAAATTTAACTGCACATTTTTTTAAGGAAAGAAATTTCCCAAAAATGAAAGAAAATGTTCATATGATTGAAGAAAATTGTCTAGAAATGAAAGAATAAATTCCAAAATTGGTCAAAAAATTCTCAAAATTAGCCAAATTCTCCGACATAAGCAAAGCTTTCCAAAAATGAGCAAAATTTTCTGATAATTTAAGAAAATTTTAAAAAATTTAAAAGAAATTTAAGGAAATTTTCCTGAAAGCAAATGATCTGAAAATGTCTGGAAATGAAGGAAATTTCCCGAAAAGTGAAAAAAAATTCCAAGGAGTCTTTAGGAGGGGGAAGGGGAGGGGGGAAGGGCATATGACAAGTTGAAAGCATTTGATGAGCCTACCCTGAAATCTTAAAAAAAAAAACCTTTGTTAAAGGAAATATTCATTTGAAGGTAAAATATAAGCCATGTCTCTGTGTCGAATCAATTTTGAATTTTCACCGAGCTGACAGAACTGGCCCCCTCCAGCACCCCACTGGATCAACCCAGCGGATGATTTTGAAATTATAACCACTGGATCAACCCAGCGGATGATTTTGAAATTATAACCAAAAAAATATTTATATATATAGATATAGATATAGATAGATATAGATATTGATGAATATAGATATATATAGATATATATATATATATATATATATATATATATATATATATATATATATATATATATATATAGATAGATGTAGATGTAGATATATGTATATAGATGTAGATGTAGATATATGTATATAGATATATGTAGATGTAGATATATATTTATATAGATATAGACAATATAGTTATTATCACGGAACAATGTTTTAATACTTGTACTATATGTGTTATTGGCATTGTAATTGGCTGTTATTATTGTAGTTATAGTGATATGCAAATCTCAAGGATAAAAATGCAGAGGCATTTACGTTATCAACTGAAATAATTTAAAAACTTAACTTTTAGTCAACAGTACTAAATTTTTTGTTTTTTCACTTTGGCAGCATTGATTAAATTTCCTCTGGAACGTCAACAAATGAAGCAGTTAACTGTGGTTTAAAGCCATATATGGACTGCATGTAGATTTTGTCATTTTTTTGGCCTTTCCACCTATGAAAAAATCAAACAGCAAATATCAATGAACTTCGTTTTGTCAATCGTTTAATGATGGTGCAGATAGTGTGAAAAAGACGTTGTCGAGAGATAATGAATTTTAAAGGTGTCTGAATGACAGACATATTGACAAAGAAGGAAAAATGCTTCTAAACAAATAAAATATGTTATGCATGTTGTTGTTCATTAATATACACCAGAATCTTAAGAATACCTGACCAAACCGCTTGGCAATATTAAAAATACCCGTTCTGCTATAGCAGATAGATTTTAATTATCCCGAGATATTCCTCACATATCTCTCACACATAATGGGGAGTCATGGGGAGGTCATATTCCCCTCGTACAATAGAAACTGCACATTTCAGTCATTCAGAATTGAATAATGAATATTAGGTGTCGGGTGAATGATTTAAAGGCCAGTTATTGTCTCTATAACGTGGAGGTAAATCAATAAATTTCAATTTGTGTGTTTTGATCGGTTGAAACACAATCGTACAATGTGCACTCTCATTGATGGGCCGATCAGTATCGTTTTGAAATAAAATCTATGCCGCCACATTTTAATCACGATAGATGGCCTTTAATCACATTTAGCTGTCTCATTGGAATATTGGTCTGAAATTTGTAACTAGTATTTTTTAGTAACATTTGTTAGTTTAACTTTGGTAAACTTTGAGACAAATAGAAAATAACTAAATATGTTTTTGTGTTGGTGACATGATAGATCATTTAACTCTTATTGTATTACTTTAAAGATATTTATTGAAGATATGATAATGCAGATTTGTTTGCATTACATAAAGTATTAACTTTATAGTCATTTTTGCTCAAATTCCTGGGTTTTTCCTTTTTTTTTTTTTTGGTTGCCTATCATAATTAGTATTATTAGTTATTTTATAGGCATGAGGGTGGCTATGTTAGACAGATTTAGCATCTTATAGAATTATAATTTTATAGTGGCTAAACATAACACAACTTCAGCCAACAGCTAGGAAGGACCTCATAGCATTGCAGTAGAGATTTGGATTAGTTTAAGTCCCGCGTTTAGAAGTTTAGAATCAAACTTTTGTGCAGTTCAAATAAAAATTATAAAGACTAAAAACTGTCAACTTTTTAAAGATTATATAAAATTAGGAAGTATTGAATGAGTGTTATGTCATTGATATGCTAGTTTTTTTTTTTTGTATCAATCTAATAGTGTGCAAGCTCTTACCTAAAAAAAACTGTCGATTGAACTGGAAAAATAGTGTTTTTTTTAAATTATTTTTAGATTATATTATCTAGCTCTTGCATCATGGAGCGTTTAGCAGGTACATGTATAAAGTAACAATGTTTGTTATTAAGGTTATACTGTAGAAGGGTTTTCTCCTGATTTGTAAACTGAAAGCAAAAGAATGCTTTTTGGTTATATTTTGCAGACAGAAAAGAAAAAAACATTTTTAAGAGTTACATCATTAGGAAAGAAAAGGCAGGATATATTGCATTTTGGAAAGATAGGTTCTTAAGGAGCCCCCAACAAATTTCATGCTAAACTTTAGTGACGTGAATTTGATATAACTTTGAAATGTCAGCACCTATTTTGGAAAGGCTGGTGAATTATTGATGCAACATATAAACAACTTTCTTAAGGAATCTATAAATAAAATTCTAACAATAGCAACCCTTCCCCTTAAAGAATCTATAAATAAAATTCTAACAATAGCAACCATTCCCTTAAGGAATCTACAAGTAAAATTCTAACAATAGCAACCCTCCCCGCTCAAGAAATCTATCAATAAAATTCTAACAATAGCAACCCCTCCCCCCCCCCCCCCCTCTCCCTTTAAGGAATCTATGAATAAAATTCTAACAATAGCAACCCTCCACATTAAGGAATCTTTAAATAAAATTATGACAATAACAACCCTTCCTTTTAAGGAATCTATAAGTAAAATTATAACAATAGTTACCGTCACCCTTAAGGAATCTATCAATGAAATTCTAACAATAGCAACCCTCCCCCTTTAAGAAATCTTATCAATAAAATTCTAACAATAGCAACCTCCCTCCTCCCTTTTAAGACTCTATAAATAAAATCATAACAAAATCATAACAATAGTAAACCTTTCCCTTAAGGAGTCTATCAATAAATTTCTAACAATAGCAACCCTTCCCCTTAAGGAATCTATCAACAAAATTCTAACAATAGCAACCCCCCCCCCCTTCATCCTTATGGAATCTATAAATAAAATTCTAACAATAGCAACCCCCCCTCCCCATCCTTATGGAATCTATGAATACAATTCTAACAATAGCAACCCCCCCCCCATCCTTATGATGGAATCTATGAATAAAATTCTAACAATAGCAACCCCACCCCCCTTCTCCCTCCTCCCCAAGAAATCCATCAATGTGTGTTTATTATTTAATTACTTGAAGCATTTTGCCTAATTATCAGAAATTTGTGTGTTTATCAGTTTTCTTGTTTTGATATATATATTCTTTTCTCTCATATTTACAAATAGATTTCCATCCATTCTTTCACAATCATCTGCAAATTGTTTTACTATAATTACTGGAAGTATGCACAATATTGCAAGAATAACTAATTAAGTCCATACACTTTCATTATTAGTTATTTTATCTTACATGTAATTAAGGGTCACCAAAGATTACAATTATATGGAGCAAAGAAGTGACTGTTGAAGTTTAAGTTTTATTTTGTTTTATTTTATTGTGAATCCAGTGTTTGGTAATTACTGTCAGCCATAATAGTTTGAAGAAATAAAATTTTAGGAAAATTTAAGAGTATTATCTGGAATTTAAGCAAAATTTGAAAATAATTTGCCCATCTGAAAAGCTTCTTAAAAAAAAAAAAAACATATCTTTTTTTCAGTCAGGTAAAAATAGCTATGACATTATCATTTTTATCATCATCAGCATTATCATCATCATCATCATCATCATTATCATCATCATCATCAGCAGCAGCAGCATATAATATTTGTTAGTTTATGACCACTTGGGTCCTTTACATCTTGTACCTCGCACTTTCTGTGTGCTTTATATTCTTACTCATCCTTGGGGCTACATTCATAGATCTTACATCGTAAATTTCCTGTCTCCTTCCAATGCAGAGGCCCTGTCTTCGTCCTCAGTCCAGTTTCATGAACCCTTTGCCTTTTCAGCTGTCTGCACAGCACTGGTTTATTCACGGATTTACCTAGTCTTCATTTCGCAGGCCAGCCGGGTCAATGAACCTCGAGTCGATCTGACTCAGACTGATTCTAGGGGATTTTCAATTTGCGAGCAGTTCATGTCCTTCAGGGCGAATATTCTTTACTTTTCATTTCATTTTTTCGAGAGTTGATAGAATTTGCCACATTTAAAGTAAAGGTGTTTAAGTTTAGCGATATATTCTCCTTATTTTATATTAACCAATCTTGATGAGGCATGTGTGTTTGTAATCCCTTAGGTTTTATTTCATGTTGTGATTCAAGCCAAAATATACTGTTGTATATATTAAAAGATGTATATAATGAACTACAGCAGAGGATTTCTTTTTCCCATGTTGAAATTTGAGGATTATGTTCGGGGATAAAAAATATCCATCGATAATAACATTGTTTTTGTTATTTTCTATCTCCGAGGATGAACCACAGAAACAAGTTTTGAAAGTTATCAGATGTCAAACACAATTTACAATCATTTATGACCCAAAATATCCAATATGTCTTATTACCTTTTACATTATACAAGTCAATTTTGCCATCATTTTATCTTCAAGTTCTCACATGGTTCATATCGGGGTACCCTGAAATGTCCGTGAAATTTATTAATGCAATTTCAAGTTGTTTATTTTCTTTAGTTTTCATATTTCAAATATTAATATCCTTTTCATTTCATTCTTTGGAATTGGATTGGCACTTTATGAATAATTGAGTATGGAAGAGAAAGTCATTAATCATTTTTTTCTGTTTTAGAAATTCACAGGGTGGGGAGAGAGGAGGGGAGTGGGGTGTTTGAGAGGGAGGGTTTTCAGGAGAGATGCATCCTCCACTTTTTGTACTTCAATAAGAAAATTATGACAAAAACATTGATGAAAGCTTTAACCCCTTTTTCCTCAAAATTATATGAAAGATCACACTCAAGTCACCATGACTATGCTCAGTGGGACTTTGCCCCAGTGCAACCACTTAAGGCGACCAACTGTCCATACAAACCAAGATCGCACTTAAGTCACCAGGACTATGCTCAGCGGGACTTTGCCCCGGTGCAACCACTTGAGGCGACCAACCGTCCATACAAACTAAGATTGTACTCAAGTTGCCAGGACTATGCTCAGTGGGACTTTGCCTTGTTGCAACCACTTAAGGTGACCAACTGTCCATACAAACCAAGATCGCACTCAAGTTGCCAGGATTATGCTCAGCGGGACTTTGCCCCGGTGCAACCACTTGAGGCGACCAACCGTCCATACAAACTAAGATTGTACTCAAGTCACCATGACTATGCTCAGCGGGACTTTGCCTTGTTGCAACCACTTAAGGTGACCAACTGTCCATACAAACCAAGATCGCACTCAAGTCACCAGGACTATGCTCAGCAGAACTTTACCCCGGTGCAACCACTTAAGGCGACCAACCGTCCATACAAACCAAGATCGCACTCAAGTTGCCAGGATTAGGCTCAGCGGGACTTTGCCCCGGTGCAACCACTAAGGGCGACCAACTGTCCATACAAATCAAGATCGCACTCAAGTCACCATGACTATGCTCAGCGGGACTTCGCCCCAGTGCAACCACTCAAGGCGACCAACTGTCCATACAAACCAAAATTGCACTCTAGTTGCCAGGACTATGCTTAGTGGGACTTTGCCCCGGTGCAACCACTTAAGGTGTTCAACTGTCCATACAAACCAAGATCGCACTCAAGTTGCCAGGACTATGCTCAGCGGGACTTCGCCCCAGTGCAATTACTTAAGACGACCAACTGTCCATACAAACCAAGATCGCACTCAAGTTGCCAGGACTATGCTCAGCGGGACTTTGCCCCAGTGCAACCACTTAAGGCGCAACATGTCACCAAGCAGAACTATGCTCAGTGGGACTTCGCCCCGGTGCAACCACTTAAGGCGTGATATGTCATCAACCACATTATTACCCTGCTCCATCCTCTTAATTCCATGCGCCAGAAGAAGAAGCAGCAGGTTCCATTTTTAGAGTCTTTGTGAAAAAGGGGTGGGCTAGTGTGACTGGTGGGCCAAATGGTACATAAAAAATAAAATAAAAACTACAAAAAAATTGACTCAATCCCTACTTATATTGTTTGATGATATATATATATATATATATATATATATATATATATATATATATATATATATATATATATATATATATATATATACACATATATATATGTGTGTGTATATATATATATATATATATATATATATATATATATGTGTGTATATATATATATATATATGTGTGTATATATATATATATATATATATATATATATATATATATATATATATATATATATATATATATATATATATATATATATATATATATATATAATGCTGAAGGACTGCTTAAAGTGACATCATTATGCATATCTATGCTCTTCATACCCAGGCCACAGGGTTATGAAGCAGTCAATTCACAGAGCATTCTGTACAACCTTACCATTTTCCAGGGTACAGTAGTCAAATAGTGTTCTGCATAACCTTCCCCCATTTAGCATTCTGTTTAACCTTCCCATTTGCCAGGTTTCCATGGTTAAATAGCATTCTGCATAACCTTCCCATTTGCCGGGTTTCCATGGTCAGATAGCATTCTGTTTAACCTTCCGTTTTGCCAGGATACTGTGGTCAAATAGCATTCTGTATAACTTTCCCATTTTCCAGGATACCATGGTTAAATAGCATTCTGCATAACCTTCCCATTTGCCGGGTTTCCATGGTCAGATAGCATTCTGTTTAACCTTCCCATTTGCCAGGTTTCCATGGTTAAAAAGCATTCTGTATAACCTTCCCATTTGCCAGGATACCGCGGTCAAATAGCATTCTGCATAACCTTTGTCAGAGTATCCTCCATGGCAATTCCCTGATAATTGTTGTACTGGTCATACTTTTAGGCTAAAGGCTGCATATATCTTAGGTCAGTGCCCATTTTTTGTGGTTGACCTATATTTCCTGAAACCATTTTTGTCCAGTCATTTACCATCGCTGCAGTGTGTTGTACCCAGATGTGGGTCAGTGCAATTCAAAGGTAGAAGTATTATATTTTTCAATTGCTCGTTAATAATGCATGACTTGTCCGATCTCTTGTAAAGTAATTATAAACGTATACTTATGAGTAGTTCATCGTTAGTTCCGCGTAATTTAATGACCTTCAATTGATGAAGGGTTCTTGACTTCCTAGATGTTAATGACCGCAGATTCTGAAGGTCTCTCCACTCAAATTAAGTTCTTTTGTCTGTTCCATATGATTTTGATAAGTTAAAGAACATTACACCTTTGGGCATATTCCATTAGTATTTAATGTCTTTAGAGACTTAAAACTTAAACTTTTGCATGTTCAGATTTTTTTGTTTGTTTCATTTCTTTATAAATTTTTCCAGCAGCAATTTGTATTCAAATATTAACCCCCAATCATTCCTATACCTTTTAAGGTACTGTACAAAAACTCATATTACAATTGTTGTGCATCATGACCATAGAAATGAGATAAAGCACAGAGCAATTCTCTCGGAGACTTTTGACTTCAAGGCATTTTTCCTAATGTAGAACAAAAAGATAAATGTGCTGGTACATGGTGAAAGTGGTTGAAATGTGGTGATGGTAAATGACTCGCCATCCATGTATAATCAGTTTGCGGTCCAGTCATAACCATTCTTCAACGATGTCTTAGAGTTCATGTCTGTGTGAGGTATGGCACTAAGAAGGTATGTGAGAACTTTTTTTCTTTCTTTTTTCTCGAACCTATGATGCAGGAGTTTGCTAATAATTAAAAAAATTTCGCCACTTGTTTTTAATTGCATGGATGTAGCTCATGAATTAAACATTAAGGTTGATTTATTCACAGTCTTATATTTTTCTTGGAAGGAGCATTTAAGAGTATATATCTGTTGTTGAATAAGCCGAGCAGAATTTGAATTTTTGTTTCCGACTTTGAATATAGACTAGTTGAGCATTTTGAGGTATTTTAAAGATCTAGATCGGAGGGGGCATTACAAGGCAATAAGGATAGTTACAATGCAGTCAAGAAAGTATGAACAAAAATTCTTATTAAAAGGACATATAAAGTCTAATTCTATTTGTAGAAATGACTGAAATCAAGACTGAACAACATCACAGGCTCATTTTGAAGTAATTGTTGATATGTTATGACTTAAAGAAAGAAATATTCCCATGCTTTTTTTGTAATATTCCCATGTTTTTTTTTTTTTTTTTGGGGAAATATTCCCATGGTTATTTTTGTAATGTCCCTATGGTTTTTTGTAATATTCCCATGTTTTTAATAATATTCCAATGGTTTTTGTAATATTACCATGTTTTTTTTATATAATATTTGAAGGTTTTTGTAATATTCCGATGGTTTTGTAATATTCCCAAGGGTTTTTTTTTTTTTATATAATATTCCCATGGTTTTGTAATATTTCCATGCTTTTTGTAATATTCCCATGGTTTTTCTATAATATTCCCATGGTATTTCATAGTATTCCATGGTTTTTGTAATATTCCCATGGGTTTTTTTATTTTATAGTATTCCCATGGTTTTGTGTAATATTTTCATTTTTTTGTAATATTCCCATGGTTTTTGTAATATTCCTATGGTTTTTTGTAATATTCCCATGATGTTTTGTAATATTCCCATGTTTTTGTTGTAATTTTCCCATGTTTTTTTTGTAATATTCCATGGTTTTTTGTAATATTCGTATTGTTTTTGTAGTATTCCCATGGTTTTTTTTTGTTGTAATATTTTCATGGTTTTTTGTAATATTCCTATGGTTTTTTTGTAAATTTTATTTGAAAGGGCATACTTTTAGAGCCAATTTGGTACAAAAATCAGGTTGATATCATATTTCGTTCAGGAGATATGGATTATTAAAGATTTCCCAATTCCATTTTAAATTTTTTGTACAGTGTAATGAATTTGTATTTGATGATGTCATAGAGACAATTCCATTGCAAATATTTATGTATTTCTTTGAATGTTAATTGGTTGTTTCTGTATGATTATAAACAATTTTCCAAAAGTTATTGAAGTGTAGGGTATATTTGGCAATGTATATAAATATCCTAACTTTCATCAATTTATTTTTCTAGTAGGATTTACTAATAAAAAGGATGATAGATTTTAATGAAATACATAAACTTTGTGGGAGAATGTGTTATTGTGATGTCATACTGAGTCTTTTCCTATTCGTTTATTGGCATTTTTGTGCACCTTAAAATTTGAATATCTCCTGGTAGGAATCAATATGATTTTTGTACTAAATTGTTTCTAAAAATGTTCTCTTTCTTATGAAAGGTTACAAAAAAAAAAACATGGGAATAATCCTTCAAAAGTTTTGTGAAGTAATTACTGTCAATAATCTTCTGAAGAAGTATTAAAATTGCTAATGAGAAAGACATACGCATTACATAGAATCTTATAATTGTTGAAGGTATATAGGTAGATGCAACATTGAGAGCTAATTTTAATTTAAAATCTACTGAAAAAATCATGGAAGTAAGCAATTTTTTTTTATCAAATTCAGTTACAAATTGACCATTTTACAGTTTTTAAAAGATTTCTGTACAAATATGAGCAAACAGGAACTTTTGTGTTACTTTTGTGATGTATGAATGGGACAGTCTCTATTTTCTGATGTAAATCCATTTTGTTTTTACTCTCTGCCAATTTCTCTTTGAAAAAGGGAAATAATTGGATTTGATCTTTACCACAACCCCCTCACAGAAAAAAACTAGCTTGCAGCAAGCTTGCGACAAGCTAACAATTTTTAGCTTGCGCAAGCTTGCTGCAACCTTGCACAAGCTTGCTGAAACCTTGTGGCAAGCTTGCAGCAAGCTAGTATTTGGAACAAATGCAAGCTTGCTAGCTTGCACAGACTAACATTAGCTTGCACTAGCTGCCAAATTATATTTGTTAGCTTGCGCAAGCTTGCAGAAAGTTTTTACAAGTTTGCGGAAAGGTTTCTGCTAGTTTGCGCAAGCTTGCATTTGTCCCAAATACTAGCTTGCTGCAAACATACCGCAAGGACTCAGTAAGCTTGCACAAGCTAAAAGTGTTAGCTTGCCGCAAGTTTGAGACGAGCTAGTTTTTTTTGTAAGGTCCAACCAACCTGAAGCTGGAGAAGACAATTTGAACAGTTTCAAGGTCTGAAATTAATGGGGGAAATATTAAAAAGAAAAACAAAAGAATTTTTGTGTTATTTTCCTGTTCATACATCATATTTTTTTAAACCATTTAAAACTGATATTACTCATAACATGCTATTTGCCATATTCAATGGCCATCAAACTAAAAATATAATGCTCTTATTTGTCAGTAGCTGGTTGAACCAAAAACTTTTGTTCCTGTCCATAGACATAGACCTTTAACAGTTGTAAACAGCAGTGTCGGAACTATGGGGGAGAGGGGGGCCACTTCCCCCCTTGCCCTTGAATAAGGGGGGTGAAAGTGCCTTTTTGAAAGTTGGGCACAGACTGGGTAAGAGATGCCCTTTTGAAAGCTGTGGGCGGACTGGGGCAGGAGGTGGTGCTCTTTTGAAAGTTATAAGAAATTATTCTTGAAGCTTGAAAACAAATAGAAATCACTTTCTCAAATCCTACAAAGTACATAGAAGTTGTAATATATACATTAAGCATTTATTTGACACCATTAAAAGTCATAAGTGTGTGGGGGTGGGGGGGTGGGAGTCTCAAAATCACGCTAAGATACAACACATTACCATACAAAAGTATGGAAAAAAGTGAGGGTGGGACAAGTGCCAACCCTTGCTCCCTCAAATCCCCCCTATATTCATACCATATGTGTAAGAACCAGGGGCCAAGAGGCACGTTTCCCTACCTTTTTTTTTAAACAGACAGAAGTATCCCTTTTTGGAAATAGAAATTGCCCCTCAATTACTGTCAAAAAAGTTCAACGGCTTGATTTTTGTCCCCCTTGCCCCGAGTTCCTTCCGACACCCCTGATTGTAAATAAAGTGTGTGATGTCTCTTAGACCCTGTGTGATGTCACTAAGACCCTGTGTGATGTCACTTAGACCCTGTGTGATGTCACTTAGACCCTGTGTGATATTATTTAGACCCCATGTGATGTCACTAAGACCCTGAGTGATGTCACTGAGACTCTGTGTGATGTCACTTAGACCCTGTGTTATGTCACTTAGACACTGTGTGATGTCACTAAGACCCTGTGTGATGTCACTTAGACCCTGTGTGATGTCACTTAGACCCTGTGTGATGTCACTTAGACCATGTGTGATGCCATTAAGACCCTGTGTGATGTCACTTAGACCCTGTGTGATGTCACTAAGACCCTGTGTGATGTCACTTAGACCTGTGTGATGTCACTTAGACCATGTGTGATGTCACTTAGACCCTGTGTGATGTCACTTAGACCATGTGTGATGTCACTTAGACCCTGTGTGATGTCACTAAGACCTGTGTGATGTCACTAAGACCCTGTGTGATGTCACTTAGACCCTGTGTGATGTCACTTAGACCATGTGTGATGTCACTAAGACCCTGTGTGATGTCACTTAGACCCTGTGTGATGTCACTTAGACCATGTGTGATGTCACTATGACCCTGTCACTAAATTTGCATCAAGATTTTGCATGTTGATTCCTGTGAGTTTAAAACACTGTAAAATGTGTGTGTGTAAATTTTGTTAGCTGATTTAGTTGAAACAATTTGCTACTTTCAAAATTTTCAATCGATTTTAAAACAAATTGAGCAATTTAGTCCATTATACCTTTAACTATTAAATAGTTTAACTATAATATATTTTTTTGCCATACTCCTTCAACATACTTCAGAGCATTGGGAGGAGGCAAGCTTAGGGCTTTACTTCCCCCAGTGGCAAATGACAGACCCCTCATCCCACATTGGCGTTTACCCAGCTTTTTACTTGAATACTGCCCAATGAACGAATATTTGCCCCAATGTGAATTCGTATTCCCAGAAAGCTGCTTGCTTATGAAAGATTATAGTCAAGTATCAGATTCCTAAGAATTAACTTAGAGAGAGACCCTCACCTTTTCCTGTTATTCTAGAAGCAGAAAAATATATATATATATATATGAGCCATACAATCATCTATTGATGAGCCGCATCTTATTAACCACTGTATGGTATTTTGTTGAAGTGAAAGGCTTGTTTTACCAGCTTTTTTTTGTAAATACGGGAAAGGTCTTTTTTGTTCAGTTTGTTTCTTGTGTTTGTGAATGAATGAGAACAAATTTCTTTGTTTTATCACATGGATTGTGGAGGAAAAAGGTTAAAAGCACTCTCGGATATTCAAAGAAATTTGGCCTGTGGCTGAGATGTATTCATCTTTTATGAAGCTATAAGGAAGAACAATTGGCAGAAAAAAAAGTGCATGCCTGAAAAGTACAATTATCACTGTAAAAATCTATTTATTCAGAAGATACTGAAATCAGGTTAATATTTACACTTATTCAGTTCTTAACTCAATTGTTACTGTTTCTTGTAAGGCTGCAGGGTTCGTTTGCGGCCATATTTTTTCTGTAAAATCAACTGTTTTGTCCCGAAGACATCTGGCAATTTACATAATGTGTGTGCCATTTTCCGGTCTCGTAAGTGTTATGGGGTAACATGAGCGATGTACAGAGTGATGCAGTTTTACATTACACATTGTGAGTTTGGAGAGATTTCTAAGCATAAACGGTGGTTCATGACCTGACTATAATATTGCCAACACTATTTTTGAAATACCAATTCCCTAATGTCATGAAGGCATTAAAAACCTAAGGCATAAGTACATTTCAAAACCCAAGGCATTTGAAGATCAACCCTACATTATTTATGATAAATTCATATGCTATTAATATAAGTAACCTATTTTTTATGCATAACAATACAATTATATCAGCTATAGTTTCGTGATTAACCCGTACATGCAGTGCGGAGCGAATAATTTTGGAGTAAGTGCTCTGTTTTAAATGGACAGTTTGCCTGTGCATATCCTTGTAATGGCTGTATATGAACCTTTTGATATAGAAATGTGAGGGACGAAAATGCTTAAATTTAAACAGATAGCAAATAACCCATTTATGTTGTAAACTTTGATCAGGCCCGTAACCAGGAATTTGAAAGGGGTTTCATTTTTTGTATAAAAGGGAAAAAAAGTCTTGGAATTTTGGGTGCTTTTTATATTTTAAGATTTCAATAGGGCACTTCTCAATAGGGCACTTTTCAACAAAACTTCTCACTCGGACAAACCCCCACCCCTGGCTGTACCGGCCTGCTCTGATTATCCCAAATGGGTGTGATGATATTTGATAATGTACTTTTGACATGCATATGGCATAGAGCATTTTAAATCTGGTTCGATGATTGGTTCATAATGGACCAATTGTGTATTGGGGGGATCTTATAGACCAATCAAATACTGGGGGATTCTTGGCCGTCTGCACAATAAACCTTTGTGGGTTTAATGATTGACAGCTTGTTTTAACCAATTTTGATTACTCTTACTAGATTATGTTTGACTACTTTCCTGACATATCCAATAGGTATTAGCCACAAAATTGCAGGACAAAATATGTAAAATACGTAAAGACTGGAATCTGAGGCTATGCTGTAACAACTAGTTCGATGTCAGAGGTTTCTACAGACCTTTACGCTATACTTGATTATCTCCTTAACGCATTAAGATTTTGTAATGCTTTCTTCACAGTTTTATTTTTTCTGAAGACCCCTAAAGGATTTATACCGTTTTAAGCTGAGTACACAGATCAACCCTTTAATTTTGAAGTGGCAGAATCTGTCACTCAAATTCTCGACCTACTCCAATGCTCTAAAGGTCCTGCTGATATGGAATCAAGTTTTTGCATAATCATATTCTCTAACTTATCGTCGGAGAAACCCAGCAAGTCATGTCGGGTCTGATTTGCAGTTCTCACTTCTTGGATATCTTATGAGCAGGAAATTTATCTTATTAAACAAGAACATGAGTGTGCGGAGGTGGTGTCATCGCTGTTCATGCTCCCTGATTTGACGAGTTGAACTGCTTTGCCCTCCCCCACTGGGTCATCATTAGAGGACAGGTGCATGGTCGGCCCTTGAACCCTTGGCTGAAATGGGTTGTTCAGGAAAAAGTCAGTGATTCTGCACATACTAGTGTAGTCAGAGATTTCATGTATAAGCATGTTTTTAAAGAGCTCTCGGTTAAAAATTGTGAGATTCTTTTTCGCTAATTTGTGGGAAGTTTAAATTAACAGAGTTAAGGATTAGTCAGTAGTCAACCAAGTCCCATCTTATATGAAAAAGGACTTCAAAAGAAACAAAATGGTGAAGAAAGCTTTAAAAAAAAATCATTAAGGAGATATTTAAGTTTGGTATTATTTGTGTACAAAAGACTGAAATCAGACTAGTTGTGATGTCATAGCCTCAGATTCCTCAAAGTCTTTATGCATTCTATCATATTTTGTTCTATGATTTTGTGTCTTAAAAACCATTGGATATATTAGGAATGTAATAAACAGAATCCAGTAAGGGTAATTAAAATTTACCACATGTAGAAAGTTTAAAGAAAAATGACTCAAATAGTAAAAATGTTAAATCAATTTTCTTCAAAATACATAAAACAGCTTCCATTTTCAAAATGGATTTTCTATTGCTAAAATGGACTGGAATAAAGCCTTTACATAACCACACCACGATACTCCTTTTTTGGTACTTAATAAACTGTACCAGAATAGCTAACACTAGTTTGTGTTAGCTATTTTAGTACAGAGTATATCAAGTACCAAAAAAAGGAGTATAGTGGTAATGTGAAGGCTTTATTCCAGTCCATTTTGACAATAGAAATTCATTTTGAAAGTTCTTATAAACAAATGTTAAGAATGTGAGGATTATGGCACCAACTTTCCATGGTAGACTTACTACACCAGTCATTCCTACATAGAAAAGTCAGAGCCTAAAACTTGAACATCTCCTTAACGTAATAAGATTTTTGAATGCTTTCTTCACCATTTTAATTCTTTTAAGGTCCTCTTTTATATAAGATGGACATGCTTGACCCCTGAACTAACCCTTTAAATCTTATCAAGCCTCAGGTGCTTATTGAGCCGGAGCTTGTATACCCGGTTTACATGGGGCTATATCGAAAGGGAATACTTGACTCTCCCTGGATGGGACATCAGTCCATTGCAGGTTAACTCCCCGTCAAAACTGGTATTCATTTCACTAGTTGAGTGAACTGGAGCAAATGGGATAAAAGCGTAATGATTAAGAACACAGCACAGCACCCAGCAATCTGGTGGAGATTCAAACTCTGTACCTTTTGAGAAGGAGATCGACATTCACTGGGCTAAATACCAGTTGTCTATATCTTTAATGCAGGTGCTGTTGCAAAATGAATAAAAGTATTTATTACAAATGATATACGGTTGATTTGAACATTCATGTCAAAGGTTATCACTGCCATATTACGTGTAAGAAAAGTGTATTTGAATATTCCAGAGACTCCAGAAAAATAAACCCTTTAAATTTTCTGTCCAAGTATTCCTTTAAATGCCAATTACGTTGTTGACGCAACGATATATACAATTCAACGTTTTAATTGGTCAAGGTATTTACACAAATACTGACAACCGTTACAATTTTTTTTAGCTTGCAGCACGCTTGCGACACGCTTGCAGTAACCTTACATTTTTAGATTGCTAAAGCGTGCTGCAAGCTTGGGATGGTACTGCAAGCTAGTATTTGGAACAAATACTATATAGCTTGCTAGCTTGTGCAAGCTAACATTAGCTTATGAATGCGTATGTGATTTGCACTATGCATGAATGCATATGGGATTTGTATTATGCATGAATGCATATGTGATTTGCATATCGAGATTGCAGATGTACAAATCTGGATAAATGTTTTAATAATTTTTTAAATTAATTTTAAAAAACAATAATGGAATTCAGCTGTGGAATTGCAAGCAGATATCCAATTAAGCTTTCCAGGTTTTCAAATAGGCCACGCCCACCATAGCAAGGTGGTAACTATGTGGAAAAACAAACCTCAAATCTGCATTCGTGCATTACCAATGCATTGACATTTAAATGTTCGCGAGGCCTGCCGTAAGCTTTAGATTCATTTGTGGCACTTCTCTGGATTTTTAGAGTTTTAAGCAAATAGGATAAACAAAATTCAGTTTGCTGCCTGTTCTGGGTAACATCAATCAGATTTACAAAGCCCGCAGCGGGCCGGGCTGAAGCGCCATTATTGTTCACCATTTTGCCGTCACTCAGGTCTTGTGTGTGCAGAAATTTGTTTTGTACAGTAAAGTTGCATTGACTACATGAGCGCTAGCCGTTACCTAGCTGTACTGTACCAGTACCGTGTAGGATGTTTGCCCTCATTTAGTTATGCAGATTTTGTTGCTAGGCAAATTTGTGCGATGATTGGTTAAAACAAGCTGTCAATTATTAAACCCAGAAAGGTTAATTCTATACAACTTTGAAAGAAATTGTTTGCTTTTGCAGAACCTACACCATATCACATCCATTTTGTTTTAACATTGCATGCATTCTTTTCAGTTATTTTTACTATTGAAGATCATTATATAATATAAATATTCATTGTACATGGATATGAATATGCATTGCAGATTTGATGTGATTAATGATTGTTTCTCCTGCATTCTAACGAAGTTATATTTAGTACAGTGCTGTCATGACATATCGATTGTCTTGATATCGCGATATCTTTTTTCCCAGGACATGAAATATGCCTCTCGTGACATATCGCAATACTAAAAACTAATACTCGACTAAGAAATTTTTGCGCAACTAAGCAAGGCTACTTCGTACGTTACAATTCTAACGTTACAGTACTTAATCTAAAAGTCAAGTTTAGGCCATTAAAAACGTGCAAAATAATCGTGAAACACATAAACAACTAGTTGAAAATTGTGCTTCGTCACTACACACTGACACGCGCCGATGTAAATTGGCAAAAAGAATGAACAATTGGTCCAGAATGTGGCCACTCAGGCTCTCACTTCGATGATTCATGGTCACGTTGGCTGAATTACCAAACACAAGCGTGATGCATGATGAACATAATAGTCACGCGATCATGTCGCCTGCTAGATCTGCAAATAATTTTTTTCTTGCATTCATCATATCATGGAGTAAATTGTAACTCCTGATCATATAACGTTAGTGATATTAACAATTTGTGTCGTGAGTTTTCTTAAAAAGTATCGCGATGCTACGATATATCGCAGTATTTTTCTCCACGATAATCGATACGTTATAGAGCCATGTCGTGACAGCACTAATCATATTCCTAATGCTCGTACACCTTAAACGAATTATGCTAGAGCCATGTCGTGACAGCACTACTCTTATATTCTTGATGCTCTTACACCTTAAACGAATAATGCTAGAGCCATGTCGTGACAGCACTACTTATATTCTTGATGCTCGTACATCATAAACGAATAATGCTAGAGCCATGTCGTGACAGCACTACTTATATTCTTGATGCTCATGTCGTGACAGCACTACTTATATTCTTGATGCTTGTACATCATAAACGAATAATGCTAGAGCCATGTCGTGACAGCACTACTTATATTCTTGATGCTCGTACATCATAAACGAATAATGCTAGAGCCATGTCGTGACAGCACTACTTATATTCTTGATGCTCGTACACCTTAAAGGAATAATACTTCCCGACTTTCTAAGACAATTAACATCTCTTCAATCTTTATTTTAAATAAAATAATCTATGATTTAGAAAAATCGTTAAACATGATTCGTAACAGCTATCACTTGTTTTCATCACGTTATGTGTCTGTACACACAGGAAAAAGTCAATCATATCAACTTCAAAATTAGACCAACAAGTCTGGCTGAAAATTACTTCAAATTGATCTTTTCCTTGGCAGTCAATAACAGAGAACCCCATCACATTAACACTCTAAAGGGTACTCGAGGTCATGGTTCCCTCTGTGCAGTTGTGGTTGAAGTTTATTTTTGTGCCGCTGCTTGACCTTTGACCTCTTTGAAGTACGTTCGATGACCTGTAAGGAGACCCAGAGAAAGTTATAACAAGATTACCTTGTTGACAGAGAGCCAATTCAGTTGCAAAATTGGAAAATTTGAATTGGTTTGTGTCCTTGCCTATCTCATGGTATGCATGTATGTGTTTGTAGTACATGATCCTTGCTCTCTGCGGAGTGACAGGTCAAAGACCTTTGTGAGTTGGTTAATCAAACAAACAAAATGTTAAGAAATTCTGCCTTAATAGATGAAGTATGAAAATTCAAATCTTTTTTATGAAATATTAATGCTGTGAAATTTATGTTTTGGGGCCCTAGATTCGCTTAATGATAAAAAAAATAAAAAAAGTGTGAAAAAAGAAGAATGTATGAAAATAGTCTTTATCCTTTGAGCATCAAATGCAAATCTATAATAAGATTGAATTTCCAGAATTACACCTACATGCAGTTTCAAAAGTTCATGAGCGATATTTTTTGTCAGAAATTAGAAACCAAGAAAAATAATATATAATGTCATTTTGTTTGATAATTTATTTTCTTATTAGACCTGAAAGATCCCTGATTGACCCCTGACCCTGTATAGATAATGCACAAGCCCCCAGCGATACTCTTTTTACAATGGGGGAGGGGAAGTGGGGGGGCGTGTTTGCTTGTTGTTTAGACAAATTTTACTAAGTGCCAAAAAAATGCAAAATTTGTTCTAAGGCCGCATGAATGGTAGGAGTTCTGATGATATGCCTGCTGGAATATAATTTGGATGAGTTTCCAAGAGTTAATTTAGTATGGCTTAAAGGAACACTCAGTCAAAATGTGATGGCAGATTATGCCCAAGTCTCTATGACATTTACAAATGCTTTCAAACTACTAGTTTGAGCCAGAAAGGGGTGGCGTAGGCAAGTACAAAAAAATGGGCATTTACATTGTAGCGAGGGCCATGGAGTTGAATTTAGGTGTACTAATTGGACATAAGTTGGAGAGGAATCAATCATATCAGTAGTGTCTCTGCATCTTTTGTGTTGGGAACTATAAACAGTACTAAAGAAGGTAAAGCAATTATCAAAGGAAAATTTTTTGAAAGAATATAGAGCAATGGAAAAAAGGGGCAGAGTGGAGGAAATCAGGGGCAGAGTGGAGGAAATCAGGGGCAGAGCGGAGGAAAATGGGCAGGGTGGAGAAAAACAGGGGGCAGGGTGGAGGAAAACAGGGGCAGGGTTGAGAAAACAGGTGCAGGGTGGAGGAAAACGGGTGCAGGGTGGTGGAAAACAGGTGCAGGGTGGAGGAAAACAGGTGCTGGGTGGAGAAAAACAGGTGCAGAGTGGAGGAAAATGGGCAGGGTGGAGAAAAACCGGGGCAGGGTGGAGGAAAACAGGGCAGGGTGGAGAAAACGGGGAAGGAAAACAGGGGCAGGGTGGAGGAAAACAGGTGCAGGGTGGAGGAAAACAGGTGCAGAGTGAAGGAAAATGGGCAGGGTGGAGAAAATGGGCAGGTGGAGGAAAACAGGGGCAGTGTGGAGGAAAACGGGAAAGGGTGGAGGCAGGGTGGAGGAAAACAGGTGCAGGGTGGAGGAAAACAGGTGCAGAGTGGAGGAAAATGGGCAGGGTGGAGAAAAACGGGAAAGGGTGGAGGAAAACAGGGGCAGGGTGGAGGAAAACAGGGGCAGTGTGGAGGAAAACGGAAAGGTGAAAACAGGGGCAGGGTGGAGGAAAAAAGGGTGGGGAAAACAGGTGCAGAGTGGAGGAAAATGGGCAGGGTGGAGAAAAACGGGGGCAGGGTGGAGGAAAACAGGGGCAGGGTGGAGGAAAACGGGGAAGGGTGGAGGAAAACGGGGCAGGGTGGAGGAAAGCAGGGGCAGGGTGGAGGAAAGCAGGAGCAGGGTGGAGGAGAGCAGGAGCAGGGTGGAAGAAAATGGGCAGGGTGGAGGAAAACAGGGGCAGAGTGGAGGAACGGGGGAAGGGTGGAGGAAAACAGGGGCAGGGTGGAGGAAAGCAGGGGCAGGGTGGAGAAAGCAGGAGCAGGGTGGAAGAAAATGGGCAGGGTGGAGGAAAACAGGGGCAGGGTGGAGGAAAACGGGAAGGGTGGAGGAAAACAGGTGCAGAGTGGAGGAAAATGTGTAGAAAACGGGGGCAGGGTGGAGGACGAGCAGGGTGGAGGAAAACGGGAAGGGTGGAGGAAAACGGGAAGGGTGGAGGAAAACAGGGGCAGGGTGGAAGAAAATGGGCAGGGTGGAGGAAAACAGGGGCAGGGTGGAGGAAAACGGGGAAGGGTGGAGGAAAACAGGGGCAGGGTGGAGGAAAGCAGGGGCAGGGTGGAGGAAAGCAGGAGCAGGGTGGAAGAAAATGGGCAGGGTGGAGGAAAACAGGGGCAAGGTGGAGAAAAACTGGCGCAGGGTGGAGAAAAACAGGGTAGCTAGGGTGAAATACGACTCTTTTCATGCATGTAATAGCATTGAAACTTTTGGTGTGAAATCAACTAATATTTCGGATGATAATATTAAGTAATTTTTCAATGTATGTCCTTCTCACATTATGACCGAGAGATCTTTTAATCCTCTGGGTTGCCCTGTAACAACATTTAATAGTAATTTCTTTTTTATCGAAATTATAAACCATGAATTTGTATCACATGTTGATACTAATCAATATAATGTTGAAATATATTTGGTAATTGATTTAATAATCACCCTTTGGTTATGGCATTTTAGAATTATTGTTCAACAGCACACTTAAAGAACAAACTGTAGAATTTGCCCAAAGCAAGATTATTGTGATGTTCTAAAACATTGCATTTAATGAATGAATTATGAAGGGTTGACGTAATAAAAGATACAAGTGTTGGTAATGTGTGGGAGCAGAGAGGCATCATTGCAAAGTTGTTTATTTCTGAGGGGCACTGGGACGGACCAATTTTCATTTTGAAGAGGATGAAGAAAGCGGATGTAAATGACGTAAGCAGGAGGATAGCTGTTTGTATCCCCTGGGTTTTATGAACATACTCTTTGCTGTTCTCTGCTAAGGGCAATTTAACAGTTGTGAACAGCGATGTTTAGACTTGGTTTGTGAAAAAGTGAACTAGAACTAGATCATAAATAACCACAGGACACTTGGAGAGGGTGGCCAGCCCCTGGAGAGTGCAGTCAAAGAGAGTGTTGCACTTGAAGAGCACTGCCCTTGGGGAGTGTATCATTTGGAAAGTGTAACTCTTGAGTGATTAGTGCATATTGTGAGTGCAGCAACACTTGAATGTGCAGCACCTGAGTGCATCAACACTTGGGTGTGCAGCACCTGATGAGTGCAGCAACACTTGAGTGTGCAGCACCTGATGAGTGTAGCAACACTTGGGTGTGCAGCGCCTGATGAGTGCAGCACCTAATGAGTGCAGCAACACTTGAGTGTGCAGCACCTGATGAGTGCAGCAACACTTGAGTGTGCAGCACCTGATGAGTGCAGCAACACTTGAGTGTGCAGCACCTGGTGGGTGCAGCAACACTTGAGTGTACAGCACCTGATGGGTGCAGCAACACTCCAGTGTGCAGCACCTGATGGGTGCAGCAACACTTGAGTGTGCAGCACCTGATGAGAGCAGCAACACTTGAGTGTGCTGCACCTGATGGGTGCAGCAACACTTAGGTGTGTGGCACTTGATGAGTGTAGCAACACTTTAGTGTACAGGCACCTGATAAGTGTAGCAACACTTGAGTGTGCAGCACCTGATGAGTGTTGCAACACTTGTGTGTGCAGCACCTGAAGAGTGCAGCAACACTTGAGTGTGTGGCACCTGATGAGTGTGCAGCACGTGGTGGGTGTAGCAACACTTGGATGCAGCACCTGATGAGTGTAGCAACACTTGAGTGTGCAGCACCTGATGAGTGTAGCAACACTTGAGTGTGCAGCACCTGACAAGTGCAACATGTAGCTGTGCAAGATCTGAAAGAGCACGGTGTTTGAAGAGCACAATACAGGAAACATGTTGAGAATGAGAGTGACCGATGCTATATAGTTTCCATTCCATGCCTGGGTCTGAAAGTAAGCTACTGCATAGATAATACACATATTGGTAGCACAGAACTTATAAAGTATCACTCCGCCATCCAAAAATGAGAACCCTCAGAGAAAAGGCTAATACAAAATATTGTTGAGAGGTCCCATTTCATGGGACGACAGGAAGCTGATAAGTTGAAAATTTCAGGAATGGTAGAGAAAGGGTAGGTCTTGACTGTGCATATCCAGACTTGATGAGATCTGTTTCAGTAAAAGTTTTATGGGGAACTATTTTACCATAAACCCACACCAAAATTTGAGTGATTTGGTGAGGGTGTATAACACCGCTTCACTTCAGCCTAAAAAAAGAGGCCAAAGCCTCTGCTGACCCCATATTATTGAAAGTACTGTAATCAGAGAGATACTAGATAGTACATTTTTTGGAAAACATCACAAAAGATCCCAAATCTATAACACTCAGGTACAAAAAGGACTAGTTTTTCTCTGGGCGTGATTTTAAAACTATTAAAGAGCTTTCCTTCATGAGAATAGGCATTTGCTGAGGGAAACTGACCCTACATTACATTGAAAGACTGAATTTTGTTAACTTTTTGTATCAAAAATGGTACTTTTTGTCTAAAAAATGGTATTTTTCTTGAAAATGAGTCCTTTTTGATGTATTTTAAGTTTTTCACAGTTGGTCTGGCCAATGGTAGCATTTGATTTTTATGAAAATGTATTTGGTTGGACTGATAAATATTCATATCTTCTTTTGGGCAGAACTCATTATCACTCAGATGACATAGGTCATCACAGGCCACTAAATTACATTGTTTTAATTGGCAAAGGTCATGGACTTTGCACTTAAAATTTGTCACAAAAGTTAGATAACAGTTGTTTTTCATGGCCCAGCAAAGCAGAGAGACTAAATTTGCACTAAATAGGGTAGTTTTGCAGGGCATAGCATACTTGTTGCTGAATTTTAGGGGGAGAGAGGGCATAGTTTTAAAAGATTTTGTTTGCTTTAAAGATATTCACCTCAATTGAATGGCAAAAGGCTGTTTTTCAATGGGAAAATGTGCTTCCATGCTATAGAATAGTGCAATTAATGGATCCAATCATATTTTCATGCAAATTTGCTCATTTCTTGGTTATTAGCTATATTCCGAAGGGTACGCGTTAAAGATAACCCTCATGAAATATGTAAATGTTTGTAGAAACCACAGCCTATAAATTTATTTTGCAATAGAATACTATTTTCTTACTGTTTGTGTTGGTTTTAATGATAGATCATTATGAGCATATCATACTTGTGTATTTTTTCCATATGTTACACATTGCACAATCAAATGCTAGCTGTTTTTCTGGGACCCAAATGGTCCAGTGGAATTTTGGGTCATACAAAGTTGGTGGGAATTTAGTACCAGATGCAGTGATATAATTCTTAAAGAGATAGGAAGAAGTTTGTGCTACTATAGGTAGCACAAAACTAATAAGGTATCACTCCGCCATCCAAAAATAAGATTCCTCAGAGAAAAAGCTAATAAAAAAAATATTCTTGAGAGTCTCATGTCATGGGACATGAAGCTGAGAAGTTGAAAATTTCAGGAATGGTAGAGAAAGGATAGGACTTGACTACGTATCCAAACTTGATGATATTTGTTACAGTGAAAGTTTCATGGGGAACTATTTAAGTGATTTGGTGAGGGTGTATAACACCTCTTCACTTCAGCCCAAAATAGGGCCAAAACCTCTGGTGACCCCGTATTAAAAGTGCCTTCATCGAGAGATATTAGATAGTACATTTAGGAAAACATCACAAAAGATCCCAAATCTATAACATTCTGGTACAAAAAGGACGACTCTTTCAGCATAGGCTTCAATAAGGCAAATAATTAGTTCCGTGCTACCTGTACTGTACCTCCACATTGACACCACACAGAATGGGTTTTTCTATTATGCACTTGTCAACTGTGTGACTCACCCCTACACCCCCGGATAAGGTGAGTCATTGCTCCAAAGTGGGTGGACAAAACATGTACATTGACACACTCCTCAGTCACTTAGGTGACCGACATTTTTTGTGACATGACTTACCCCCAATCAATGAGCTGTGTACAAAGTTAATGGGTCTGAAGTAAATTGACCCACCACAGAGTTACTCTGGTGACCGACAATTTGGTACAATGACGCACATGTCAGTCACTATTTCATATGTCAATGACTCACCTTTGACTGACATTGCAGAGGGGGGTAGGGGTGAGTCATACAACTCGTTACAAGTGCATTACAAGCAAACATTAAACACATTTTATTGATAATATACATTATTTTTAGTTGCTATATGAATTTGATAATCTTGCAAAGCAATATTTGTTGTTTGGGGATTTTTACGTTTCTGTCTTCAGCTTCAGCAATACTGTGTTTACGTCCATATGCAAAAACATTTGAAGCTTATGCAAATGGCATATACATACACCATAAAAAGCAACCAAAGTTTGGTCAATTTACAGAATCCAACCATTTTAAGGCCCCCAAAATGCATGAGTAATTACAATGTAATGATCTTAATATATTTCATTTTGATGATTGTTCATACCTTTGTGAGTTTCTTTCGAGTGTTATTGAACTCTTAAAGTACATATCTGATTCTCATGTGGCAACACTCAGTTGACCTTGTCAGTGAGGACTTGTGAAAAAAGGGGCGAAGAACAGAAAGATTAAATAAACTAATAATTGCATGTAGGCCTATTGTTTGAGCTGTGTTGTTGATTTTTGGTGGAATTTTTGGACCCATTTTTTAGGAAGGATCTTAAAAAAGATGAGTTGAAATTCGGAGGAGTGTACAAATCATAAAGAAAAAAAAAAGAAAAAATTGAAATATAATTTTTTGGGGCCTACTTCTTCAAAAAAGAATATGCAAATTAATAGATGACATTTTATTTTTTCCAAAATACAGATATTGCCCCTTCCCCTAAAAAATATGTGGGGGACATTTTCTTGTGTGTAGTATGGACACTCTATTTGGATAATGCTGCCCCTTACTTTCCCTTAGCAACATTGTCTTGGCAAAGCCACTGCTCAATTTTTCTGCCATGTCAAACATTACCAATTTGATACTTATTCAAAATTGAATTAACAGTCATAACTTGGAAATTAAAAGAAAAGTATCTCCTCCATAGCCCTTTGAACTATTGTATGCTAATAGAGAAAGATAAAAGTGAAGCATGTTTATGTTCCATGCCAAATTATAAAAGTACTTCAGTGTGCAAATGTACTTAGCATTAATTGAACCTCAAGCCTCTCAAACAGCATTTAATTACATGTAATGTTAGATTGATAGCTCCGGAAAAAAAAAAAAAAATTATTAATATATATATATGTATATATATATAAATAAAAATAATAACTTTGTCCAGGTAGGCCTCCAACACAGAGTGGTTGACATATATTCCTAGATGGAAGTGATACAAAGGGCAATGTACTGCCAACACAATGCCAAACACAGAGATCAACGACTTCTTTTTGTAGCCAAAAAAAAAAACCTTCTCATTTTGAAAAGTTACTCTTAGTATATAAAATGCACACAAGTTTAATTCCTGGAGCAGTTTTGGTTCAGATTACCTATAGTGCTGGGACTGCCAAGTTTCTATAAGCTGTATAAAGTAGTAATTGACCATGCATGGGATTAGTACAGTATGTACATGTTTGCAAGCATTTAATGTTTTGTTGACCTGAATTGGAAAAAGTCTGTCCTTGAGTTTGTCCACAGCACTTGCATGGTGATTCTGTTTTTATTGTGTCTATTTATAAATATGGAAGGTGAAGTATCTTGAAGTTTTATAAGAGCCCTCCAACACAGGTTTCATAATGGGATGGGAGGGTGGGGGGAAAGACCGATATAATTATTTTTGTGAATAATTAACACAAATAACCATTGTAAATTAAAAGGGCTGGTGTTGGGGGCTCTGTATTTTAGTGTATTGTGGATAAAGTGTTATTATTATGTTATAAAATGGTTCTGTTATTATGTTACAAAATGGAAAGATAAAAGTTATTCTTAACTTGGATATGGTGAAGATATTTTCAGCTGGCATAAGCCCTACATTCTTTCTTGTCAAGTAAACTTATTGTTATTTTTAGGATTTGATTATTTGTTTTTATGTCTGCCTTCAAATATAGAGGGGAAAATACAGAAATGTTCATGAATTTTGGCAAATAGAGAGGAAAGAGGAAGCTATAATATAATTTTGAGAAGATAACAATAATAGATCATTTATAAACAAAATTGACTGTTAATTTATTTCTGTGTTATTTTAAGTCACATTTATTTTGTATTTATTTATGATTATGATTATTATTAAGATTGAGATTATTATTATTATTATTATTCATATTATTAATATGAATATTATTATTATTATAATTATTATTATTATGATTATTATTATTATTATTATTATGATTATTATTATTATGATTATTATTATTATGATTATTATGATTATTATTATTATGATTATTATGATTATTATTATTATGATTATTATGATTATTATTATTATTATTATGATTATTATGATTATTATGATTATTATTATTATATATATATATATATATATATATATATATATATATATATATATATATATATATATATATATATATATTTTTTTTTGGGGTGCACCAATTGGCTACGGCCCCAGTGGTTATGGCCAGGAGGGCCCCTAAGTAGTTTTAACAATAGGTGAGCAACGCACCATTCCTTTTTGTTTGTGTAGTTTGATGTTTTAGCATTAATAAGCAAGAAAACATTTTCTCAGAAAAAGCTCAGTGGTAAAAATATTAATGACATTTTTTTGAAAAACAGTCAAATTGATTTTCTATTTCAGGTTTACCATATTTAAGATTCTAAAGAATTTTGAAGAAAAGGGTTTTCTTGTCTGGCTTTTTTGCAAATATAAGCTCTTGTTTCTCCAGTGGCCAGGTAGTTTTAATCATGTGTCAAGTCAGCCAGATGCTTTATCAGACAGACTTCCTGTTATCTGGATTTAAGAGGGTACAAATGGTTATAATACAGCCAGATATCAGTTATTTTTTTTGATGCTGCCGACAACATAAGTTATTTGAGTGGGCTATTTAATCCCCTCACCCAGCATTTTGTTAAAATAAATGACTGGTATTCTTAAAGTCAATAGAGTCAATTAGAGTCCATAATGGACATCTAGCAGATTTATTCCTTACAGAAATTTTAGCTTGCGGCACGCTTGTGCGGCGCACGCGCAGCGCTGCGCACGCTTGTGCAGCACGCGCACGCCGCAGGTTTGCGCAGGTTTGTGCAGCGCGCGGCAGGTTGTGCAAGCGCGGCGCAGGCTTGTGCAAGCGCGGCGGCAGGCTTGTGCAAGCGCGGCGCGCAGGCTTGTGCAAGCGTGCGGCACGCTTGTGCAAGCGTGCGGCAGGCTTGTGCAAGCGTGCGGCAGGCTTGTGCAAGCGTGCGGCAGGCTTGTGCAAGCGTGCGGCAGGCTTGTGCAAGCGTGCGGCACGCTTGTCACGCTTGCACAAGCTAAAAACTGTTAGCTTGTTGCTAGCATGCTGCAAGCTTGTTGCTAGCATGCTGCAAGCTTGCTGCAAGCTAATATTTCTGTAAGGGAAGATATGTGAAAGAGCGTAGAATTCTGTTAGTACAACCGTCTTTACAATTTGTAAAAAGCTTATTTGATTTTCAAGTTATGACTTAACAAAGTTTCAAGATTTGTTAATTTGTGATATAGTAATAGGAACACATCCTAAACTTGAAATCTTTATATGATTTTTTTAATTCTGTTCTTCAAATTCAGCTACTTGTGAATTTCAGAATGTCTGTTCTAGGTACATGATGATTCGGGGTATATGGCCAGTTCTGAAAAGATTTGCCCTAAGTCCAATGTTATATTTCAAACAACATTGATAGAGGAATAAAAAACAAAGGTTTATAAAAGGTAATGAAGGACTCTTCCCAATTGATGGCACATATTATTGTGCAATAAGAGCTAAAAATTAAAAATGCTGTAAATTGGTCAAATTTGATGTAATTTTTTGCTGTTTGAATGATTTAGATTTTTTTAACCAATTAAACCCATGTTGCCTCTAGCTGTCCGTTGTCCTTTAATTCTGTAATGATGGTATAATAAATTTATTTTAGTGAATATGTTCAGCGTTTATAATACAGTACAATGAATGTAACAAAATGGTGATGAAAATTAATCAATAGTCTTATTGTCAAGTTTAAAAGTGTTATCTCCTTCTTTCATCATAAACCCCCTACAACCATATTTAGTCCTCCTCTTCCACCCACCTCTCTCGATCCCAGCTTTCCGACTTTTAGTTCTTGTATTTTACTCAATCTTCCCCTGTTTTCTTTCCTTCCTACCTCTAGAATGGTCTATCCTCTCAGGCACAATTTGACCCTCTTTGTCGGGTGCCGTTAAGCCCTCATCAAACAAACAAACATAAAAGTGTCCCGAAATCTTTTAGAAATGACTGGTAATAAACTAGACGTGTAGTGTCACTTCTAGTCTATATTACCAGCCGTTTTGTTTTTTCCCTCCAAAGTTAGATATGCCTCAGATTTGATTGTAGTGTTATAAATCAGTAACATTTTTTCTCTCTCATTGCTTTCAATAATTTGAGGATAGAAACTTTGGCAACGATTTTGTGACACTATACTCTTTTAGGCTTGCCCACCTGACATTGTTTTATCAAACGTATGACGATTTTACAACTCAGCATCTTTAATTGCACATTTCTGGTTTTTGATGTCCCTGAATGTGACCATGAAGTTGGATGTGACCTTACAATGTTAGCTTATTACAATAAGAAGGAGGAGGGGGAGGGGGTATGTGGCTTAAATCTTCTTAGCTTTGATCAATTAATGTTGAAGTCACATTTTCCTAGGTTTTTTGCCAAGAGTACAATAGTGCTAGCTTGCGCAAGCTTGCAGATAGTTTTTGCTAGCTTGCACAAGCTTGCAGATAGTTTTTGCTAGCTTGCAGATAGTTTTTGCTAGCTTGCGCAAGCTTGCAGATAGTTTTTGCTAGCTTGCACAAACTAATTTGTTCCAAATACTAGCTGGCGCAAGCTAAAAATTGTTAGCTTTGTCGCAAGCATGCTGCAAACTTGCTGCAAGCTAATATTTCTGTAAGGGATATACATAGCCAGAATATAACAATTTGAGCTTCCTTTGATGTTTTAGTGCATATCAAGGTTAGGCCTCTATTTCTTAATTCTCCGATACATGGCTCATTTACCTTGCAAGGTCAAAATCGTTATCTCGATTGTTTCAGCAGTTCCTATTTCACCAGAATTTACCAGAAAAAGTCTAGAAATATTGTTGTTATTTGTTATTTGAAGTGTTTCCGTAAAGAGTTTGGTTTCCTTTGAAATCTAGGTATTGCTTCTACTTAGTGATGTACGATTTTACGCGAGCAAGAATGTAAATTGGTCCAGTGGTAAAGTCTTGAATGATAATTGGGAGGTGTTTTGTATGACTTGATGCTTGTACTTTAAACAAGGTTGGTAAACTTGAGCTTATTTCTCCAGAAATACCTAAGGATATTATTCATTCAATATGAAAATAACATCTCCTTCATATCTATTTTGTGTAAGTGGACTAGAATTTGCCCCCACCCTTACCCCCACCCCTACCCCCAAATCCATTGATGAAGAGAAGCTTGTAGTGATGCCTATAATAATGATCACCTGTTGGTTAGAACAACACATGTATAAGTTATAGGCAAGAAAATATTGCACTGCTTACTTTAATCATTATTTTCAGACTTTACCTTCATTATGATGTCATAGAAAATTCTGATATGATATCAGAACTTATGTAAATGTCTATGTACAGGCACAACAGGTATTTAACCATGTACGTAAAACAGCATTACATTTTGAATTCGATAGTTGTCGAATTTTGAAAATAGCATGAGTATAGTTTTCAAGTTATGAGTAATCATAGTTTGAAATTTGTGTATTATATTGAGAACAAAAATGTGACGTATGAACAGGGAAACACCTTAAAATGCTTTTGTTTTTCTTTATATTTCTTCCTTTAATATCATCAGACCTTGAAAATGTTCAAATGTTTTCTTTGTTTTTAAGGGTACAGTAAAGATCAAATCATTTTCATGAGAAATATCTTCCCCTTTCAAAGAGAAATGCAAAGGTTTAAAAGCAATAGATTTACATAAGTAAATAGAGACTACGTTTCATTTATACATCACGATAGTAACAAAAATTTGCATATTTGCACAAAAAGCTGTAGAATGACCAAATTTTTTTTAACTGATTTTGATACAAGTTTTAAATCAATTTAGCTATGTTGCCTCTTCCTGTTTATATACCTTTCAGTGTTTTATGCAGGCGTCTTGTATGGCAAAGCAACAACAATTGATTAATTTGACCATATTGGCAGGAATTTTTGTTTGTTTGTGAAATAATTAAATATAGTGTCTGTTGCACGATGTGATTGAAGCTTCGGTAAAATTACAATGCATTTCAGATTAAAGGTGTATACAACCATAATGCCTATAGACTTCTTATTATGATATTAATTCATTATTACATATGACAAACCCATGATTGAAAATGTAATTGCTATACTACACATTGAAATATAATTATCCATTCAGAGAGTTTTGAAACCAATAAAATAATCATCTCTCTGCTTGATGATGAATTGTTTTTTTAGATTCATAAATTGATTCACATTTAAGTAGAGTAGGACCTGGTACAAAGACATGAAATGATTATTGCTATATCCCACAGTGAGGTATAAATATAGCCTACTATTAGTCCATTTTTAAACCAATAGAATAAACATCTCTCTGCTTTGATAAAAATTCATATTTTGGATTAATAAATTAATTGATAACTCCCCCCCCTCCTCCCCAAGTCTTCCTAGGTCTCTCTTCTTTTATGAAAGCTCATCACATCCCAGCCTTTTTGTGTTCCAAATACTGTCAACTTAGTAGACACTTCCACAACTACTCCTTCCTTTTTACTGATGGATCCACACATTGAGGTACCTCAGCAGCTGCCGCCGCCTGCCCCGGCCTTACCCTTTATTTGACAATACCAGATAGAGCCTCTGTCTATTCTGCTAAGGCAAAGGCTATCATCCACTTAGCTTTAAACTTCACAGATTTCTCCTTCTGCTCTCACTTTGTCATCTTCTCTGACTCCAAATCAGTCCTCACAGGCATCCTCAACATGCTCTGGTCGAATCCCTTCATCTTACAAATCTTAAACAAAATGCACACTGTCTTCTCCTCCGACAAGAAATTCATCTTCTTCTGGATCCCTAGCCACGTCGGTATCCCCAGGAATGATAGGGCCAACAGAGCTGCCAATAACGCTCTGTCGAACCAAATTTCTTCTATCGATATACCTTACTCGGACTTTCGCCAAAATACCTCTAACTACCTCAGGAGGACTTGGCAAGACTCCTGGAATCTCGAGACTAATAATAAACTTCACACTATCAATCCCAAAGTAGGCATCAACCCTCCCCTACTAAGTCGCAATCACAGAGAGGACGTGGTCATCACCCACATACCCCTGGGCCACACCTATCTCACCCACTCCTACCTCCTTTCTGGCTCTCCCAAACCTATCTGCCCCACTTGCAATACTGATCTCTCATTCAATCATATCCTCATAACCTGTCCGATGTACTACAACTCCAGATCTTTTCTATCACCTGCCACCACTAATTCCGACTTCTTCAAGAACAACCCCCCCCCCCCAAACATTATAAACTTCTTCCGCAACAGCAAGCTTTTCCACTTGATTTAATCTCCCCACACCCCCATCCTTTCCTATCTCACATCCCTCTCCCTCTCCCCTTCTCATTACCTTTTCTTCTACAACTTATTTCCTCTCAAATTTTCACTTCTCTCCATTTTTTCGTCCTTTTCCAATCCTCTCTTTCCTAACCGTTGCACCTTAATTATTTAACACCCTCTTGGCACGTTTGACTCTGACTGCCGCGTTGCTGTTAAACCTCAACAAACTAAACCAAACATGATCAATAAGTAGAGGTGGAACAAAGAACAGGCAATTTAGATCAAAGTGCATATTAATGAGTAGGTGGGGCTTAATGTAAAAATCTGGAAATGCTCATATTTTAACAATCACATGTCTGTTATTTTCATATATGGTCTAATAATGATGTTAGCTAGTGTGTACATGTTCATGGTACAAAACTATTAATATGTATAGTGGGTGGGGCTTAATATGATTTTGTAAACAAAGAGCTGGTAAACATGATATTTCAAGAACTGGATTCACCTGTGTGGTACACAGATACGGTGTCTGCATATTAATAATTGGGATGAGCTTTAAGTGAAATTTTTGAAAAGGTGATCAACTGTATGTCCTTTTTGTTTCATACTGGGCATGATAATATTGTTGGTTATTGTGTACATTCTTATCTTATCAGATGTAAGATATCATTAGTATGCGTGGTAGGCATGGCTTAATCATATGTGAAAGTGCTAAATGATATAAACACCATATTTCATGAACGGTATATTAGATTTATGCCATATGTGGTACAATACACAGATGGGTTATGGTCTGTACATATGTTCTAATGATGTGGTAGTTATGTCATGAATATTGATGTTCTTGAATCCTTGCACTGACCAGGAATTTATTTTCTTCTTTTTCTTTACATGTGCTGTTTCATCATGAATGTGCTGTACAGGTGAGTTGTCTTTTTGTTTGTATAAATTGTGTGTTTTGCATGCTTAGCCTTATACACAATCCATGCTAGGTGGTTTTAAATTAAATTTCATCTGAAATCAGCTGTTTTTAGTCACCATGCCATTTAATCTATCAGGAAACCCCTTACAGAAATATTAGCTTGCAGCAAGCTTGCTGCTTGCGACAAGCTAACATTTTTAGCTTGCGCAAGCGTGCTGGAAGCTTGCAGCAAGCATGCTGCAAGCTAGTATTCTATTTGGAACAAATTATCTTGCGCAAGCTAGCAAAATCTATCTGCAAGCTTGCGCAAGCTAGCAAAACATTTTGCAAGCTAAGAGATATTTCATGCTACTTTGTGCAAGCTAACATTAGCTTGTATTTGTTCCAAATACTAGCTTGCAGCATGTTTGCTGCGAGTTGCAGCACACTTGCGCAAACTTGCAGCATGCTTGCGCAAGCTAAAAGCACACTTGCACAAGCTAAAAATGTTAGCTTGTTGCAAGTGTGCTGCAAGATAAAATTTATGTAAGGGACGGTAAAAAAGTAAGGAATGTTATTATATGTTGTTTGATTTTTAACCCCTCTTCCATGCCCCCTCCCCCACCATGAAAACATTGGCAACAATTGTGTCTGACTGTACTGGGGGTTTGCTCAAAAAGCTGGAAAAGATTATAGTGTTGAACTCATCTACAGTGGCATAGCTTGAAATTTTTGACAGGGCAAAAGATTTCAAATTTGTGACTGATCTTCAAGTTCATATTATTGAGTCATCCCCCCTCCCCCTCACTCCCAGCCAGGAATTTTAAAAGAAATCAGATAAATTAACATGAAATTTGAGTTACGATTGTTCATGATTTTTACAATAATCATTTTGAAAAATATAGGCTCAAGTATATGGAAAGTATGAACATTTAGGTGCATGATTAACTAAGGAAAAAAATATTTAAAAATTCCTGCAAAGTCAATTTTAACAAATTCCTTTCTGAGGCTTGTTGGGAGAAGCAAATTTCCCATGGCATTCCACAATGAGCCACAACCCTCCACACCATGCTCCCGTCCAGACTGCTGAACGCACCCCGAAAGCCAACAAAGTCGAGGCACACTGTGGCTTTCCATTCCAGGCATTGTTCTGTTATATTTTTAAGGGTGAATATTTGTTCAGTAGTTTCTCTGCCACTCTTAAAGCCAGCTCGCTCATAACAAAGTTTGGTATATATTGCATTAGGCAGCCTGTCAATCATCATCCCTCCAAACATCCCACCCGCTGCCGGCACCAAGGACACACCTCCACAGCTGTCACAAATTGTCAGATCACTTTTCTTTGGTATACTGTAATAGTTATAATGCCCTCCTTCCACACACCCGGCACTTCTCCTATCTAAAACCCGGCTGAATAATGTGGTTTATGTCTTCTCTGTTAAATCCATACCAACCCTCCACGTTTCCATACCCACCCCACCCACTCCTGGTGCTTTTTCATTTTTCATCTTTGACACAGTATTCTTTATTTCTTCGACCTGGATCCCACCCATCTCGACTTCAATGTCATCTTTATTTGCCTCTACACCTTGGTTGGCCGCCTCCGGCACAGGTTGGCTTAAAGTTGATTCAAAGTGTTGTTTCCATCTTTCTCTCATCTCATCTTCTCCAGTATTAAGCTTTCCACTTCCCATTCCTTACTCCAACAATTCTCTTTTTTTATAACATATCTTCTCTGTAATTTTGTATAGACCTACTCATATCTCCATGTGATTCTGCATCTTCTGCCTCTTTCGCCATATTATCTACCATCTTTCTTTTATCTCATCAGACTCTTTTCTTTACTTCTCTGTCTTTCATCTCGTATTCTGTTCTTTTTAGCTGTCTTATTCTTTCAGATTTTGCTTCATCCACCTGACACTTGAGATTTTTCCTATCTTCAATAGCTCTTCACAAGTTAGCCGAAATCCATGGTCTACATATGCCTTTTCTTTTCTCTAATACTTTCCCTGCAGCACTGATACACGCTGTTTCAATGTTTATCCACCTTTCGTTTACACTATCATTCCCATCTCACATTCCCTTTCAGCCCTCTGCCGTAGCCATGTCTCACTTCTGCACACCTCAGTCTGTCCGACTCAAAAATGGGTCTCGATGTCCAGCTGCCTCCCCTCCCACCCCTCAGCCCAACCCCGACACCCCCAACCAGCAGACTGTGGTCACCGTGTACATTGGCCCCTCTATTGGTTCTTACATCTAACAAAGACCCTCTATGTTTCCTAGACATTGTAAAATGGCCAATTTCGTTTCTAGTATTGCCATTTAGGGCAGTCCAAATGCAGGATCACTAGGACTTATAAACTTGCCTTTTACTCACTGTTTTTTACCGCTACCTCCAACTGTCCCTATACTCATCCGCTTTCACACCCGTCATAATTTGAATCTTTTACGGGGGAAAAAAAAAGAATGATCCTCACTTCCATTAGTGTCACTGACATAGACCATAACTGAACGTCATATTTCTTTTCTACATTTCAAAGTCACATTGGATTGATGAGCTCATAAAATTTTCATGTTTATGAAGCACAACTTGAAGCCAAGCATGGCCAAAATTGATCAAACAGTTGTGAGTGGATTGACATTACCGAAAGTATGAAATTTAAAGGGTTGCAATTTGTGCGAGCGTGAGCCGAGCAGCGTGAAAAGAAGAAAGTACACAAACACTAGAAGGAATGAAGTTTAATCTCATCAAGATTTGCACTTTGCGAAAATAAAAGAATGAGTGAAAACGATTTAGAGATTAAATACCCGTGTAATGCTTTTACTTAGTGGAGAGATGTTGCAACTTACGGCTGATGTGTTCACCAAAAAAAAGTAAAAAATATTCAAGTGATCGCAAGGTGGTGGAATTCTTTCGGGATTTAAGCTTAAAGGTTAGGGAAAGAGTTCAATCGTTTAGTAAATGAACCTGTATTTTTTTCTTCACTTGAGTTTCGTTGTGATTGGTACGGCTGTCTGTATTTTCCCTGATGTAAAATGTCAAGATTCTTTAGGATCATTAAGTTTATTAGACACTTCAGTGTCTCTTTAGGTATTAATCTTTTTGACACTGAAAAGTCATTGATGTGGGTTAATGAGATATATTAAAAACTTTTTTATCTTCGCTTCAATAGCTGCAGTGTCAGAAAGAAAATAAGTGGCCATTTTTTTTCTTCTTTAAAGCACATGTTTGGTTCCGATGCGATAGCATTAGGAACCTTTGCGGTCATGATGGCGTATGTGTGTATGTATGTGTGTGTGTGTGTATCTATGTGACGCTCAGCTCGTAAACATGATAGCTAAACAAGAACGATACACCGGATTCATGTCATATGGAATACACAGATTGCCCATGGTCCGTAGATGCATGTGCCCTATTGTTTTTGATTGTCGTGCATATTAATGAGTAGGCGGAGCGTAATGTAAAAATCTGGAAATGTTCATATTTTAACAATGGCATGTCTGTTTTGTTTCATATTTGGTGTAATTATGATGTTAGCTAGCGTATACATGTTTATGATTTTAAAATGTTAGATTTTATTAATATGCATAGTGGGCGGGGCTTCATCTGATTTTGCTGAAAAGAGCTTGTAAAAATGGTTTAGTGAACTGTCAGTGGTTAAGCAAGTTTATATTATATAAAACAGGACTTGAAAAGAAACAAAATGGTGTAAAAAATATTGAAAAAACTCATTCCTTTAAGGAAATATTCAAATTTATGCTCTTGTCTTATTTATGTAGAAATGACTGGTGTAGTAAGTCTATTTTGAAGGGTTGGTGCCCTCATCGCATTATTAACAACTGAGTATTTTAAAGTAAATTTATGTAACTTTTTTACTATTTGAATTATTTTCCCAGAAACTCTCATGTGGTAAATTTTAACTACCCTTACTATTCTGTTTTACTACTTTCTTGACATATCCAATGGTTTTTAAGCCACAAAATTGTAGGACAACGTATGATAGGTACATGAAGACTTTGAGGAATCTGATGATCTTATGTGACAACTAGTCTGATTTCAGTCGTTTCTACACAAATCATACCTAATTTTAAACTTAAATATCTCCTTAACAGAAGTAAGATTTCTGAACGATTTCTTCACAAATTTGTTTCTTTTAAAGTCCTCTTTTATATAAGATAAACTTACTTGACCTTAGTTTGTGCTACTATAGGTATACAAGAACAGCAATCATTTGACATATATGGACATTTTGAATCAACAAAAACTATTTTTCAAAAATAAATATAAAAACAGGAAAACTGCTTTTTTTTTAAATTGGTTGTTTTTTCACCTATTTGAATTTTCAGGTTTTAAAAATGTAAATTTGTGATTGGAACCTTTCTATTTGCTATTAAACATGAATGAAATATTCTTTTATCCTCTAACGCAATGCTCTCTAAGAAGAGCATGCATCTCTGATACAGAATTAATTGATCTTTACATTAACGTTAATCAATATTATTCCGGAATATAATTTGTCATCAGTTTTATTGAATTATAGATAGAATTCGAGCTGTACGTGTGTAGCGGACAGAACAATTTTTGTCATCGTGACAAAGTTATACAAGCAGCTAAAGTTTCAAAAATCAGTGAATGCACTATTTTAAAGATTTGAGACCTGTTGTGCTTAGATTATTAGAATTTGATTTTTATTTAAAGTTGGTAATTAAACAGAAGGCATCCTCCTGGAGAATCTTAAGAATATTATTGTCCTCTTCCACCACATGAAATCCCCCCCCCCCCCCCCTCCCTTTCTACACCTAACTGTACACACCCTTTTCTTTACACTTATGTTTTTTTCCCACATTCAACCTTCCCCTTATCTTCCTTACAAACCTTCCATCTCCTCACTATTCTAACTCTTACACCATAATTTATCAACACCCTTTTGGCACATTTGACTCTGACTGTTGCTGTGCCATTTTAAACATCAACAAACCAAACCAAACTATCGTGGTATAATTTTCATTCATTCTGTTTCTGCAAGTCTCCAAAAAATTGTAAAATGTTTGAATAATATCTTAAGCTTTTGTAAGCTTGTGGACATGACCAAAATAAATGTTCCAGAGTGTCATCCTTTATATTACAAAAAGTACAAAGTGGGGAGCCACACTTGTTAATTTTAAACAAACATACAAGTATTTATCGTATGATTGACGCAAAACACAAAATTGAAAATGTTGAATCTTAGGATGTATACAGAAATGAACGGTAGTTTTAAAATGATCTGCAAATCAACTGTGCAATCAATGTGCTGCTCCCCATTTTGCAACTGCTCTTGAAATTGATACAATTTGTATTCATTAAAAACTGGAAAACATGTTTTGTAGTATGCAAAGAAGCTGAAAATTTAAATAAAGGCTCATGCTCATTGTACATATGAACTGGGTGAAGATTATTTTTCCCAAACGGTTGGAAAAATAATAGCAATGAAAACTGTAAACGGAAAGTTTGGTTAGTTATGATCGTTAATAAAAGATCTATAATCGTGAGGACAATTTGCATCATCGAAGATGTCTCTGCTAAGCTTGCCCTCAACCTCCCCCCCAAAACCCTTTCTGACATCAAACCACTTATCGCTTCCCTTGTTCGTGACCGCTGGCAAAAATCATGGGACTCCCAAATTGATAAACTCCACGTCATCCACCATTCCCATCAAACCCACCATCAACAACCTCTCTCGTGTCGACGATGTTCATATTACCCATCTTGGAATAGGTCACACCCACCTCACTCACTCCCACCTCCTTATTGGCTCCCCCAACCCCTCTGTAGCAATTGCCATTGCACCCTCACAGTCCATCACGTTCTCCTTGCTTGCTTCCTGTACAACCTTCCCAGAGCTTCCCTCGCTCCTCACAACTCAATTGCCGAGTTCTTCCAGAAAAACCCTCCGCATAAAATTATCTCCTTCCTTCACCATGCTTCCATCTACAACCATAATTAGTCCTCCTCTCCCACCCCCTCTCTCTACTTTGTTTTTTATTCACCCATGCACCTCCTCTCTCGATCCCAGCTTTCTGACTTTTAGTTCTTGTATTTCTCTCAATCTCCCCCCTGTTTTCTTTCTTTCCTACCTCCAGAATGATCTAACCTTTCAGGCACAATTTGACCCTCGTTGTCGTGGTGCCGTAGCCCTCATCAAACAAAGAAGCAATATAAATATTTAACAGGAACTTACTAAAGAATAACTTGTTACCGATTTTAATGTAAGAATTATTAAGGATAATGAAATTAATAATCAGACCATGCTTGGCAAATATAAAGATTAAAATATTTGAAATATCAAGGTCATGCTTGGCAAAATTACTGCTGAAAAGAAATTTTGAACCATATTTCTTTAATGCATAATCAAGAAGCAATTTCCACGATCTATATTCGTCATCTAAATATATCTTCACCCACTTACATTATAAACTTTGGGCAAAACTTAATAAATCAATCATACCATGGTTTCATCATATTTGTTATTGCACAAAACAGTTTTTTTAACCTTATCTGGCTTTTTGTTCCAAATGAAGGCAAAAAAGATAGAATGTAAATTATTTAAAAGTTGCTGGGAGGGTTGGGAAGAACTGTTATTAGGTAAACCAATTGAAAAATACCATAAGATTTTATAATTTTAATTTTGCTGATTGGATTAGGTCACCAGTAGACCATGTTTGCGATATATTTTTAATTATCGAAAGCTTGGGGACATAGTTAAGATGAAAGAAGGAAAATAAACAAAATGAAGAGTGAAAAAAAAAAAAAAAAATGCCCAAATTTGTAACTGGACCGTTACAAATAGAATAACAAACATTTCTAAAATGGTTAGGTACATCATGAACAAAGGTACCCAAAGGAAATGAAAAAGATTTATTAGATTGATGTTATAACCCAAAATATCGGAAAAATGACAAAGGACATTTATAAACCTCATGAAGAGAGCTCTCAGACCCATCACAAAAAATGACAGTGTCATCTGCATATTGGGAGATCTTAAAGAGGCAAAATCGTCATGTGCACAATATTTAGAATTCCTTTCAAATTTTTTTGATTGGTTGAAATTTTGCTGCGCGATTAGTTGTCTCGTATTGCAAGGTATATAGTTATTTGAAAACGCGTTGAAGGTCATTGTGCGAGTTAGCCCAGTTGGTTACGGTGATCGGAGGTAAATTTTTTCCAATCAACAGTCGTGAGTTCGAGTCTTGGTAGAATCGTTTATTGCGACTTTTGCTTTCATCTTCTTTTTTCTTTTTTCTCAGTAATTTTCATTTGGTGACTATCATTGTAGTATTATATTACTAATATTTCGCTTTCTGACAAAAACGCATTGGAAAAAACAAACAAGTTTCTCGTCACAGTAACGTAATGCGCTGTGTATGTAACTCGACACACACCACGTACGTGCATGGTGTCTGGCTGTACAAACCATGGAGTTCTCTTCTAACTCAATGTACAAACAGACAGTGAATCGGATCTTGCGTCCACAACCAGAAGTGACGTCGAAATATCGCATCCCCAATTTCAACGTATTTTAATGAGACGAGCCTCCCTCTTTAATAGAATCATTGCAAATAGAAATACCACGAATAATGTCATTAGAGTTAATCAAAATATTTAGAATTCCCTAAATTTTGAGGACATCCCTGATGGACACCTCTTGAAACATTTGAATAGTTGGATACAAAACCATTGTTGGTGATACAGGAGGATGCGTTACTATAAAAGACTGAAATCCATTGAATAAACAAAGAACCGAAGTTAAAATATGAAAGAGTATTGTTGATGAAAGACCAATCTAAAGGATCAAATGCTGTCTGGAAGTCTAGAAGAAGGAGAATACCTAGGAGAGAATTATTATTACAATAGAAGATAAGATCACAATAAGTCAATGTTTTCACTAATAAAACGACCTTGAACAAAGATGGTTTGATCATTATTATATCAGAAGTACATAATTTATTCTTGAGACTATGGCTTTTGATGCGATCTTATAATCTACAATTAATAGGGCAATTGGTCTCCAGTTTTTATTATACCTAGGATCTTTTTAATGTTTTGGAATCATAGTTATGTACGCCCTGCCCTGTTTATCAGATATCTGGCCCGAATGAAACACATAATTAAAAGAGTTAACAATGAGATCACCAATATCATTCCAAAACATTTTATAGAATTCTGTGGGGAGGCCATTGGAGCCAGGGGACTTATTGGCGGACAAAAATAAAGAGACATTTGTTAAAAGTTAAAAGGCCATCACAAGAATCCTTCTGAACATCAGATAACTCAGGATGATCAACTTTAAAATTACTAGTAACAATTGTCAGAAGAAACATTCAGATTTTTGGTGTAGAGATTGGTGTCAAACTAAAAATATATCAGGGTGGTAAAAAGCTTGCGCAAGGTGCTGCAAGTTTGAAGGAAGCATGCTGCAAGCTATTATTTGGAACAAATACTGGGCTTGCTAGCTCCCTCAAGCTAACATTAGCTTGTGCAAGCTAACATTACCTTGCATGTGCAAGCTAATGTTAGCTTGTGCAAGCTAACATTACCTTGCATGTGCAAGCTAGCATGAATTTTTTTCTAGCTTGCACAAGCTTGCAGATAATTCAGCTAGCTTGTGCGAACTAATTTGTTCCAAATACTAGCTTGCAGCACGCTTGCTGCAAGCTAATATTTCTGTAAGGGCAATAATGATTAAACCTTCATAAAATTTTTGTTTGCTTAACAAATTGTAGGTCATATTTAATTTTCTCTCGTAACCAAAGAAAATATGGTTGCTAAGGTTTTTTTTCCTTCTTTTTTTTTTTACGATGTAATCATTCATTCTGTCCATTTTTTATGCAGAGTTTTTTGTTTCCAGTAAATGAGAGAATCCATTAATATATTTAAACTATTGTGCAAATATATTAGGAGGTTTCGATCATCACTTGTTGACTCTGTGCAGCCACTTATGATAATATCAAATTGCCTATATGATAAAAGATCTCTGTAATATCCTTTTAGTCACTATCAGTTTTGCAACTGAATATCTGTCATTTCATTTTGTTTGGAAAGAAGAGCTGTCATTTACCTTTTCACATGTTATAAAAGGACTTAGTTTCATCTCAGGTGAAAAACTTCAAATTTTCAGAAGAGTTCTCAACAGGTTTTATAACATCCCCTCTGTTTTAAATTGTTGACATCATTCCCTAATACGTCCCTTTTCCAGTTTCTTGATTTATTTTTGTCGGCAAACTTTTTCCTCATCAATTTAGTTAATTGCAGACTTTTTAGAAAGGCGGAGAACTCTTTTGTTTTATGTTTAAAAGGTATGCTTGAGGTGTATTTGATTTTAAAATGAAAATAAGATGAACTGGAAAGAAGTTTCCTATCCCAAAACAGAAGAGCGTAAAAGCATCGAATGAAATTAGGCAATCACACTTTGCGAGTTTGAGCAAGTCGGGCCCGGAAGGTTGGGAATTATACTCGTAAGACCTGAGCTGGAAAGTGGGTCATTCCAGTAGAGGAAGTTGAAGTAGGTGTAACAACAACATTATAGTATTATGTGATGATTTTTGTCAATTTTACATCATTAGAAACATACATGGGAAAGGTGTAACTGCTAATATTAAAATTTTCTTTTTGATCTTCTCTATACTATTTTTTTTTCCGCACCAAATTCCAACAAAAATTCAAAGCATAGCAAAAGTGAGTGTTACATCGATTATGTAGAACAGGGTGGAATAGAAAAGATTAAATAATGTGAGACAAATTTGAGACAACAATTTGCAGCTTATTCCTTGACCTGATTGTGACATTATGATGGTTGATATTGGTAGTATGCATGCATGCATCACACCAACAAACTTATATATATAAAAAAAGAAAAAGAATTACTATGATTAATTTACTATGACTAATTTACTATGATTAATTTACTACCATTAATTTGATTAATTTACATTAATTTACTACCATTAATTTACTACGATTAATTTACAACCATTAATTTTACTTAATAATATAAACGATTAATTGATAAGATTAATTTTATTTGTTTACTACGATTAATTTGCTAACAACTAATTTACTACGACTATTTTTATTTTTACCATTTATTTACTACAATTTATTTACTACGATTTATTTACTACGGTTAATTTACTACGATTAATTTTATACGATTAATTTACTACGATTAATTTACTACGATTAATTTACTACGATTAATTTACTACAATTATTTTATGAACAATGCTGAAATTACTTTTATTCTATAAACTAGAACAAAGCAAAGGTGTCTGAGTTTTTCATTTATGAAATTATAACTTATGCAGAATAAATAAGTTATGAGTAATTTTAATAAGTTTGTACAAATTATAGTCTAAATAAGTAAAACATAAAAAAAATGAGTGAAGATTAAAAAAGCCTATTTTTAAGAGAAAAGCATGAATTCGTTTTTAATCCTTCATTCTACTAATGCTACATTTCTTACAAAAAGATGATTCACGCATCATGCTTTGGGTTAGGTGGTAACCATGAAAACACATCTGTTTAGTTCATCTTGTGACCTACATCTCAAACTGAACGCAGACTAGGCCTGGTCCTGTTCTCATTATCTCCAGGTGCATGACCTCAAAGATAGACCAGCTGGATCATCATCATGATTCAGGAAAAAATAATGTCAAATGTACTCACTTGAGTGCAAGCTTGGGATAGCACAGTACTAATTAAGTATTACTGCGCCAGCCAAAAATAAGAACCCTCAGAGCAAAGGCTAATAAAAATATTTTCGAGAGGTCCCACTTCATGGGACAGGAAGCTGAAAAGTTGAAAATTTAAGGAATGGTAGAGAAGGGGTAGGTCTTGACTGTGTATATCCAAACTTGACGAGATCTGTTTCAGAAAATGTTCCATGGGGAACTATTTTACCATCGACCATTACCAAAATTTGAGTGATTTAGTAGGGTGTATAACGCCTCTTCACTTCAGCCTAAAAAAAAAAAAAAAAAAAGGTGCTGAAACTCTGGTGACCCCCTATTTGAAAGTACCTTCATCTGAAAGATATTATTTAGTACTTTTCAGAAATATCCCAAATCTTTCGCGTTCTGGTAGGAAAAAACCCTGAACTTGACTCTTTCATCATAGGCTTCATTGAATTAAATAATTAGTCCCGTGCTACCTTGAGATTCAGACCTGGCGATCTGGTATTGCTAGGCATGAGTGAACCACAAGTCAAATGGGTCATTGAAAAACAAAGTGACATGTAACTGAGCAGGCTAACTGTTCAGGCAAAATAATCCAACAATAAACAGGATATTACATAACTACTGTGATTGCAAGTCAGTGAACTGTGTTAAATCACACAATTTTTTTTGAGAATATCAGTGGTGGATCTGATCGTCTCTTAGATCATGATCCTACCCATGACGAGGATCAAGATCAAGCATCTGCGATCAGATCGGGTGAGTGTTCTCACTGTGGATCAGATCGGGAGCTCGTACTCACGTGGGAATGCGCTGTCTGGGGCTTTATAATCCATGTACAAGAAGCATTTAACAGCTGCTCTGTCATTTAGTAATGGCTTTGGATTTTGAACATGGAATTGTCTTCTTAAAAGCATATTGTTACTTTTGTTATATACAGTTTTAAAGGATTCGTTCAGGTGTCAAGCAAGTCCATCTTATATGAAAAGGACTTCTAAAGAAACAAAATGGTGAAAGCGTTCAAAAATATTTTTCCATTAAGGAGTTTCAAGTTTGAAGCTCTCATCTTATCTGTGTAGAAATGGCTGGTGTAGTAAGTCTACTATGGAAAGTTGGCATCCTGATCGTTACTTGCATAACAATTGTTATTGTATTATAAAAAATTTTATTGAAATGTTTTACTATTTTAGTTATTTTTCCTTTAACTTTCTTCAGGCGGTATATTATAAAATATATACCAGGCAACAATTAAGACCGCGAGACCAGCAATGTTTTTTGTGACATGTCACACAGTCAACGCATGTCACACAGTCAGCGCATGTCACACAGTCCTGGGCATTAGATTGGTACAGGAATGAACTGAAAATGGAAGTCATAAATTGAAAATGGTAGTCATGAATGTCATTCATCAATAACAGCACCATGTCATGAATTTAATGCTCATAGAATTACTACATCATGAGGATGAAATTCTAACAGGATCTGACTTGTCCATAGCCTAGTGTTAAAGTGTGACGTTGTGACAACGTGTGCTGTGTCACAAAATAAATTACAGATTTCACTCGGTCTTAAATGTGGCATATGTATAAATACCCTTATTATATTCAGTTTTACTACAGACTCTGACATACCCCATGGATTTTAAGCCACAAAATCGCAGGACAAATTATGATCGGAATACATCAGTCATTTAAATACAAAAAATACCAAACTTTAATCTTAGATGTCTCTAATAACGGAATAAGATTTTTGAATGCTTTTTTCACCATTTTGTTTCTTTTGAAGTCTTCTTTCATATAAAGTAGACTTGCTTAACCCCTGAACTCATACTTTAATTCAATGCTTTTAACCCTTACTCGACCAGCACTTTTTGAAAACGCATTTGGGAGGCGGAGTCAAAGATGGGGCACCCAAAACGGCGATAATATTGCCGCGTGGTAGAGTAAGTGTGAAGCACAGGCCGATTATTGAAGGGTCGTCTGTCTTCCAAGCAGCACAGTCGAGCAAGTTCCGCTGTGGTGACCCGCCAAAATCATGCTGCATATATTTTCAAATTGGCACACTTGTCATGGGTTCATTAACTCATACTGTACTCTACCAGCACTTTTTTTTTTTTTTAAATGCGCTCGGAAGGCGGAGTAAAATATGGGGCACCCAAAATGGTGATAATATTGCCGCTGGTAGAGTAAGTGTTAAACATTGCAATAAGCTTGTTCATCTGGGGACTTCAGTGACCAATATTTCTGTTTTTATACTCGAGCATGAAATTTTTGAATACCAGACATGGTTTTACCTAGTAGAAAAGTATCTTGAGTGTCTTGCAAGATAGGGTATCATTTTGGTTTAAAGTAATGAGAAATGTTATGGTTTGAAAGTTGTAAACCAACCATTTTTCAAGAGATTTGGATGGAATTTAATTCCTCTTACCTTTTTTTTTTGAACATACTTTGAAACAATTCAGACATGGTGTCCTTAAATGTCACTAGTTCTTACAATCTCTTAAAATATGTTAGTTCTGTAGAACACAAAAAAAGGAATTTTGATTATTATCAACACTAACTAAAGGTAATGAATGTACATACAGATATATGACCTTCCAAATAAAGAAAAGTCAAGGTACTGAATGGATATATATATATATATATATATATATATATATTTATATATATATATATATATATATATATATATATATATATATATATATTATATATATATATATATATATATTATATATATATATATATATATATATATATATATATTATATATATTATATATATATATATATATATATATATGTATATATATATATATATATATATATATATATATATATATATATATATATATATATATATATATGGTTCGATGCGATAGCATCAGGAACCTATGAGGTCATGATCTCATTTTTTTTTTTTTTCGTTTTTGATAGTGATGTTATGCATATTAATGATGTTAGCTAGTGTGTACATCTTTATAATATAAAAACGTTAGATTTCAATAGTGGTCAGGGCTTAATCTGATTTTGCTGAAAAGAGATTGTAGACACGTTTTCTGAATAACGATAAACTGGATTCATGTCATATGTGGTACTCAGACAGCCCATGTTCCACAGATTTGCCTTATTATTTTGGTGGCGATGTCGTGCATATTAATGAGTAGGCGGGGCTTAATGATAAAATCTTAAAATGCTCATATCTTAAGAACGGTGTGATTAATTCGTTTCAAATTTGGTACAATTATGATCTTAGCTAGTGTGTACATACATGTTCATGGTACCAAAATAACAACTTTCATTAATAGGCATAGTGGGCAGGGCTTAACATGATTTTGTTGAAAAGGAGTATGTAAACACAGTATCTCAAGTACAATACATGGGATTCATTTCATATGTGGTACACAGATAGCACATAGTCTGCTGATGTGCCGTGTTGTTTTTGGTGTTGTTTTTGGTGGCTATGTCATGCATATTAATGAGTAGGCTGGGCTTAATGTAAAAATCTTGAAATGTTTATATTTAAACAATTGCATTATATGTTTTATGTCATATTTGGTATGATTATGTTGTTAGCTAGTGTTAGTGTGTACATGTTCAAGGTACCAACTTTCACCTCCCCATCTAAAAGTTTTTGGCTCTATGTTGTTGATAATAAAACCTGAAAGTTTTGGTCCAAAACTGAAGATTTTTGAAGAATTGTATTTGCCAAAATAAAAGATTAAAAAGAAATTAAAGATCTTAGGTTCAAAATTGAAGATTATTGGTGCACTGAATTTAAAATTTTGGTCCAAATATTTCAGCTAATCATATTTATGGCTTTGACAAAATTTGGGGGGAGCAGGGGTAGAGGGGTTAAGCCCTCAATAGACATGCCACTGCCCAATATAAAGAGATGCAGGGACACTACTTGTATAGATTATTTTGTTATTTACATTTAAAGTGCCCTCAAACTTGACCTTACAGTGCTCTTGATGCCTTATAAATGCCCCTTTTGTCAATATTTTATTAAAATTGGTTTGTTTGACTCTTGAGATTTTGGAGTGTCAAACAGACAAAAGCTGTTCAAGTCTAAAATTTGAACATCTACAGTTGTTTACCACTTGTTTTATTATTCTTTTTAGATCTTATTCAAACCTCAGTGGCACACGTTTGACCAACACTCTTGGTCAAATACAACCTCTTCACTTATTCTTGACCTCTTAACTCAATTCTTTTAAACCAGAAGCTTTAAAGCTGATTTTTTTTTTTTGGTTCAAAAATGAAGCCACTTCAATATATACTATGGTGCAATGTATCCATTTAAGAGAAGTATTTGAATGTCTCCAATTACTTAAAAAGAAAATTGAAACTGTAAGACACAGACACATGCCCTCAATGTCCAAAATTCAAAAAATGTATTTTGTCCAAAATTGTTTTTTGACCTTTTTAATGAGGAGAAGAGAGGGGGGGTGGTATTATATGCTGCTATTCCAGATTGTCCATCATCATCCTAATTTAGTCTTTAAAGCCTTGTATTGCACATATTCAGAGTCTTTTGGGGTATAAAATGCAAGGTTTCCTGGGGGCAAAGCCCCTGAAACCCCACTGGGGCTTTGCCCCTAGACCCCATAAGAGGCCCTCTTCACCCCATTTCGAAAAAGTTTGTACCCCTGAATTTGACCTTTTTTAATGAGGGGGGGGGGAGGGGAAGGTAGTCTGTATTATTGTAAAATTATATGCTGGTATATTAGATCGTTTGTAATGATCCTAATTTAGTTGAAAAAGCGGTGTATTGCACACGTTCAGAGTCTTTTAGGAGCATCTAAAACTTGGAAAATGCAAGGATTTTCCCCTGGGGTAAATTAAGATTGTAATCATCCTAATTTAGTTAAAAGAGTCTTTTTGGGGCATCTAAAACTTGGCCCCTTTACCCCATGCTGAAAAGCTTTGTGCCTCCCAATATCAAATCCCTGGTGGTGCCACTGAAAATGGTGACAAAAATTGTGCTTACGCCTGCTGTGGGCTTTGTAAATCTGATTGCTGTTACCCAGAACAGTTAGCAAACTGAATTTTGTTTATCCCATTTGCTAAAAACTCTAAAGTTTAAATGAATAAGAGCTCGCGGCAGGCCTCGCGAACATCTAAACGTCAATGCATTGGCTGTACTCGATTGCGGATCTAAGGTTTGTGTACCCTCACTTAGTTACCGCATTGCGTTGGCGGGTGTGGCTTATTTTGTAACTCAGAGGCGTGAATTGTTATATAATATAAAAAAATAAAAAAACTCCCTATGCATTTCAATTGCCTAATATCAAATCTAAAATATATGAAGTAGTATCAACAAATGTGATTTACTCTAAAAAGAAACATTTTGATTACAATTTCACATTTACGGTAGATTTGCATCTGTAAAGGCAAAATTCATTAGGTGCCTCAAGCTATCAAGAACTTAATAATGGTTTAATAGATAATTTTCCAGGTGACCACAGAAATGTGGGAATATTGATCGCATATATTAGGCAAAATTGCGGAAGGTCGTTTTGTATTTACCACTGACCTTCTGCAACCTACAGGAAAAATCATTAGTTTTGGTCCATTTCTCCACACTGTTGAAGTGTAATAACCTGTATTAAGTTTGATTCCATTCAGCCATTAATCATGAATGGGTTATGATTTTTGTGACAGATTGCTATCACCTTATCTTCATAAGCTAGTGTGTAGTCAAAAGATTAAAAGACAATGAGACAATTAATTCATCCATTGTGCATTTTATCATTTTCTCAAATCTTATGAGTACAAGGAATTTTGGTCAAGAAACTGTTGTAATTGGCAAAAAGGACATGAGCCATACCAGCATATTAATGCTGGTGAGAGGTAGCTGTGGGGTGTCAGTAGGGATGTCAGTCCCTTGAACCAGATACATATTGCTCATGCAGGCTTAATTTCCAGAGGGAAGGGGGCTGGGAGGGGGGGGGGGTTATCATGGAGGAAAATGCTGTAGCATGTGTAATATATGATAAGCCCGCTTGTTGGTAGTTTTTATTTCAGTTTCTTGGAGGCAGAAATATAAGCTTAGAACATGATGATCTAGCCGCTGCCGCATTGAAAAGTTGTCCAAATTGGGGGTATACGTACCTGTGCCCCCTTGTTGGTAGTTTTTATTTCAGTTTCTTGGAGGCAGGAATATAAGCTTAGAACATGATGATCTAGCCAATGCCGCATTGAAAAGTTGTCCAAATTGGGGGTATATGTACCTGTCTACAGACGCATGCGAGGTCTTGCCTAATTGGTTAATTGGAAAACCCACTAATTGGAAAACCTACTAATTGAAAAACCCACTAATTGGAAAACGCACAAAAGCCTAATATTGACTTTTAAGCAATTGCCAAACACAATCGCATGCCTAACCATCATTGAAGTTGAGTTTAATCACTTAAGCGTGAATCGCATCGTGGAACTTTTAAGCTGTATCCAATAATTTAATGGTTGATGGCAAACAATGCAAATCGGAAGCGGGTCGAGGGGGGGTGGATTGGGGTACTAGCTTGATCACCCGACCAGTTTTCTTTTAATGATTGGGTGTTTAGGACACAATTTTGATGCAGCTTCTTGATCGTAATGAATTTGGGCAATTCTGAGGCTGCGTTTACCTCTTGCACTCTACAAACCACCTCTACTAAATCTCTACTATTTTGCAACTGAAGACTTTCTTCCGTTCTCTATCATTCTGTTTACACCATTAGTTTTGTTAGGTTGTAGGTCAAATGGGTGGTGGAGCCCCAGGGGGCTTGGGGCTTCAACCCTCAGTGATTTTAGGTGAACATGTGTTATCATGTTACTCGACATGATTATCCCCCCAATTATTGTTATCACATGTCACCTAACCTCATTGGTTCCCCCTCCCCCTTAATGATATTTTGAACGCTTTACCGGCCCTGTCAAACCTGTCTGACAGTATTGGCTACAGTCACGGGCGGGATTTGCACACCCAAAATTGATGGGGGAAAAGTCACAGAATGAAAGTTGGGTTAAGTGGGGAGGGGAGGGGGACAGGAGAATAGTAAGATCACACTAAAATACAAGAAATCACCTTACAAAAAGATATATGTATATATATGTATATATATGTATATATATGTATATATATGTATATATATGTATATATATATACATATATGTATATATATGTATATATATGTATATATATGTATATATATATATATATATATATATATGTATATATATGTATATATATAAATATATATATATATATATATATATATATATATATATATATATATATATATATATATATATATATATATTATATATATATATATACATATATTGAAAACAAAATAGGGAGACAGTTTCCCCCTGCACCCCACCTATGGCTGCTATATAGTAGGAACATTGAACCTCAATTCTTAGAAGTTATTAAAAGCACATACAATCTTGTTTCCCTTCCTGTTCTGAGTATTTTTGCCCTGTTATAGCCGGTTGTCAATCATTTGTTTAGCTTTACATTGCTTTTCATGATGAGTGACCATTGTCTGGCCAGTCGGATATCAGACTAATTGATTTATCCCTCTGTCTGAGCAGTACATGATGTAGCAATTTCCGTCAATTAATGTTTCTGAATAAGTGGATGAGTTGAAGCATTTTAATCATCTTTCAGTGCACCCAGATCACTTTTCATTTGTTGCGCTGACCTACTTCTGAATTATTATTATTATTTTTTTCTCCATCAAATGATAATCATTAAGGATTGAATGATTAACATTTTGGATTTCATAAAGGCCATCTATCGTGATTAAAAAAACTGGTGGCGTACAATTTATTCCAAAACAATACTGATTTGGCATACAAATGTAAGTGCACACTGTACCATTGTGTTTTAACCAATCAAAACACAGGATTTGAATTTCAAATGCCCTTTTAAAGTGTTACTTGTGCTTATAGTTACTAGGGGAGGAGTAACAGTTACAAGGGGAGGGGTAATTAGATGACTTATATGACAGGCAACGGAATACACAGACAATATTTCCTAGTGGAACAAGAGTATTTTGCAGAATAAGATTTTCTGCATTTGTAAGAGTTTCCCAGATTTTCATGAAGTTTTGGTATGAAAATTGGTAACATATACCAGGAAATTATGCTAATGAATATTATCATTTTGCTTTCCACTACCCTCGTTTTCTGTTTGAATTTTTATATTTTGTGTAGACTTTGTTTGAGCTACAAGAATCTTTTATTGATGGAATTTTTTTAATTTTCTAATTTTTTGACTATTGCTTTCACCCCACAAGTCCTAACTATTTACTACTTTTGATCAGGAGATTATATTTCCCTCCTTACCCCTCCCCATATCCTTTTCTCAAATCAGTAACACAAAACCACAACTGCTATAGTGACAAAAGCCAGAGGGTTATGTGAATTGATCACTTATCAACTTATCCTACTGCATACATGGAGCTTTTGTGCAAAAAGTGCACTTAGGCAAAGTGAGGATGAGATTGTGCTGAATGAGGCTTATTCATGCAGGTGATTTGCAAGTAAAAAAACTTAAAGGAGCACTAGACCGAAAAGTGAGGGCGTTTGTTTTTGCGAATTTCACAGAAATATCATCCACAAAAGATTGATAAACTTCATGCCTCTGAAGCCCACAGACGACGTGAGGGCAAAGGTTACTTGAATATTCATATTAACCAGAAAATTGCTATGCCGTGCATGCTAGATAAACATTTGATTTTGAGGGGACTCCCTAAAAATACGCCATCACTTTTCGGTCTAGTGCTCCTTTAAGTGGATTTAACGGGTTTTCATTTTTAATTGTTGATTTCATTGGAAGGGGTTAAAAGACCAGTTTTTTAAAATCTTTGGAAGTTCATCATGATAACCGTACAAAATCTTTCTTTTATGCACTTGTCAGTTGAATGACTCACCCCTACTACCCCCAGCAATGTCAGTCAAAGGTGAGTCATTGACATACGAAATAGTGACTCACATGTGCGTCATTGTACCAAATTGTCAGTCATGAGAGTAACTCTGGGGTGGGTCAATTTACTTCAGACCCATTGACTTTGTACAGAGGTGATAGATTTTGGGTAAGTCATCTCACACAAAAAATGTCAGTCCCCTAAGTGACTGAGGGGTGTGTCAATGTACATGTAAGCATAGCATAGCATACCAAAGTTTTACGTCCCGAAAGCATCCAGTGCTGGACATTATATCAAGACCGCCACAGCCTTTGATAACCAGTTGTGAACTCACTGGTTGCAGACCCACCGGGATATGAACCCGGGACGTGCGGATTAGAGGACAAAGCACTAAACCACTATGCCACGGAGGTCTGTTTTGTCCACCCACTTTGGTGCAATGATCCACCTTGTCTGGGGGTGTAGGGGTGAGTCACACAATTGACAAGTGCATTAGACACAGCAGCTGATTTACAATAGAAGTTATTTTCACAAATGAAATTAGAGTTAGATGGATGAAAACATGATATTTCAAGACCAGCTAACCCCTGGCTACATCATATTTCCCATACAACTGTACAAGAGTTGGGTCCACGACCCGAGCGGGAGCATTATAACTCACAATGCATCTTTCCATATTCAAATTTCTCCGTAGAAATACATAACGGTAAAATAGGTTCAAGCCAAAGGTAGGAAATATACATGCAAAATGTTCTAATTTGATTCATGCAACAGAACAATGAAATTATTTTTAGAAATTTATTTTGATAGTCTCTGACGAGTAGATTTTACATTTTAGTTCCCAGCAAAAGCTCAAATTAGACAAAGATTTTTTTAATTTTAAGTTCCAGATATCTTAATTTCAGTATAATTTTCAAGGCCTCAACTTTATCATCTTCTTCAATTATGATGAGTGTAATAGCATTTCACTAGCACAAACCATATACAAGCTTAGCCATCACAATGACAGGCATTTATGTGCAGTGGTCTAACTAATAATAAATACTGCTTTTAATATGCACAGACAGTCCAAAATATGATTTTCTTGCAAATTCATATTTTTCTTTTCTCAGAAGAAGAATGCCAGTGGAAGTGCTCCTTTGTTCTCCCATGGGAGTACTGTTACTACTTGGTAACTATGTTCTGCTGGCTGGCATATGTCAGAAGTCTGCAATGTGCATCTGGCCTGTTGTCATAGTGTTTTGGTAAATGGGGAGTTAAAGAAGATGAGTTATAAACAAAAAAGATGAGTTATTCACAATAGAATTGTAAAATTTTGTCTTAAAATGTTTTAGCTTTGAAAATAAGTCTTGACAAACCCTGCATGCATCAAAGAAAATAAATTTGCATACTAACTTAAAAATTCAAATAGTTGTAAAATGAGTAAGATAGTAACTGAATTTAAATTTATATCTTGAAAATGTTCAAAATGCATTCTCCATTTTAACTTGAGGTGGGGGAGGAGGGGTGGTATGGTAAAGATAAAATCCTCTTCATTATAATTTTTCCCCTTTTTCAAAGAGAAATAGCAGAGGGTTAAGAAACAATTAATTTACATAAGAAAATAGAGCCTATATAGGCATATGTCCCGTTCATACATCACATTAGTAACATAAATATTTGTATATTTGCCCACAAAAAATTGTAAAATGACAATTTTTAACCAATTTTGATTAATTGTTTTGCTTTCTTTATGTTTTTAGTAGAGCCTCTACCCTTCCATATACCTTTAAACAGTTTAACTCTCAATTTAAACTCACTTTTGAAACTTTTATTTTGAAAAATCAAGTTTTTCTATTCATATTGTCAATTGATATTAAAAGTGTCAATCTTAACCCGGTTGTGAAGAAATGTTGTACTTTTCATAGTAATATTACTTGATTATAAAACAGCCTCTGATATTTTTGATCCTTGTAAATTTGTGTCCTGCAATCTTAATTATGAGATATGATTTCACATTTTGTTTAATCCTTCAAAAATTACTTATTAGTTATTGAAATGTGTGGAATATGTTATAGAGCATGCTCTCACTTAAGAATGAGCTCGGGATCAGACCTACTGCACGCGATCAGATCCACCGATTTTCTACCCTGAGAACTTTCACCAGATCTGATCGTAGTCACTTGATCTAATCCTAGGGAGGGAAGAAGGATCATGATGGAACAGCGATCAGATCCACCAATGAAATTCTTTAAAAATGTGTGTGAAAGCAAATCAGTAACCTTGAAATTATTTAGTATATAATTTCCAGCTTGCTTGTGCCTCGATCGCTGTCAGATCCTCTGCAGTGGGTATGATCACATGCTTGCTCTCAAGTGAGAACACATCATTGATCAAGGCTATCATCGGGATTATGATCTGGAGACAAGTGAGAACACGCCCATAGCGTGATAGTCATTTAGAAAGAAATTATGGAGATAGATGGAAGGTTTTGTTTAAGAAAACCACAAATTAGAAAGTCATGCGCAAGAATTCCTAACTAATCTCATTGAGATGCATGGAGTGTGTATATTTTAATATTATCACTAAATACATGTAATTATGCAAAATATGCACTTCAGGAGTAAAATTTTACCACCCTCTTCCATATTGTGTTTAAATCTTCTAATATTGGGAATTCTATATCTACCTGATGTGCATTGGAATGTCTGTTCTATCCTAGTCTACCCTTACAGAAATTTTAGCTTGCAGCACGCTTGCGACAAGCCTAACAATTTTTAGCTTGTACAAGGATGCTGCAAGCATGCTGCAAGCATGCTGCAAGCTAGTATTTGGAACAAATACTAGCTTGCGCAAGCTATTAACTTCTGCAAAATATTTGTTAGCTTGTGCAAGCTAGCACAAAGTTTTGCTAGCTAACTAATTTGTTACAAATATTAGCTTGTGCAAGCTTGCAGATAGTTTTTGCTAGCTTGCACAAGCTAATTTGTTTCAAATACTAGCATGTGCAAGTTGGGTAGTATAGTAATCACATAGTAAAAATGCTCTGTTGAGAGGCCAAATTTATGTGTCAATCTGGTATTATCTAAAAATCTCTGTACAGGTAGAATGTAATGATAGCTTAACTGTATGAAATATCCATTAAAAATCATAAAAAAAGCTTTTTAAAAAACAATTGGAAAAAAAGAAGCTAAATCCATCGGAGCCATTAGGCTCATTGGGCTGGTGCTTATCCCCAGTTTCCATGGTGCAAGCAGATGAGAGTAAATGACTACCCCTGGACGGGACGCATGGAATCCATTGCAGATCAACTCCCCAGCAGTGCTGGTACTCATTTTACAGCTGAGTGAACTGAAGCAAGTAGAGTAAAGTGTCTTGTTTAAGGACACAATGCAGCGCTTATAACGGGAATCAAACCGGTACCTCTATAATACAAGCATGACTCTTAACCACTGAGCCACAGCACTCTCTAAAACCATAAAAATATAACCAAAATGGCCATCAAAATCGAAAGAAGACTCATTATAACATATTTTTGATTTTCAAGTGTGATTATGTAAACTTTATGTAAATTGGTGATGTATGAAAATGTTTTTTGTGTAAACCCATTTGTTACTAATTATATACCAAACTTAGGTAAAACTCAACGTGCATAGGAACAATTTTTTTCTTCAGGTGGCTGAAAGTTGATTTACCATGAACCATAACCCCCCTCCTCCCTCCTCATTCAAAAGTCTCATTTTTGTCCTTATTTATTTTCATGATTGTGGGAAGTGTTTTTTTTTTTTTTTTTTTTAAACAGAAGAATAGACAATTAAGTTAGTATAAGACCTGACGTACGTGGCAGTACATACACGCTTGCAGTGCAGTGACCTGCAGTCACCTGCATGTAAACATACTAACTGCATGCTTTATGTTACACATACGCAGGTGCTACGTCGGTGTATACGATGTAATACTACATTTTACGGCCAAGTGTGGTCACGTTAAATGATTATAATTGGGGAAACTAAAATCGGACCCGGGATCATAAATTGTAATCGAATAAATCAGAAGAACAAGCACCGAAAAGATTTATATATTTCACAGAGGGTACAAATAAGCCTCAATAAGGGGTTTTCTTTCCTGAAAGTGGGAGTGCGGAAGAATACTTCTGTCCCTCACATGCTACCCCCCCCTCCCCTCTCCTCCCCCAACCATATAGGATGTAATGCTACATTTTATGGCCAAGTGTGTTCAATTCAATTGATTATAATTGGGGAAACTAAAATCAAACCTGGGATCAGACCGAGGTAATATAAATTGTAATCGAATAAATAAGAACAAGCACTGAAAAGGTTTATATATTTCACAGAGGTTACAAATAAGCCCAGTAATGGGTTTTCTTCCCTGAAAAGTGAGGGGCAAAACATACTTCTGTCTTCTCACATTTTTGACAGGGGGCTAGCACCCCCCCCCTCCATCCCCCCCCCCCCCACTTCAGATTTGGGATAAGATTTGTATCAAAATATAGATGACATCATGCAGTGCCAGATAATTCTTACATGAGCAACAAAATATGTTAGTTTGATAGGAAGAAATCAAAAACATGAAATATATTCATTGAATACATTTTAGATGATCCTAATATATATTTTGTGAACTTTTGTTCTTTAAAAAATCTACCAGTCTCTGCTTCCTTTAACAAATTATCTCAAACAAATTCAGAGATATTTTCCAAAAATGAAAATTATTGAAATTTATTGATTTTTGTTTGGGATTTGAACTGTATTTCACTTCAACCTTACCGCCCAGGTTAATTTGAGCAAATTGTCCATTAATAGTTTATACTCAAGGGAAGGAACTTTATTGTTGTACAAATGGCTTAAGTTAAGATTTAAGATTGGGTCTTTATTAAGGAATATGATTGTAATGCTAAATATTGCCTGACTTTTAAACTAAAGAAAAGGTCAGATTTGAATTCTGTTTCCAAAATTCTCAATTGTATATTTTTTGTTTATAATAGTTATTACTCCAGTACAGCATTTTATCTTGGTAGTTCTTTGTGAGATTTCCTTGGTTGGGATCCAGGAAAAAGAGGAGGGGGTGGCATTTTATACTAAAAGTGATAGGGGTGTGCAGCCCACCAACCTAAAAACATACCCGCAGTATGACAGATTTGTTAGTAACCCCTTAGAGAAATGGCGAGCTCATATTGAACCTCTTTAACGAGCTTGCCACGAGCTCATCAAAATTTTAAAAACAAGCTCGCGGCGAGCAATTAGAACCTTTACGACTTGTCATAATCACATACTAAAAGTCATTTTATATTAAAGTGGTAGGGGTGTGCAGCCCACCAACAGAAAAACATACCCGCAGTATGACAGATTTCTTGATAACGTACATACTGCAGTATGAAATTAGTATGAATGAAGTCAATTTTGATACCTGCAGTATGAGTATTCAACAAAAATGTTGTAAAAGTGGACCAGCAGTACAAAATTAACACAGTAAAACCTCATTTTTTGGGACCTGCACTACGAAAATGATGAAAAAATAACATACTAAAAAAAAAAGACACCTACACTACAAAAATGGTGCAAAACACACACACATATATATATATATATATATATATATATATATATATATATATATATATATATATATATATATATATATATATATATATATATATATATATATATATATATATATATATATATATATATATATATATATATATATATATATATATATATATATATATATATATATATATATATAGCTCACATATGTAAGTACCTCCCCCTTACCTTACCAGTTGTGATATAAACGACATTGTTTTGTACAATTTAAGAACAAATTTGATACAGCTTTATTGATAGAGATAATAGATAACAATTTGGGGATGAATGATGCAATTTCCAAAGCCTAAGCTCAAGTGTGTAATTTTCAGACTGCATTTGGAAAATATGGTGTAGTTATGTCCAGGACTTTGAATATCCATTTTGCTTGTTTTTTAATATATTTTGCATGAGTTGAAATATCATGGAACTGATGGGAAACTTAGGAAGGTGATTGCAAATTTTAAAGAATACGCTTCTCAGGAATTCATTACCATTAATTACCATCAAAACTATTCAGGTGTCACTGGTCCTTTAACGTATCAATTCAGTGGCCAAGCAAGTCCATCAGGCGGTGTAGCCAGCCTTTAGATTGGATGGGGGGATGGGATCATAAATTAAAGAGAAAAAAGAAAATGAAAAAACCTAATCTTTGCCTCAAAACTTTGTAACACACTTTCTCACTTTCTTACCTTTTGAGGAGTGGTGTGGGGATCGAACACCTACACCCCATTCCATGATATGTGAAAGAGGATTTCAATAGAAACAGTTAAGTTAATTTGATTAAAACATTGTTAAGAATGAAGGGGCCAACCTGCTACAGTAGACTTTCCTCACCAGTAGTGTGTGTACTCAATTGAGACAGAACTGCAAGAAGATATTGAAAGGAGTTTCTTCACCATTTTGTTTCTTCTTGCTTATAAAATGAATGTGCTTGACTTCTGATCGAACTAATCCTTTAAGTTGAGTGGTAAATTTTGGAATTATATATATATATATAATTTATTATTTTAGTAAACGATTTAACGATTGTGTCCCTTTTCATAAAGTAACAGCTCGTTTGTCAAAGCACACAAGTTTAGGTATGTTGGTGTCAAAAATATTTTGGAAAATTTAAATGAGAAATTGATAAGACAGTTTAAGGTGTCATTAAACTTTCAAAGTGATCTATCTCTTATGTGTCAGTTGAAACCGTTAAAAGTTAATCCTTCTCTCCAAATGTCGCTGAAATTGTTACTTTATTGTTACGCAGTTCAAATTTTGCAATTATTTAAAAGTATGCCGAGGTGAGAAGAAAAATTATATCAGTAAATAACCCCAGGTATTGACTGTACATTCATGGTTTAAATTGAAAAAGAAAAAAGAAACCCACTATATTGTGTTTGTGAAGCCTTCCATATTTTGTGAACTTTTATTATAAAATGGTTGTTTGAATGGATAATGACTTAACTTATGACTAAGACACGTTTTTATTCAGTGAATGCCATTGGCATTGCCACTAATATAATGTCAAGGAATGCAAATTATTGATAACTGGAAGGAGCTAATGAATGGTAGGTTGAAAAGTGAGTGTGTTGTTCCTTATTTTGAAAAATTGTGGAAAATGTGTTTGGGGTGATTTCATTTCATTACACCCGAAACTCGTTATAAAATTTTCAGTCTTTTCACCTGCAAGAACCTCCATTTCGGCAGGTGTGACTTTTAGACTGGTAGAAGCAATTAAGAAAACTACCACAGATAGCTCAGTGATTTTATGCATCAGTAATTACACTCCAACCATATATATGCACACAATGGAACTTATTGTGAAGAGCCAGGTATTGTGGATTTGGTTACTGCAGGGCCAAGTCGTGCATGTAATGTGGGGCTGAGGATTCATTTGGAGTTTTAAAAGGATGTTTTCATTAGTGAGTTATAAACACTTTGGTGAGTTTGGGTGTATTGGACTGAAAATTTATAGCCAGAGTTATTAATCATGTAGCCCTCGATGGTCAAGGCCGCCTAGAACCAATGTGTGCCCAGAGAGTTATATCTTGAGCACACAGGCCACTTTGATGAGGCGAAGTTTCTAAGTTCTAAGTTTCGCTAGGCAGAAAAAATGTTGGTAGAGGTAATTTAAATTTGAAATTATAACACTACATATGGTGTTACGTGCAACCTTTCACAAGATATCAACGACATATCCAGACAAAAATTGTGCAATAACACTATAATTCAATAACTGGGTGGCACAGGTCCAGAAAATTCCACGATGATCTCATAAATTGATGCAATCTTCGGATTTGTTACAATTTTTTTTAAATTAATTGAATCATCAGAGGGTTATGCCCTGCTACTCCTATTTCTAAATATAGAATGTGATAGAAGTCTATATAAGCAGCTGGGAAGGTTAGTATAGCAAAGCATTATGGGAAATATCACAAAATGGCGATGCCCATGACACAAAAAGTTCCTAATTGAAGGAACCGTTTAGTTCCTTATTTTAGCGCCTCTCCCGGACTGCTGTATTTTGTTTCGTGGAGAGTGCACCGTTTGTTTTCTTCTTTTTTTGTCATATGAATAACTGGGTATAATCTTGTGGGAAATCGCCTGTTTACAACCTCATTAGGTACCCAAATTTCTCCAACCTCTTTGATAAGACTAAAACCCTATCCCCTCCCTTCAGCTTACACATCAAACCAAACCTCCATCTCGGCATCAATCCTGCCACTCTTGGCACTTTTCCTGGCCCACTTCTCCTACCTGGGCCACCTTCTCCTATCCATCTGGGCCTCTCCACTCAACACAAATCCCAAACCCACCCTAACCGCTTCATCAACCTTCACAACCAAATCAAAGACCAACTCTCAAACTACACTTCCATCTATACCAATGGCTCCAAAGAAAATGACAAAACAGCTGCTGCTGCCATCATCCAAGACATCACCCCTCAGTAGCAGGCTTCCCATCTACTCATCCATCTTCTCGGCCTAGGCCAAGGCCATCCTACTCTCCCTCAATTTTATTGAGTACTCCCCGCTCAGCCAATTTGCCATCTTCTCCAACTCCAAGGCTGTCCTTCTTTACTCGATCAAGCTAGTATTTGGGACAAATGCAAGCTAGCTAGCTTGAGCAAGCTAGAAGAAACCATTCTGCAAGCTTGTAAAGACTTTCTGCAAGCTAACAAATATATTTGGGCAGCTAGCTCAAGCTAACGTTAGTTTGTGCAAGCTAGCAAGCTTGCATTTGTCCCAATTACTAGCTTGCTGCAAGCTTGCCAGAAGATTGTGCAAGCTTGCCACAAGGTTGCAGCAAGCTTGCACAAGCTAAAAATATTAGCTTGTTGCAAGCTTGCTGCAAGCTAGTTTTTTCTGTAAGGGATAATATTTTTGATCCATATTTTAATGTTCCTGAGTTCTTGCCACGTACATTAAGGTTTTATCCAGTGCCTTTCCTTTTCTCTTTCTGTTTCTCTCCCTCCTCCCCCATCTCCTTTCCACTTCTCTCTAGTAGAGCCAAAATCTTCTGAAATGCCAATCTGATTCAATTTTGTTTGTTCAAAATAATGTTGCATTTATTAGTTTTGATTCAATGGAAAGATTTACTTTTCCATGAACCTTCAAAATCCTTGGGAAGTCTTTCATTCCAAATTTGCTACAATAGTTTTAGTTCAATCGGGTGAACATCTCAAATTAAAAAAGTTCGTCGTCTGCTGAGATATTAGGTTATTGTGTCATCTTTAGCACGTCAATCTGGCAACTGTTACATCGTTTAACCCACATTCATTTGTATTGTACGACAACGACAACCCAATTAAAATGTGACTTGGGTCTCTAATCGTTACGTCCTTGTTTCGCAAGAAGGATTAAACGCTAATCATTCTCACCTTCAGTGAAAAGTTCAAAGCGTGTCCCAGCTTGGAGAAAATTAAACAAGTCTTTCACCTCCGATATTGGTTCTGGAAGCCAGTTTTGATTGGTTGTGGAGTAGGGAAACAAAATAAAAATACGAGGAAACAATAAAGGAAGGAAATTCTTGGTGTGTGTGTTTGTGTAGAAGACAATCTTTTAATGGATTCATACAATGTAGCACAAACGTGGACGAGTGTGGGATGCATGTTGAGGGCGGTGGTTTAATATTTGAAAAGGTGCATAGAAATTTTGTCAGTTTTTGACTGGTGTAAAAATTGGCCTTTTAAGTCTTATTATGTTATTGGGAACAGAGTTCTGGAGAACATAACTTACCAAGGATCCAGTCATGTGACTGCATTCTTTGGTCAAGCATATCTCGAGTTTGCTATCAGTAATACAGTCAAATCTGATGTATGATAATAAACAGCTTTTATTTTCAAAATGGATTTCTATTGTCAAAATAGACTGGAATAAAAGCTTTACATTACCATTATATTCCTTTTTTGGTACTTAATAAACTCTGTACCAGAATAGCTAGCAAAAACTCTGTTAGCTAATCTGGTACTTAGTTTTATTAAGTACCAAAAACAGAGTATAATGGTAATGTGAAGGCTTTATACCAGTCCATTTTGACAATAGAAATCCCATTTTGAAAGTAGAAGCTGTTAATATGATTTATTTAAGGATGTGGATGACATTTTGTGAGAGTTTGAACGTTGGAGTACAAAATTTTGTCCTAAAATCATATTAAAGGACTTGACAGTGTGACTACCATTTTCAACGTGCCTTCTGCAATATCCAGGCCAGAAGTGCCAAATTGGTACAGTATGCGGTACACTGTACCGCTAGCGTGCATGGCTAGTGCAGTAGAACGCAACTACCACAGTCAGCTCAGACTGATAGCTGAAGTTGCATAAACTTACAAATGTGAGTTCAAACTACGTAACAATAAAACTAGAATTTACAAAGGGTGAAAAAACAAATGAGATGAACATCATAAATTAAAAGTATTGCAGCATAGAAATAAAGATTTCAAAGGTTTTTTAAAGGAATATTAGACTGATTTTAATACAACAGGGAGAGGATTGTATCCTCCTTCTATTCAAATTTGGTTTGTAAAACGTTTTAAGTGCAATAAATTGTTACTAAAATATAGGATACAAAATCACTTGAACTGCAATCTATGATTATTCTACTACCTACATCAAAATGTAAAGTGTCCCCTCCCTTCCCTCCCCATTTATTACAAGATTTGTGTTAAATAAACTTGCGGTTCATAATTTGGCACAGAAATTAAAATCCCTATCATATTGACTTCATATTAAGCTTCCATTTGTCTTGAAGTGGTGAATGCTCCCATAGTGTAAACCACATTGGCATTGTGAGAAAACCCTGGCAATTTCTTTCTGTCGTATCACAACCAAGAACACATTGGTTATGATTTTCGTAACCACATTTTCTAGTTACAATAGTCTTTGGACTTAGCAATAAGCTATTATCATCATCATATACATATATGTGAGGATGAGATATTGTAGTGGCTTTGCTGTATACGCAAATAACTGCCTATACCTCCTACACTACATGGCCACCCCCCTGATATTAGGGGGGCTGATGGGGTCTCATATCATGACCTCATATTAGGTTCATAAGTTTTTGGAACAGGACAAAATAGTCCTCCTCTCCCACCCCCTCTACTTACTTTTGCCTTTTTTAGCACCCCTGCACTTCCTCTCTTGATCCCAGCTTTCTGGCTTTTAGTCCCTGTACTTCTCTCAGACTCCTATTTTCTTTTCTTCCTACCTCTGGAATAATGTAACCTCTCAGGCACAATTTGACTCTTGCTGTCGTGATGGCGTTAAGCCTTCATTAAACAAACAAAACAAATCATGCTAATTTTTATGTAAATCTATGACATCAGAAAGAGAACCTTTGGATTTCCTCATGTTAACCGAATGTTTTTCAATTATTCACCAATGTTCTTTGAATGGGAGCATTATACCCTCAATAAGAGATTTTTTAGTGACTGAAAGATTTTCAGTGACTGAAAGATTTTCAGTAACTGAAAGATTTTTCAGTGACTGAAAGATTTTTCAGTGACTGAAAGATTTTCAGTGACTGAAAGATTTTCAGTAACTGAAAGATTTTTCAGTGACTGAAAGATTTTTCAGTGACTGAAAGATTTTTCAGTGACTGAAAGATTTTCAGTGACTGAAAGATTTTCAGTGACTGAAAGATTTTCAGTGACAGAAAGATTTTAGGACAGCAATATTAGACCTATAGTAAAGATCTTGAGCTGAATGAAGTTCACCCTTGTTAAACAATTGTCATTCGTTAAACTACTAGTTTATAGTTTAATTTATCTTTAAAAACCAGTATTATTTGTAGAATGTTTCGAGTATAATTGTTATGGGATTATTAGCCCAAACCATGACACACATTGAAAGTGTTATGGAAAGTAGAATAAATTCAAGCTTTTTTCCTCTTTACTTATCAATTGGAGTGCCAGAGTTTACTTTAATATAAACATTATTTGATTTATGTGGAACAAATAATTGATTGTTTTTCAAGATATAAATGTAGTTCATATATACAGGTAATTTTCATTCAAGTATATTACATAAAGCAACACACAAAAGTTATGGGAAAATATTCATATATGATTGTTTCAGCAGTATGTAGGAAACATTTTATTTGTGGTGTGAATAGAATTTCAGTTTAATGATTTGTACACGAGTGTATTAAGACAAGCCTTCTCATGTATAATGAGTGTTCATGCAATTCCACTAACATTTTAAACCAAATTTGTCTTTCTGTTGAACTTCGCCAAACAAGGCAAGAAATGAGAACACATTGTCTTATTTATGTTTACACCAGGGAGTAGCCATTTTAGAACATACATAGATTCAATACATGCCATGTTGGGTCTGGCGTCGGTTTAGATTTCACTTCCATGCAGGCGCGTCTGTCTAAAATCACAAAGTGAACATGCTTAATTAAAAATGTAGCTGTAAGGTGATTTGACTCTTCAGACTGTTGATTAATTTTCATGGCAACACCAGATCCTCCCATTCTCTGGTAATCAATTAAATCAATTTGCAGACAAGGAGAAACATTACCTGTCAATATAACACATCAAATTTGCGGTAAACCTTATGGAATGGCTCGGTGAAAAACTTGTTGTTGAGTCATCAAAGCCTGTAAGTGAAATTATTAGTGTAGTGGGTGGTCTTAGTTCAATCCATTCCAGCCATTATAGACCATAGCACCAGTGCTTATGCCCGGTGTCCATAGTGAATGGTCAGTGATGTTCGTTACACAAAAGAGGGGACAAAGGGGATTTATGCACTTGTCAGTTGTATGACTCACTCCTACTACTCTCGGCAATGTCAGTCAAAGGTGAGTCATTGACATATGAAACAGTGACTCATATGTGCGTCATTGTACCAAATTGTCAGTCACTAGAGTGACTCTGGGGTAAGTCAATTTACTCCAGACCTATTCACTTTGTACATAGGTGAGTGATTTATGTTAAGTCATTTCAAAAGAAATGTCAGTCACCTAAGTGTCTGAGTGGTGTGTCAATGTACATGTTTTGGTCACCCACCTTGGTGCAATGCACCTTGTCCGGGGGTGTAGGGGTAAGTCACACAATTGACAAGTACATAACACCAGTGGCTAGGCCAGGAAAATGAGGGGGGGGACTGGATTTTAGGTAAACATAAAAAGTAGGGTCCAAGGGACTGCATAATTTCTTTAAAAAGGAGAGGCTTGATCCCACAGCAGGTGGCAGCACTGAGATATTATAGTAAGGGAGAGGGGGGGGGGGGGCTATGCTATGTGCAGGGGGGAATATGCTATATGTAGGGAGAATATTTATGTCAATTAAATAAACCAGGCAATAATCTCCCATGAAAAAGTTTTAATAGGAAGAGGCAGCACATTTCTTTTTCTTATAAATAATTAAAGAACACTTTTTGATAAGAATCAAGAAAGATGTTTTCCTATTGCTCAAGCATTTTTAAAGGAAAGGTATTGTCCCATGAAAAAATTCAGAAGTGAACGCTGCAGAATGACATTCTGGTTTCAATTTTCCTTATTGATTGCGAGAAATCTGTGATGGTATCGATAACATACATGTAGGCCCCTATCCTCGGTACGGTGACTGTGTGATTGATAACATCGCAGATCCTTGCGATCAATAGGGGAAATTGAAAACCGAAAGTGACGTTACCAACATGGCAATGTTCACTTATGAACAAACGTATTTATGGGACGATAACTTTCCTTTAACCTGTTTGAGAATCATTGTTTTTTGTGTAATTGAACTGTAATACATAATGGCATTGGTTTGATTTGTCTACATGAAACAAAAAGTCTTAAAGACACATCTCTTTGAGAACTTTTGATTGAATATATCTTTAAGACTTTTTGATTGAGGAAAAAATTTAAAGAACAGGAAATAAAAACAGGAGATAAAGGTTGCCGTGTAGGCTGCCCAGGCCTTATTAAAGGTTATGCATGCTATGTGCTTCAACAGAGCTTGCAATTGGAACCTAGCTTCACAGCAACACAACTTTGATGTAAGCTTCCAGTTGGAGCCGTCACAAGCTTGCAAGCTTGCTACAAGTGTAGGTCTAATCCCCTTATTAGTGAGGAATTGTTTCCACAAGCTTGTCAGATTTAGGCATCTGAAAGGAAAATGGGAGGAACTCACATTTGGGGGAGAGGGGACAAGAATTCAAACGTGTGTGTACTGTGCCCTATCCATTGGCCTATTGCACAGCATTTCCCATTGGCCTATTGCACCGCATTTCCCATTGACCTATCACACCGCATTTCCCATTGACCTATCACACCGCATTTCAGATTTTTTTAAAGTTTGGAAGCTTTAACTTTTAGAAATGTGTCTGATTTAATTTCTTATGCACAAAATATCTTCTTATGCAATGTAATAATAATCCAGTGTGTATTGTCATCATTGCTAAATCTATTTTTTCTTTCTTTCTTTCCATGGCAACTTACTTTGTCCATCTCTTCATCATCCATTGTTGCCTCCCTCAGGTAAGTCAAACTCAATTCTCACCTACCGCCCCTTGTTTTGTTACATTTCAATTTGAAATTTGTATTTAAAAACTATTTCTGATTTTATTTTGTGTCTCAGACATCTGTCAGAAATGCTTAAAGGGCAACGTTTTTTTGCAAGAAACGGTACATTTAATTTCAGGCTTGAGCTTCATTCTCTGTCGAAATGCACAACATTGTTGGCATTTCATGCATAAAGAGGCTTTCTGATTCGCTCCACTTGCTTGAAATTTCACTTTAAGACCCAAGCCAGACTTGATTTCAAGACTTGGAAGATGATTAAATGTCACTTACGGAAGGACGTTTATTACCAGGAGTGGGAATAAATGTTAGTTTGGATTTGATTCATTGCCCTACCCTTAGCATGCGAGCGTTTTGCATCCGTGAATGCGTCTGTACCGTTGCCTAATGTACTTTGGCACAATATTGTTTTTAAAGTGTCGTAGACACCTCAAAATGTTTTTAGCAATCAGAATTGAGATGATTTGATATTCATCTGGGTAGTAGACGATTTCAGGATGTGACAGTCACCTGTTTCTTGACAGGAAACAAAACTTCAGCAGGGTAGAAGAATCATATATCATTTGTCAGGAAACATGTTTTTTTTCCCCCTTTTTAAAGTATGTTGTAATTTTGAAAATGCCAACAGATTTTCCAAGGAATATTCCAAAGTGTGTTTTTTTGGTGAGCATGTGAAGCATAATGCGAACTTATGTGATGGCGATTTTGGGTAGCCTTCCGTCCAACCGTCTAGTTTTTTCCTAAGATTTCCTCAGAAATGTTGATGCTTTTTTTAGAATCCCTCAGAAAATGTTAAAGTTTCTTCAGAATTCCTCAGAAAAAGTTAGTTTTTTCAGATAATCTCATTGAAGGCTGGAATTTCCTTACAAAATATTAAAGTTTTTCAGAGACACTTAAGAGTGAAGATTGAAGATTGTTTTCATAAAAAGTCTACAAAACATTTGATATTTCCTTCGAAGATAACTGTAAGATGATATAATTATCCAATATTCTTCAGAGATCCTCAAGTGTCTCTCATAATACCGGCGGTTTAAAACCCAATTCTTGAATTCTTTAAAACACTTGTGCACCAACAAATGTATCAGGCATGATTATTAAATTCTGCCTTTATTATTGTGTTCATTTGCATAAAGTTGCTACAGTATATGAACTGACAAGACTTTTATACTTAGTATGCTCAGTCAAGAAGTGTGATAGGATGTGACTGCATATGGACATATGGAGGGATGCCATGTGGACATTGATGAGGGCCATGTGGGACAGGATAGAATATATACCATGTGGTATACACTAAGGGCTATATCAGGCATGATTATTTGACTCTGCCTTTATGTTATTGTTCAGCAGTTCATTTGCATAAGTTATTATTTTAATTAATAAGACTTTTATACTTAACATGTTTAATCAGGGGCTGTGATTGCTAGGATGAGACTGCTTATGAAGCCTATGTGATGTCATGTGGGACATGGGGTGGAATGTCATGTGGGACATAGGGTGGTATGCCATGGGGACAGGGTAAGATGCCCTGTAGGATATATGGTGGAATGCCATGTGAGATATAGGGTGGAATGCCATGTGGGACATAGGGTGGAATGCCATGTGGGACATGGAATGGTACAGGATGTCATGTGCCACATGGGGTGGGATGCCATGTGGGACATGGGATAGGGCAGGAGGCCATGTAGAACATAGTGTAGGAGGACATGGGATGTGATTCGATGTGGGACATAAAGTGGGATGTCATTAATCTGATATGAAAAAGGACTTCAAAAGAAACAAAATAGTGAAAAATGCATTCAAAAAAAATATTCCGTTAAGGAGATGCCTAAGTTTGAAGTTTGGCATCATTTGTCTAGAAACGACTGGAATCAGACTAGTTGTGATGTCATAGCCTCAAATTCCTCAAAAAGTCTTCATGTATTCGATCATATTTGGTCCTATGATTTTGTGGCTTAAAAACCATGAAATATGTCAAAAAAGTAGTGGAACTGAATCTAGGAAGGGTATTTATAATATACCACCTGAAGAAAGTTTGAAGAAAAATAATTTAGATAGTGAAAAAATTTAATTGTTAAGAATGTGAGGATAAGACCCTAACTTTCCATAGTAGACTTACTACACCAGTCATTTATACACAGACAAGACAGAGCTTCAAACTTGAATATCTCCTTAATGAAAAAATATTTTTGAATGGTTTCTTTACCATTTTGTTTCTTTTGAAGTCCTCTTTCATATAAGATGGACTTGCTTGACACCTGAACGAATTCATTAAAACTGTATATAACAAAAGTAACAATATGCTTTCAAGAAGACAATTCCATGTTCAAAATGCATCACAAAGCCATTACTAATGACAGAGCAGCTGTCAAATGCTTCTTGTCCATGGATTATAAAGGTGCCAGACAGCGCATTCCCACGTGAGTACGAGTTCCCGATCCGATCCACTGTGAGAACACTCACCCGATCTGATCGCAGACGCTTGATCTTGATCCTCGTCGTGGGTAGGATCAGGAGACGATCAGATCTGCCATTGATATTCTCTTTAGAGCTTTAAACTTGAATATCTCCCTAACAGAATAAGATTTTTAAACACTTTCTTCACCATTTTGTTTCTTTTGAGGTTTTCTTTCATGTAAGATGGACGAGCTTGACCTGCACTAATCCTTTGAGGGAGCTAGTATGTTTTGTCAGAAGGAAAGAATGCTTTGACAGTCAGTAGATTGAGGAGTATTCATTCCATTTGCTATCCATGTGCCCCAGGGATGGCAGAGATGGGGTTAAAAAATATATAAAATATATTTTTCTTAAAGTCCTTTTTACCCCCTCGCCTAATGTTTTGCCCCTGGTCTTCCCTTAAACAATCATAGTGGGTACCTTTGGTCAAATTGTATGTTCATCATCTTCATGTCGAACCAATCCACACTTACAAAATTGCTCCCCCCTTTCACTGTTCCCCCTTTCTCTTCTAAAACAATTAAACCATGAAATTCCAGTCCTTTCTGCCCTTGCTCCCCTTTTCATTTAAAATAAACCTGACTGTTTTGACCAATCAACTGTCAGAATCTGCCAGTCATTCCATGAAGTATTTATTTGAGAAATCCAATGAAATATTCTACATGTATACAACTGTGTAATAAGATCAAAGTTTCACTTTTCAAAATGCTTACGCTACTCCCTTTAACCATTCTTCTTGAGTGAAATTGAATGTTTACCTGCAAGAAATGACAATTTATTAGAAGTATTGCGCACGATATATGTGTTTACTCTTCCCCACATATCTTTCCCTCTGAAGTCAAATGTAAAATACACATATCAGAAGGTTTCTAATTTAAGCATCACTTAGCATTTCTGCTGCAGGGAATATCGACTCGGGGCAACTCATATCGTTACATTCTTGGTTAATTGATAATTGTCCTTTGGTTACCTCACTTGATATCTTTCATTTTTGTATTTTTTTGCATTAAAATTTTCCAACTGCTATTTTTTATGCATGAGTGGAATGCAAATTTGGACACATTGATGCTCATTGAGTCAACATTGGCTAAAAGGCTGGATAAAATGTGGAAGTTGATTAAGATAAGAGGAGAGTTCTTTATTGGTATTGATCAAATATGGAATTTTTTTTTTATTGCTCATTCTAATATTTATAAGTGAAATTGTATTCTTCCATATTTTTTGTGCAAGTCGTGATGTGAAATATGACATTTTACAAATTTGCGTAAGATGCTTTGCATCGGCTATAGTTCCGATAGGGTAATAAGACATCAAGTTACCAATCTAATTTTGAAAGACTGATATACATGCCAATATTGCGCCTTAACATTTAGCGACATTGTTTCTCGAGGGTCCTCACTTGATATTTCTTTTAAATAGTGTACACACTGTGTCATGCTTAAACCATTCCCCTAAATAATCTCCGTACGTAGTGCCTTTATGTATGGAGTGTTGGGGCAGTGATGCATGAATTTTTGGTGGCCTTGAGATGTTTGATTTTTCATCATGTTGAAAATCAGAACATTGCTGATGTAAGGGCACAAATCTTTCATGCTAATTTTTTTAGAACTGAAATAAAAATGCACATTTTGGCCAGATATTGTTAAATTTTACAAAATAAGCAGGCTGCATGAGGACAATATATAATATCTAGCTAAAAATTTCATTTCCGTTTTATTTCTTAATTTTATTTTCATATATTTCAGTATTTTAAGAATTTGATCCTTTTGTGTAAAGTTGTACTTTTTGTTGTTGTAAAGGAACACTGGGCAGAAAAGTGTGATCAGATTATTCTGGAGTCCCCAGAAAATTCGAACATGCTATTTTTGCACACCATAGTGATAATCTCTTATATGAATATTTAAATGAATAATAATTGTTAAGCATGAATAATATAAATACATTTTTGAATGATGGTAGTGATCAACAGGAGCAAAAATAGTGTCAAGAAAAATTTGCATAAATTAGCATAAAGCAACACCCTCAGTTTGTCCTTTGAACAACATCCTCAAAATGTTTTTGCATTAAACTAGTAGATATCTTAAAGGGAAAAGGTCATCGAACTCTGTATAATTGATGTAACAAACATCATTCCAAACTGCCTTGCCCTTGTCTGATATCAGTTTTTTTATCGCAACCAAAATGTTCATGAATCCTTTTTTTCTTACAGTTTCATGACCTCCAGTGCGTTTCATTTTCACAGTTGCAATTCTTTCTCATTAAAGAATCTCTTGTGCCATCGCCCGTCGCCATTATGTTTTTAACTCATGTGAGCTTGGCATTACTTTAAAAAAAAAAAAAAAAACCTTTGAGAAAACACGAAGAGTTAAGGCCAACCATTTTCAATTCAAGATGCCCAGAGCAATGAATACCAATGATTCATCCCTTGTAATCTCACAGAAATTGAGCTCATAGCTCTCTCCCTCTTGTTATTAGTGTTTATATCCACCCGAGAGTTTATTGAACTTTACCCGATTCTGTTTGCTTGTTTATTCAAGTCAGTCTGAAGATTTGTATATATATTTTTTTCCATTCCTTGTCAAGGGCATTAGCCTTGTCCTGAACACTGCCCAGTCGCTGTTTAACCAATCAAATCTCATTCCGCAGAATTATGAGTGACAACTGAGCGGCGTAATCAGTCCGTCTGCGGAGCTGCATATTGCAGGCTTTATCTCCGCAAAGCTAGGAGGATTTGCTCCTTGAGAGATGCGTCTTTTCAATTTTAATTAAAGTTTTTTACATCTTGAAGTGGTTGGAATCTGCTTGAGAAGTCTTTAAATAGCACTCTGAGGCTTTACGAGGGTACCTTTCCTTTTTGTAGGATTTTAAGTCAAAACATTCTTTTTGTATTTTTTCTTTTGTTTGGTAATGTGTTTAAATTAGACAAAAATACCCCTTGATTGATGAGTGAAAAGAAATTTCTTAAGGATGGATGAAGAGCTTTTTTCTGTAAGAAATTAAGTGTTTCCCAGTTTTGCTGGGTTTTTAAATGGCACTTGATTGGTCAATTAATTTATTGATGAATGGATAATAAGGATCATTAGAGTGGTATGAATATTCATAACTATGTAGAATATATCAAAGTATGTAGAAATGGTTATTACCTTATTCGTCAAACTGGTGTGGATATGATGGACTGTTTACAAGAAGCATACCAGATGAGGGGGGTGGGGGGTGTCCTTCGACCTATGACCTTGCAGGGGGGAAGGAGTTATGATAATAGTTAAGGTGCTGCACAAACATGCCATTTACAATCTATCAAAAAGATTTCTAAATTCCAACCCGATTTTTGTAAGAGTTAATCTGATTGGCCCAATCAATAATTACCCAAACCCAAAGAACCTAACTGAACCACTCATTGTTTGAAAATATGAAAATCACTAATTTGATATTTTCTTTTATTTAAGTTTATTCTTACTGTCCATAGATCTTTATAGTAGGCAAATATATTTATCAAGCTCCTTCCTGGAATATTTTCATCTCTTTTCAGGAGTTATAAAAAAAAAATTGTTCGTGGAATCACACATCAATAAATCAATAAGAATGCTGTTGTTCATGTCATATTAGTCACATGATTTCAATTTGTTCTGACTTGTAACGTCTATGGACATGCAGCATTTTCTATATTTTTGAATGAGTATTCAAATCTGAGCCAAATCGGTTTTTGAATTTTGAAAAATAAAACCCTGGGCAGACAGCTCAAAATCTTAATGAAATTCTTTCAATTTCTTCCTTGAATCTCAGTCACCGAAAACGATGAGGAAAGAAAGTCTATTTCTGCTAGAATTTGATTTGGGGTGTCGCAAAGACTGAAAAATGTTTGGTCAGAATTTGCTGCACCACTTCCAAAGGGTTTTGATAGGCATTTACAAAACAAAGGATTTACAAAAGAAAATACCAGGTCGCTCTGTAATACATCACAAAATTTGCATAAAGTATGCAAAGTTATGCCTGAGATGCCTGAGATTGAAAAACATTTATAATTTGTTGTAAAACAAAGGAGCTTGCGCAAGCTAATGTTAGCTTGCACAAGCACAAGCTAGTATTTGTTCCAAATACTAGCTTGCAGCATGCTTGCTGTAAGTTTGCAGCATGCTTGCTGCAAGCTTGCAGCATGCTTGCGCAAGCTTGCAGCATGCTTGCGCATGCTTGCAGCATGCTTGCACAAGCTTACAGCATGCTTGCGCAATTTAAAAATTGTTAGCTTGTCGCAAGCATGCTGCAAGCTAAAATTTCTGTATGGGTATTTATGAAGCTCTTTCATGTAAGATAGGTATTTCTTTTTAAGGGCTATAGATATTTTCTGTTTATATAATCACACATCAATATCAATAGGAAGAAGTTTATTCATAGATATGATTGATTTTTTTATCTTAAAAAACAGGAGGAATTGTTACTTTGTGGTGTGATAGATGCAGTACAAAGTGATAAGATTTCAGCACCTGTAATGTATAACTGTAGCACCTGTCTTAAGAAATCTGCACCCGTCATGCAAAATTGAGCACCTGTGTAAGGATGCTGGCAGCATAGTGTTTTGTGGAAGTAAGAAGAGAAATTGTATCTGATTTGAGTAGATTTTGGCATCCAAGTAGTGATTTATTTATTTAATTTACTGAACCTGAACAATGTATCACGATATGTGCAAAATAAGTTTGGAATTTGATCTTGTTCGCCCCTTAACAAGAAACTGATGTATTACTTTTTTGCCTTCACTGATCAAATGTGTGAATGTTTAATCAAGGCCAGTTACAAAATTGAGGAAGTCAATGGACAATATTTGAGGATTAGAGGGAGCTATGCTAGAAAGTAAAATAGTGGGTCCTCAAGGTAGTTTGCAAGAGTAGCTCTTTGACCTGGATTCAAAAAAAGATCATGCAGAGACATATTGTCATAGTATTGTGACCACCTTATAAAATAATAAAGAACCACAATTTCCAAGTTCAATTAGATACAAATAACAAACATTAAAGGCATGGAAGTAAAATCAGTACCTAAATATATTATTAATTAGCTTCTGCATGAAATGATAAAACATATGTCCAACAATATAAACATTTCCACAAAATGTTTTTATAATAATACATCTGTAAATAGATTCAGCATATTCTGACAATATTAATGTTCTTGTGTCAGAACTTGTCTCATAATGAAATGTTCAAAACCTTCCAATATCTTTGGTTTTATTTTAAAGGTTCAACCAAAATATAGATATATAACTGCCATCCGTTCATTTGAACATAATTTGATATCAAAAGAAATCAATATCACAACACCCTATAGGTCTCCATATTGAAATAATTCTCCATCCACACAGTTCCCTTCTATTCTATAAATCATTAAGTTATGATACTCAATCTGTGCCATTAGAAGCATCTAATCATCAGTAATTCTGGTTAATGGGTATGCGGTCAGGTCTAGAGTCCAGAATATTGATCGCCGTTGCCTCCGTGATTCATGGAACCCATGTCCCGCCAAAATGGTAGAATGATGTTAAATAAATGGACCTCACGACATCACCCGAAGCTCCTTCCTTCATGACACCTGTCTTCCACACGATGGTCAAATATGTTGACATCCAGACAATTAGTGTCCAATAATATAATGCCTATACAAGCCACATTGCTATACTGCTAGCACACCATTAAATATCTATTTCATTAAATATTAATTTGAAGACTCGGCCTGAGTTGTGTCTTTCCAGGAGGTCAGAATTGGAGCGGTAAAATTCAACTATATTTTACTCCCCAAGTTAATTGAACAAATATGTGCCTACTCTTATAGAAACAATTAGTACAATACCTGTATTTAGATTAGAATTTTAGTTAATAATAGACTTCTAGCCCAGTTAGTTTTGACCCTTTACAGATAATGCTACTCTGCAAACATTTCTACTAGAAGTTATGTAACAGAAAATGTCAAGTACCTGAAGTTGGCTTGTTTATCTGAACTCAAGTACTGATAAAATATATCTTAAGATTTCCTGTTTTCCTTTTCACATACTTTTAACCCCATTTAATAATTTATAATTAGAATTAAGATTGACAAGTATATATTCCTGACTATAATGGGATATCATTTTTGTACTTTTTAAAGAAATTCCAAGATTATTTGATGGTGAACAAGATATGTATCAATCATCAGACTTGCCTGGTTAGTTTTGTGTAAATATAACTAAATATAGATTTCCATTGTGCCATCGGTTGTATAATAAATCAATTAAAGAAATATTCCCATGGTTTTTTGTAAAAAAAAATTATTTGAAAGAGCATACTCAATTTGGTACAGAAATCAGGTTGATATCATATTCCGTTCAGGAGATATGGATTTATAAAGATTTTTTAATTGCATTTTAAATTTTTTGTACAGTATGATGAATTCGTGTTTGATGATGTCATAGAGACAAATCCATTGCAAATGTTTATGTATTTCTTTGAACGTTAATTGGTTGTTTCTGTATGATTAGAAACAATTTTCCAAAAGTTATTGAAGTGTAGGGTATAATTGGCAATGTATATAAATACCTAACTTCCATCAATTTCATTTTTCTAGCAGGTTTAACTCATTAAAAAAAGTAATGATAGGTTGTAATGAAATACATCAACTTTGTGGGAGAATGTGTTGCTGTGATGTCATACTGAGCCTTTTCTTACTCGTTTATTTGAATTTTTTGTGAACCTTAAAATTTGAATATCTCCTGGTAGGAATAACATATCAACATGATTTTTGTACTAAAATGTTTCTAAAAAAAATCGTTCTTATGAAAGCTTTTGAAAATAAAAAAAGGGAATATTCTTTTTAAATGTATTTAATACCAGAAGGAAATAAAATATAAGAAGTTTGTACAATGCGTATGAAGTGACTGATAATGTTCTTTCTGATTGTCACTTATATATATAGATAGATAGATATATAGATATATAGATATATATAGATAAATAGATATATATATATATATATATATATATATATATATATCTATATATATATATATATATATATATATATATATATATATATATATCTATCTATATATATATATATATATATATATCCATATATATCTATATATCTATATATATCTATATATCTATCTATCTATATATATATATATATATATATATATATATATATATATATATATATATATATATATAAATATATATATATCTATATGTGTATATATATATATATATATCTATATGTATATATATATATATATATATATATATATATATATATATATATATATATATATATATATATATATATATATATATATATATATATATATATATATATATATATATATATACATATATATATAAATATATATATATATATATATATTTATCTATATATATTATAATATATATATAATTTGACCCTCGCTGTCGTGGTGCCATTAAGCCCTCATCAATCAAACAAACAAACTAATGACTTGAAATGGTCAAAAGTGCCACTTAAAGAGGTAGTCTTGATATAATGTCCAGCACTGGATGCTTTCGGGACGTTAAACCTTGCTATGCTATGCTAAGTAACATCACTAATATGTATCGGATTTACTGGGGACATTTCAGGCAATTTTCTAGGGACAAGATTCCTTCTTAAACCATCGATAAAGAGAGTTTACAAATGGCTACTGAGATAGGTACCTTTTGAATTCAAGCCAATTCATGTAAAAAAATATATATATTGTGAAATATATCCTTTGTGTCATTAAAGGATTACTTCATGGGTCAAGTAAGTTCATCTTATAAGAGAGAGGACTCCATAAAGGAAACAGAATGGTAAAGGAATCATTCAAAAATCACATTCCGATAAGGAAATATTTAAGTTTTAAAGTTTGGTATCGTTTATGTAGAAACGACTGAAATGAGACTAATTGTTTCATCACACCCTTAGATTTTCAAAATCTTCATGTATTCTATCATATGTTGAATTGCGATTTGGTGTCTTAAAATCATCATATATGTCAGGAAAGTAGTCAAACAGAATCTAAAAGAGTATAATGTACCACTTAAAGAAAGTTTGAGGGAAAATGATTCAAATAGTGAAAAAGTTAAATAATTTTTCCTCGAAATAGATTAACAATTGGTAAGAGTGTGAGGTTTTGGGCACCATCCGTCTACACTATACACTTACTACACCAGTCATTTCTACATATGTTAGACAGAACATACATGAATAGCTCTTTAATTGAATAAGATATTGATTTAGTTTCTATTCCATTTTGTAGTTTCTACACCATTTCACTCCTCTCTCACTCACTCACATCTCTTATCTGGCTCCCCTACCCCTCTCTGCCCCACTTGTAACACCGATCTCTCCATCAAACATACCTCCTTAACCTGTCCCCTATACCAGATCTCTTCTCTCCTCACTATCCTCAATCTCAGACCTTTTTGGAAACAATTCTTCCTCAAACATCATTATCATCCTCCGCAACAACAACCTCTTCCACCACATTTAACTCCCCCCTCCCTTCCCTTTCTACACCTTACCTTACATACCCCTTGCTTTTCACTAATTTTTGTTTTCTTTCTTCTGCTTTTCTCCTTTATCTCCTTTACAAACCTTCCATCTCCTTACTATCCTAACTGTTACACCATAATTTATTACCACCCTACCCTCTTGGCACATTTGACTCTGACTGTCGCGGTGCTGTTAAACATCACCAAACCAAACCATTTTGTTTCTTTCGAGTTCCTTTTTCATACTATCAGATGAGATGAATTTGCTTGGCCCTTGAACTAATCCTTTAACAGTTTCTTATAGCACCAATGTTGTAAAGATATTTTTCTTATTTAAAATGGAAATCAATGTCTCTAATCTTGTTTCAGTTAGATACCAAAAATATAAAAAGATACAAATTTCCGCCATTTTCTTGCTCTTTTATGGAGAAATAGATCCAGTGCCCTGAAAGTTGAAGTTCTCACAAATTGTCATATTGTAAATTGCCACACGAGCCATTAAGCTGCTGATGACATTTTACAGCTATTCACTCTTTACAAATGAGCCATGAGCTTTTGTGGATGGGACAATACAAAATCCGGTTAGCCGCCGAATTATGATTAATTAAGTGTTTACCTTTACTCAAAAGAATTTTTCCGTTGAATAGATTTAAATTTCACAGTTACGATGATAAGTCCAGTTTTCAATGAAAATTTGCTTTCATATTTGACAATTGATGTAAAATTTCACAGTGTGATTGATTGTTCACTTTAGGAAATTAAGAAAGAGTGATGATCGTTTATATTGCTTTCTTTATTATATGATTTTAAAGCATTGTTTGTTTTTAATGATTTGAAAGCGTGCTTGTAGCATGCATGCGCAAGCTTGCAGCACACTTGCACAGCTAAAAATTGTTAGCTTGTCACAAGCGTGCTGCAAGCTCAAATTTCTGTAAGGGTTACTATGTTAAACTGGTTTGTTAAGTGCCAAGTTATGAGGGTTGTGTTATAGCTGTGGTTGTCACCTGTTTACAGCTCATAGCGACACATGCCCACAGCTCATAGCAATAGATATTTTTTGCTCATAGCAGCCCTTTAGAAATGTCTTGGAAGAGGGAAAGAAAACATAAGAGATCAAAAATGTCTTGGAAGAAGTTAACAAGACATCAGAGGTGCAGTGGCTCAGTGGGGTATTTAAAAAAAGAAGAAAGGTATTTGGAAGCGTTTTAATCGACAGAATTAGAAACGGTGTTGACAGTAAGATGAGAGATGAACAGGCTGGATTTAGAAGAAGCAGAAGTACCACCAGCAAAAAAAATTCTGGCACAACATTCTAGAACAGGTGGCTGAATGGCAGTCAACCATTTATATCGGCTTTGTTGACTTCAAGAAGGGGTTTGACTCAGTGCACAGAGAAATCCTCTGGAAAATAATGGCAGCCTATGGTATACAACAAAAGATATTCTGTTTGATTAAAGCGTTATATGAAGACAGTGAATGTGCAGTTATAGATGATGGTGTGGAATCTGAATGGTTTCAAGTCAAAAGTGGTGTAAAGCAAGGTGATGTAATGTCAGGGTTCATTTTTTCTGATGGTGGTAGACTGGGTGATGAGGAAAACGACTGATGATAACAGGAATGGAATTAGATGGAAGATCATGTCAACCCTTGAGGACTTAGATTTTGCTGATGATATCGCTCTACTTTCATCTACTTATCAACACATGCAAACCAAAGTGACCAGGCTTAATCAGTATGCTGCACAACCTGGGCTAAGAATTAATAAGGATAAGACATGAGCTCATGGAAGTTAACAGCAAATGTGCAAACAAAGTTTATATCAATAACCAACAACTAAATAAAGTAAACAAGTTCAGATACCTTGGTGCAGCAGTAAGCTTACAAGGTGGTGGCGAGGAAGATATCCAAAACAGAATCTCTAAAGCAAGAGTAACATTTATGAAATTAGATAAGATATGGAACTCAAGCACATTTTTAATATATACAAAAATACAACTGTTTAACTCTCTTGTTAAGTCTGTACTCTTGTATGGTTGCGAGACAAAGGAGAATTAATGTAGCAGATAATTAAAAAAAAAGCTGGATACATTTATGTTCAAATGCTACAGGAGAATTTTGAAGATCAGATGGCCATATGTAATATCTAAAGATGAAATACTAAGAATCTCTATACATGACAAAATCAGCACTGAAGTAAAAAGAAGAAGGTGGAGGTGGATTGGTCATGTGATGCGCATGAGCACTATTAAGCACTGTGTGACAGCTATGACGTGGAAACCAGAGGGGAGAAGGAAAGTTGATCATCCTAGAACGACCTGGAGAAGGACAGTCGAGAAGCAGAGGAAAGTGATGGGATGGAGCTTGTGGACAGAAGCCAGACAAGTTGCAATTAACAGAGTCCAGTGGAGAGAGTGCACTGCAGTCTTATGGGCCAGGAGGCCTGAAGAGACTAGGTGAGGTGAGGTGAGTGGCTCAGTGGTTAAGGAGTCAAGCTCGTATGCGAAAGGTGCCGGGTTTAATTTCACCACGAGTGCCGCATTGTTTCCTTAAACAAGACACTTTCCTCTACTTGCTTCAGTCCACTCAGCTGTAAAATGAGTACCAGCACATGCTGAGGAGTTAACCTGCGATGGACTGATGTCCCGTCGAGGGGGAGTTATGTATTCTCATTCACTTGGGCCATGGAAACCCGGGATAAGTACCGGCCCTAATAAGCCTAATGGCTTGGATGGATTTAGCATTTTCCTTACTTTATTTCTTATAGCAACCGTTGGAAAAATTCCTGCGGGGTTTGGTACTTTATATTGGAAACCTTTGCAGTACAAGTAGTTGTATATCACTAAGCTCAGCTGATTTGAGAAAAAACTGTTGCACTGACCCTTACAAAAATATTAGCTTGCAGCAAAATTACAGCATGCTTGCGACAAGCTAACAATTTTTAGCTTGCGCAAGCGTGTTGCAAGCTTGTGCAAGTGTGCTGCAAGCTTGTGCAATGTTCTGTCGTCTTTTACCAGTTTACAGTTTAAATATCTATTAAACTAACATCAAAATTATACAGCTTTGTTCAACTTGGTCAGCTGTGTCATGCTGGCCAAGCGGTAAATTGGAAACCTTACAGGGCTCAGCTGATTTGAGAAAAAACTGTTGGACTACCCTTACAGAAATATTAGTTTGCAGCAAGCTTGCAACACGCTTGTGACAAGCTAATAATTTTTAGCTTGCGCAAGCATGCTGCACGCTTGTGCTAGCGTGCTGCAAGCTTGCAGAAGCATGCTGCAAGCTTGTGCAAGTGTGCTGCAAGTGTGCTGCAAGCTAGTATTTGCAACAAATTAGCTTGCGCAAGCTAGCAAAATCTATCTGCAAGCTTGCGCAAGCTGGCAAAACTTTTTGCAAGCTTGTGCAAGCTAACAAATATTTTATGCTAGCTTGCACAAGCTAATATTAGCTTGCACAAGATACCAAGCTAAGCTTGCAGCATGCTAAAAATGTTAGCTTGTTGCAAGCATGCTGCAAGCTAAAATTTATGTAAGGGTAATAGAGCCAAATAAACATGTCTTGTCATTGTCAACTGTTATTATAGCTCACATTGATAGATCGTGGCATATTCACACCAACTTAAAAAATTAGTTTAGAGGAAAAGTAAGTCCATCTTATATGAAAAAGGAGTTAAAAAGAAACAAGACTCGACTAATCTTCTTAACAGAATTTTTTAATACATTTTTCATCATTTTGTTTATTTTCAAGTCCTCTTTCATATAAGATAAACTTGCTTGACCACTGAACTAATTCTTTAATTTTATACCACTGTATTCTTTAATTGAAATTTCAAATATCAAATTTTAGATTTAATTTTTGGTGAGCATGCGACTAATGCGAAGCACAGTGCGAAGCACAGTGCGAAGCCCAATGCGAACTTATGTAATGGCTGTTAAAGTCGGGAACATGATGGTGGTAGCCATATGGGACATCAGATGGAATGCGATGTGGGATATGGGGTGAGATGCCATGTGGAATATTGGATGGGATATCACGTGGGACATAGGGTGGGAGCTATGTGGTACTTAGGTAAGGGGGCCATTTGGGACATGGAATGTGATGTCATATGGGACATAAAATGGGATGTTATGGGGACATGGGGAAGGATGTCATGTGAGACAGATGGTGTGATCCAGTGTAGGACAAGGTGGAATGCCATGTGGTACATCAGATGGGAAACTACTGATGTGGGACATAAGGTGGGATGCCATGGGAGACAAAAGTAGGGATGCCATGTGGGACATAGGGAGAGAAACCACTGATGCAGGGCAAGGTAGGATGCCATGGTGGACAAAGGGAGGATGTCATGTGGGACATAGGGAGGGATGCCATGTCGGATCCAATGTGGGACAGAATGGAATGCCATGTGGGACATAGGCTATGTTGCTATGTGGGACATATAGTGGAATGCCATGTGGGACATATGTTGGAATGTCATGTGGGACATGGAATGGGATGTCATGTGGGACATATGGTGGGGTCCAATGTGAGACATGGTGGAATGCCATGTGGGACATGGGTGGGGGAAGCCTCAAGCTACTGATGCGGGACATAAGGTGGGATGCCATGTGGGACACAGGGAGGGATGCCATGTGAAACATAGGGAAGTATGCCATGTGGGAAATGTGGTTGGATATAATGTGGGACATAGTATGGGATACCATGTGGGACGTAGGGTTGGGATGCCATGTGAAACATAGAGTGGGATGCCATGTAGGACATAGGGTGGGATGCCATGTGGGATATATTGCGGAATGCCATGTAGGACATTAGGGACTGCCATGTGGGGCATGGAATGGGATGGAATGTCATGTGGGACATGGGATGGGATGTTATGTGTGACATGCCATGTGGTACACAGTGTGGGATGCCATTTTTATAATAAGTTGAGGGTAGAATGCCAAAATAACATTTATTTGAAAGTGAGGGCAGTATGTAGTAATGCTTTAATTGCAGATGCTGCAAGAAAATTTCCTAACACCCAAAATGCTTTGTATAAGTAAGATAAATTTTGAAACTGGTGAGATTTTGTCATTGTTGACAGGGGGTCAGATGGGGGGCGGGGGGAACCAATTTGTTGATTCATCTGGGATTAATCTCCATTTGAATTAAGAGAAATAGGCTTGAAGTGAACATTTATAAATATGTTAGGTTTTTTTCATGATTCTTATCATTCTAAGACACAGTAAAATTAATCATCCTGTGTCACTGTCTATTGCAACACACTTGAATCGTTAAACATACATCTTATCGCATAAGTATACTTGTTAATTTTCACAGACATTTCACTTCATTCAAGGAGTTAAACATTGACACCTGAGAGATGACAGTATTGATTTTTTTTTTCTTCCCAGTTTTGAACATTTGACAGAAAAGGTGCTTAAGAAAATCATTTTTAATTGATAAAGAATTAAATTTCAGGCTTTTATAGCCGAGTGTCATTACTCTCGAAAGTGATTTACCTTGAAAAACAAATCCAGCACTCTCTTCGAATGGTTTTACACTGAAGTCTTTTATAAGTGTGTAACCCTCTAGTGTTTTGCCCGACCTGGGATTCAAATATCACTTGGAAAATGTAGGGTGAGAGCAGAATGTTAGAAGTGTTTCAATGTTTGGATGGAATGGAGGGCAGTATGTAAGAATGATTGTATTGATGAAGTTGTATGCTGTGAGGGATCTTGTCAAAGATGTTAAGAAACATTTTAGAGTAAATGGAAACTGGAGGATGTCTTCCTGTGAAAGAGTTTATCAACTTATCTTTTTAATAGCTATGTAAATTACCCAGTTTGAGGAACACCTTTAGGCTCCTGTGTATTATCAGTTTTGGCTGAAAACGAGGAAAATTAGTAGTTGGAAAAAAAGTAAAAATACAACAAAAATTAAAGTTGTGCAGCAAATTATAAAAAAAAAGTTTTTTTTTAAAAATATTATTGTGAAACTAGGGAGAGTTCAATTTGACTTTGATGGGAATTCTTGGAGATCAATATTTTAAGCGTTTGGATAAGATACTGATAATGTAAAGAAAAATTCTTGATGTTGATGAAAGTATTTTAAAGTTTGTTTGGAAAGGGATTTCCAAGTGTAAGCTGAACAGCGTCCACATCATGGTAAAACATGAAATTCTTAATTAGAAATTGGATGGTAGTTACTCCAGTGACCAGTTAGAATTGGTTTTCTCGTCTTTTTTTGTGAGTTTTTTTTTTCAACCAGTGTTTAAAGCAAATGTAGGCAAGGTGTCCATATATTTATGATATGTGAGAAGGGTACTTGGGCAATACTGCTGACATACCACTTAAGTAGTTTTCCCCTCCCCAAAAGATTTTTTTAAAACTCCCTATATAATTAACATTTTGAGCACAGATTATAAGACTGAATTTATGGTAATTCTGAGGCTTTGACTTATTCAAAATAATTGTTCATCATTTTTTACACAAATCTTAATACCAGTAAGGTTTGTGTTTTGTCATTGTGATCAGGGAAATGATATATCCCTGCTGTGAATAATTTCACTAACATGCATACAGTAATAACCCCCTCTAAATAGTTCTTATGAATTTTAGCTGTTCAGAGATTATGCAATAGCCCCCTCAATTAGTTTTGTTCGCAGCATACAACTTATTAAATGAGATTTTCTGAATTATATTCAATTATAAAACAATAATGATGTGTCATTTATACTTAATTATTGTAGGGATGAAAATTGGTTCATAAAACTCTTTTTAGTCTTAATAGAATAAAATAAGTTATATAAAAAAACCTTATCTTTTGTATTTATGTGTTGTTTATTACCAGGAAAGTGACATCTGCCTGGTATTACCAAAATATTATTATTCACTTATAGCAATGCTGCCACCTATTTCAATCATGTTTTAGGAAGTATTTATATAAAAAGAAAAAACTGTATCTTCTGTATTTATGTGTTGTTTATTACCAGGAAAGTGACACCTGCCTGGTATTACCAAAATATTATTATTCAGTTATAGCAATGCTGCCACCTATTTCAATCATGTTTTAGGAAGTATTTATATAAAAAAGAACAAAAACGTATCTTCTGTATTTATGTGTTGTTTATTACCAGGAAAGTGACACCTGCCTGGTATTACCAAAATATTATTATTCAGTTATAGCAATGCTGCCACCTGTATCTATCAGGGATGAGAATATAGCTGTCTTGGTTGGTTTAGCATTTCTCTTTCAAGGAAATTCTTTACACATTTCAGATCCTTCTTTGTTTTTGTTTATACAGTGACATTGGCAAAAGATATTGATTAATTACTCCCGTTTGATGCTTTGCATGTTTTAAGCCATTCTGATTATGGCTTTCTTCATCATTTATTCATATTTGGAAAAACAACTTTATAATCAAAAAGATCTTTTTTAATTAGTTTTCTTTTCAATTCCACTAACCTTTCTAATATTTATGTTACAAAACAACTTACGAATTTGTTTAAAGGAGCACTGAGCCTTAAAGTGAGGGCGCTCGTTTTTGCGAATTTCACAGATATATCATCCACAAAAGATCAATAAACTTCATGTTTTTATAGCCCACAGACGACGTGATGGCAAAGGTCACTTGAATATTCATATTAACCAGAAAATTGCTATACCGTTGCGTGCTAGATAAGCGTTTGATTTTTTAGGAACCCTAAAAATACGCCATCACTTTTCGTTCTAGTGCTCTTTTAATTGGTTTTCTTTTGAATTTGACTTATCTTGAAAGAAAAAAACATTTTTCTGTAGGAATACCTTTTTGTCACTTAATTTCTGCAGTCAAAAATTATGTTTTATGATCAATAAAATATGACTGCTAATGGGTATTATTTTATATTTGATTACATTACAAGGGCAGATCCTAGCCGGTTTAACCTTGTCAGTAATTTACTACCTGTGAATAAATAATAACATTTCATTCAAATTTACAAGAAATTATTCATACTATTAATGAGATACATTTTGTATTTAGGTCATGTGAACGTATCATGTTTTGTGCTCAACTTTGCTCCTTTGTGTGTCTGCTCAATTATGTATAAGCCCAAAGTAAAATAAACATTTTATGGAAATAGGTTCAAGAACAGCTAGGGCTATTAGGATCATCAGGCATTCATATTGATGTTATTGAAAAGATTATACCGGCTGTTGGATATTTGTATTTTAGCTCATTGTTAATCTTTTTAAGGATAATTAAAGAGAGATCTGTAACTCAAAGAGAATTGCCTCACCTGTGGGTAATTATTCGTTGGCTTTTCGGTATTTGTGGATATATTTTGACCAATCAGAAACTGTGAAAATTGTGTTGTGTATCTATCTTTGTATTTTATCTGGTCTTTCAAATACAAAGAAAGAGAGAACATGGTTAGAGTGGACCTTTACCTGTAACTAGTCAGGGGAATGCAAAGTCATGGATTTCATATCAGACAATGAAGATTATTATCTATTTTTTCTCTCTTTTTGTATCTGAAAGACCAGATATCATGCAAAAATGCAAAGATATTTAAATACACAACACAATTTTAACAATTTCTGATTGGTCAAAATTTATCCACAAATACCGAAAAGCCAACAAATAAATAACTACAGGTGAGGCAATTCTTTTCGAGTTACAGATCCAAAAAAATCAACAATGAGCTCAAATATAAATACCCAACGGCGTTATAATCTTTTTATTAACATCAATACAAATGCCTAATGATCCGAGTGACCCTAACTGTTCTTGAACCTATTTCCATAAAATGTTTATTTTACTTTGGGCTTTATACATAACTTTATACATAATTAAAGGAGCAAAGTTGAGCACAAAACATGATACTTTGACATGACCTAAATACAAAATGTATCTCATTAATATTATGAATAATTTCTTGTAAATTTGAATAAAATATTATTATGACCTCACACTCTTTTGAGAAAGATTAGGTTTGATTTTTCAGAAATGCTAGAAAGTGATCAGTTTTTAATTGATTTTGCTAGATTTTTCTTTTGTTTAATTTTTTTAACAAAGCTTGCTAAAATTATCTTCATTTTTTGACATTTCATACAGTATTTGTATCTTTAAATATAATTCATACAGAAAATCTAATTTGCATAAGGGATGTCTCACACTCCCTTTTCTCGCAATCTTGAATTAAACCTTATTGAATATAATTGTAGAATATTTCTACTGTTTCAAGTTTATTTAGAGTGTAAATTAAGCCGCAAGTTTCCTGCTTACATAATTTCAATTTTCAAGTTGTGACAATAGTCAAATTAATGTAAACTGAATGTAAAAATTACCATGGGAAGCAGTGGTAGCACCCATATCCTTCTTTGCTTTGAGATATGGACAATTAGGGTGTTTCAGCTGACATCTGAGGTCACGTGACTTTGCTTACATTGCCGTTTTGTCGGGCGAGAATGATCGTCTGCTGTATTTAGACATATTTAGACTTACAAACACTTGCATGTTGTTATATAAGATAAGTTTTGTAAGATAATTATGCCAGAATCTTGTTGTGCCGTTGGTTGCACTAATGTGCCGGGAAATAAAAAGACGTTTTCTCGATTTCCATCTGATCCTGATCGACGTTTGAAGTGGGTTTCTGCTGTACGACGCAACATCTTTCAACCTTCAGTTTATACTAGGATTTGCAGTGAGCACTTTATGCCAGGTATGTAGGCATTGTCTGTGTATAACGAACAATCAGATAGCGTTCACGTTAAAAGTTCAAGTTAAAAGTATACCCGGTGAATATATAAAACGTTAGAAAAATATGAAGTAAAATTGCTGCCACAATCAAAAACAATGAAATTCGCTGAACTGATACTGGTAGGTTAGCATGTAGTATGTTTGTTGTACGTGTGATGTGACTGAGCTGTGTAAAGATGCGTGAAATGCAATGACGCTTGCTCAGCAAAATGGCTTTCAGATGGGTTAGAGTCACATGATGGAAACCCTCTATAAAGATATTTTGAAAAGTAAAACCTAAGTTTAAACATTATTTTGATGAAATACAGAATGTTAGTGAGACCTTATCGTGGTGTCACTTCTTATCTGTCTGTGTTGTCTGGAAAGTGATATATTGCCCCACAAACAGGGAGGTCTTGAAGCCTAACCCTTTTCCTAACCTGTTAGGGTGAGGTTGGTATGCTTGAAAACCTCCCTGTATGTTGGGCAATATTTTGGCAAAAAGTATTTGTATATTTGTAATTCTTTGGAGGAAAGCAATAATCTCCCCAAAATCTTTAAAGTACTCAGATATTTCTTTCACAAAATGTAATTTTTTTTAAAGGGGTTTTTTTTTTTTTTAAATCTTACAATAACTTAAAGATCACATTTTTGCTTCAAAATCAAACACGCAAGTCCTAAGGCATGATAGTATTGGTTTCTGGACTAATTTTTATAATCCCTATCTGCAATCTTTTGTTCTGGAGAAATTTCTTCTAAATTTCATGAATTTTTTTGACCCATTTTTTCCTTCAAAAAATAGTGTACCCAAACTGTACATCACACATGCTTTATTGAACCGCCATTTAAAAGTGCTTGAAATTTCCTTTCTTTTGATATATAAATAAAGGCATACCGCCTCTATTCAGAACCTTTCCTATAAGAATCATATTTCACCTCTCCAATTTGAACGACTACGTGGTGCAGAGGAAATGTGTGCGGGCTAGCTCGCGAGCACTCCGGGTTCAAGTCTCACTGCGTAAGTAATTTCTGCGTAAGTAATTTCTGCTGCAGCTTTCAGGGGTCTTTTGACTATAATCATTTTGGATGGATTTTTATCTTTCCTTTCTTTCTAAAAATTATAGATTAGTATCATTGGAAAGGACATTTCATAAAGAATCTAAATATGTAACACAAATCTCTGTTTTCAATATTGACAAGAAGTTATACTTCTGCAAAAATTGACCATTTGTTAACCAAATTTAGCCGAAAATTGCTTAATTTGCATATTTTTGTCCAATATTTCCTAAAATGGCTTTCCTTACTCAAAAGATAAATATTGTAGCCTCTATTCCAACTAAACTTGTAACAAAAGAAAATGAAAAAAAAGTTGTAAAAAAATGCATATGAAAAAAAAAAAATTGGGCTCGCTCTTTTCAAAACCCTGGTAGAGTAAGGGTTAAATGTTGACGCAGTCATAACAGGAACAATTTGGACATGTACTTTTCAAAAAATTATTTTGCTACATCAAATAGGCCCACAGCAGTGTTCCTGGTATCATTTGAAAAGTCTTGAATAATTCTTTTAGAAAATGTAACTTTATTATAGGGGTTATGTTAAAGATTTATGAAAAAAGATGGGTTGAAATAGAGAAAATTCAACAGATGCACAAAATTGAACAAAAAGAAAAGAGGGTTAAGTATCTTCTAAATATAGGCTCTTCATACAAATTATCGTGCTGGCTGGATGTTTAAAATGAACCATCATTGTACATCTTTAATTCAATCATACTTGTTTTTCCGTGCATGGTCAGTTCATAAATCTGATCATATTGTTGAAGATGGCAAAAATATGGAACTTAGCACGGTTCAAGTAACCTGCTTTGTTGCTGTGTCATGGTTGCATAATAAACTACGTGCTATCACAATTATATATGCAAGATCAACACCATTATTCCGGTTAATTCAACATCCACAATAGCCCGTTATTTGAAATATAATTTAAATTCAACATTATTATTACGAACCTTCAAACATTAGCATTGTAATGATAAATATTTATCATCTTGTACTAGATTATTTTATCATCTCGCACCATATCATATTTGATTTTTTATATTTATAATTTTTTCAGTATGTCTACATGTTATTATCAAGTCGCCATACTTAAAACCACGAACGGGTTATCTCACAGTGGATAAACGCAGCATGCTTAGAAAGTACATTTTCACACTTCTCCGTGTTTGCCTAACCCATTCCAATGAGTGTCTCTTGTCATAGAGATTTTTTTTTTTTTTTTTAAACTGTGCCAAGTAAATATTTGGGTGTCCTAATTAAAATGACTGGACCTATATGTTATACTTCTTCCCTCAGCGTGTTCTTTTCATATTTGTCGGAGTATTTGTCGAAGAAGAAAAAAAAAACTGGGATATGATCAATACTCATGAAGAGGAATGCTCGGGTACAGAGCAAACAATGGGATGGTCGTTGCAAAATGAAGGATTTTTTTGTTATTAACCCCTCGCTTTTCTTACTTGGATGCATGGAAGACAATGGGGAAAGCTGGATTTTCTGTTAACTTTTTAATTTTAATGATATATTTAAACAGGTGATAGGTTTTTATTCTGTTTTTCAGATTTGTATTTTTTTGTGTATGAAATTGTTATTTCTAGCAGGGGTTGTGAATAAAGTACAAAGACAATGAGGTCGTGTGTAAGTTGAAAAGTCAGGCTGCAGGTTAATGTTGGTGTATTTTCAACACTTGCGGTGGAAAGAAATCGAGAGAGGATATGAAGGAAAAAAAAGTGTGCTGGTTTTCAATATGAAATAAAACTTCATAGTACAAAAGACAAAGCTTAACATACTCTTCTTTTGACTTCCCTTTAAGTAGGGTTGGTCTATTTCATTTTCCCACCTTTTTGTGAATTTCAATATTTTCCATCACCATGCTTTTGTTTCGAATGTGAACTTTTGTAAGGAACTTTTGTAATACTAGCTTGCAGCATGCTTGTTGCATTTCTATAAGGGATAGTTTTTGACTCTTGAAAGTATTATTATTAGTTTTTGAGTTAATATTAAATCTCTGTCACTGAAAATAATTGGACAGTCTAATTCCGGCTAGATTTTATTGGGGGCATGGAAAAGGACTCAAAACATTTTGGTCAGAAGTTGCTGTACCACTTCAATGAAGTATTATAGACAGAAAATGAGGATTTGGGAAGAAAAATACCAAGGTTGCCCTGTAATACATCACATGTATTGATGCCAGATTATTAATAACATTGTAAAGTGGTGAATATTGAACTGGTTTCAATGAAATTTGGTGCTTCTTAATGATGGTTTAAAATAGATTTTAAGACAATTTAGCTTATCCGTTACAGAAATATTAGCTTGCAGCAAGCTAGTATTTGGAACAAATTAGCTTGCGCAAGCCTGCAAAACTATCTGCAAGCTTGCGCAAGCTAGCAAAACTTTTTACAAGCTAACAAATATTTCATGCTAGCATGCGCAATCTAATGTTAGCTTATGCAAGCTAGTATTTGCGCAAGCGTGCTACAAGCTTGCGCAAACATATTGCAAGCTTATATTTCTGTAAGGGATGTTGTCTCTACACATCCGTATACCATTAAGAGCTGTACAACTTTAAAATAGTATGACATCTAAAATAACATTTCACTAGATGTTTCCTGTTTTAAAACCTTACAAAGATATTTAAAACTTTACTAAAAGTACAAGACTGCATCCTATAGACTAAATGGAATAGTCTGAACAAAGAACAATCAACCCTTTGTTTTCACATGTTTCACTTGAACAAAATCTGCTTTCAGTACAAGGAGATTCCTGTACATGATTGTTTATAATCTATTTCAAGTTTGTTTATGAGAAAAGGGTAATTTGTTTTATTTTTTGATGTGTAGGGCATACCCAAACCCCAGATATATTCCCAGATTGAAAACCTTTCAAAAAAAGGCTTCCAAATTGATTTCAAGCACAATGCCACACCCTATTGGCTAAGTGGAACAACCTAAAAAACAAAAAAACAATCACCCCTTTGTCTTCACATGTTTCAATTTGATGAAATCTGCTTTCATTAGGTAAAGATTCCTTTACATAGAACATGACACAGGACCGGAACTTGATCCTCCTGTCATCAATGTTTACGTTTTTCATGACCGGGAGTTTAGGACAAACTGCGTTCCTCTGGGGTTTGTGTGGGAGTATGTTATCTAATGGAATCCATTGACTGGGGGGGAACTTGACTATATTCTAGCTGAAAGAGTTTCGGTGCCAGATAAATTGTTGACGTAAAATGTTTTCATGTATTTATGGGTTTGGTATATGAAGCTCTTATGTTGTTGTGTATGTTTGTTGCACTGCTATATAGGTAGATGAGTTTTTGTTGATTGCTTCTTTCCACAAAATATATATATATATATACATAAATATATATATATATATATATATATATATATATATATAATGTATATGTATATATATATATATATATATATATATATATATATATATATATATATATATACATAAATATATATATATATATATATATAATGTATATATATATATATATATATATATATATATATATATATATATATATATATATATATATATAAAAGGTCCATGCAGCATAGCTGCAAAATATACAGCGTGTTGACGTGCAAATATGCAGAAGAAAATAGAATACAAGGTATGTGAATTCCGTCAACAAATCTTTGTTGACGGAATTTGACATACCTTGTATTCTATTTTCTTCTATATATATATATATATATATATATATATATATATATATATATATATATATATATATATATATATATATATATATATATATATATATATATATATATATATATATATATATATATATATATATATATATATATATATATATATATATATATATATATATATATATATATATATATATATATATATATATATATATATATATATATATATATATATATATATGTGTATATATATGTGTATGTATATATATGTGTATGTATATATATATATATATTAAAGGCCAGTTATCGTGGACTAAAATATGCAATACAATTGAATGCTTTTGATTGGTCTAGATATTTCCACACAAGCTGACAAGCCAATCATTTACTGCCACGGAGGTGAAGTTACTAGTATGTAACAGAATTGCAGGGATAGAGAGAGAGAGGGTGGGGGGGTAACAGAATTGCAGGGATGGGGGTAACAGAATTGCAGGGATGGGGGTAACAGAATTGCAGGGAGGGGGTAACAGAATTGCAGGGAGGGGGTAACATAATTGCAGGGAGGGGGTAACATAATTGCAGGGAGGGGGTATCAAGCAATTTTCTTGAGACAAGAGTCCCTCTTTTATTTGTTTGACTGGACAAAAAGGTTTCAGTTCAGTTGCAAATCTGTTGCATAATTGGTGGCAACATAAAGCCACCAGTTGCTAGCTTGCTGTGAGCTGCAGTCTTGAACAAAACGCTTACCTGTTGATTTTTTTTTTTGGGGTGAAGGGGGATTTGAGTCAAGAAGCTACAAATCTGTGATGTCATCAGAGATCCGGTAAAGTTTTGGTTAAAGTTTTCATAACTTAAGTTATGATGAATGGTGTACATTCATGTGACTTGGGGTAGGGGTAGAGGACATGGGGACTGTTCAAATGAGCATGATTGGGGGGTTGTGTGTGCATACTAGTTAGCTTATTTGCATAACAATACAAATATTTGTCAGCTTAAAGTTTGTGCTTAAAGTTTTCATAACTTAAGTTATGAATGGTGTACATTCATGTAACTTGGCATAGGGGTACTGTTCAAGTGAGCATGATTAGGGGTTGTGTGTGCATAAAATTAGCTTATTTGCATAACAATGAAAAAAATTATATTTATGATATCTCTTAAATTAAAGTGGAAGTGGAGATTTTGTTTTACAAAAATGATCATATATGTGAAGAGCATTGTCAACACTCGATGATGAGGTGTAGTGTGCATATTAAGTAGGTTATTTGCATAACAATAGACTTGTGTACAAAATATTTAACCTTTAGATGATAATTTGCTATTTGGTTCAGTTGTTAAGGGCATTGGTACTGTCCAGTTGAGCACGATTGAGGGATTGTGTGTGCATAATAATTAGCCTATTTGCATAGCAATGAAAATATTTGTATATAACATAACAAGATTACGGGCTAAGAAGGGTTGGTCACCCCATATGTGGTATTTCTTGAATTAAAGTGGATATGATGATTTTCCTTAAACAAATGATCATACATTATATGTGAAGAGCATTATTCATACTTCATAGTAAGGTATA
>JAIGNY010001511.1:1967500-2017500 GCA_020152595.1 Chiridota heheva
ATGGATTAATGCCGATGATAATCAAAAATCTGAATACATTCTAATTGAAAATAAACCTGAAAAATTAAAGTGTTATTTATTAATTAGATTAAATTATTTCCAATTCTTACCAAATTGATTCTCTTCATTATTTCTTTGAATCAATTTTAAAACAATTAAGCTACTTTCACTGCCATTAGCAAGTCATTTTGGTCCATTTTTTGTGCTTTGAGATGTTAAATATACATTGAAGATCCAACGGTAGAGTTATCCCATTAATTCCTCTGAAAAGGGAATCCTGTCTGAAGAAAATTGTGTGACTTTTTATTAGTACGTCTGATAATTACTAGTGACATCACTATCGTTGCGTTAATTGATTGGCTTGTCAGTAATTGTGTCAATATTTCGACCAATAAGAAACGTTGGCTTATATTTTAATTTGACCTCCGCATTAATTTGATATCTGGCCTTTAATCTTAATGAGCAAGTTTTTTTTTCAGAACTAAAAGGCCTGCCCTTGCTGAACATTTAATCAAATACCTATAGAATCAGTCTATCAGACTGATTCCATCACTCACAACCCAGACAGTGAAAGGCATTTGTAATTGGCAATACATCAAGCCTTTAATATCAGCATATTTTTGTGTTTCTCATTCCTTTGCGTATCTAGAGATCGTGACCCCTTCTATAGTTCCATGTGTTATTTATCAGCCATGGGAGACCCAATTTTCAGTGTTTGGCTTAAGTAATTCTCCTATCCCCTTGAGGAAGGGTTTAGGAGTGGGTACCAATGTGAAACTATGGTGTTTTCAGTGAGTAGTCTCGTCCATGATGGAATACGGGGGAAGTGATAACTGTCATAAATCAACCCTTTTTTATGATAAATACAAGTTAGCGTGTGGATTATGTGTACTAATGTGCTTTGGCCCAGAGTTTGGGTTTTTGTTTTTATTGAGGAAGTTTGTAAGTTTTTGAAGAAAACGAAACTCTAAAAGGTGGAAATCTTTGTCATTATTGACAGATCCATTATGTATATTTTACATTTTGCAGTATACAGATATTTTGAAGAGGGAGGTGGAAATTTAATTAAAACATTTTGAAATGTGGAAATATCATATTTTGATGATGTAGAGGTTTTTCTTGTGACCACACTCCCCCTACAGTCACCCCCTACAGTACCCCCTACAGTCATCCCCTACAGTCCCCCCCCTACAGTCCCTTCATACAGTCACCCCTATAGTCCCCCTACAGTCCCCTCCCCATACAGTTCCCTCCCCACAGTAAAAAAGAATTTAAAAACCAACATTCTAAATATTTAGACAAACACTAAAATAAATTAAAACGATTTTCTTTCTGTCAAAGGCATGATTTTCAGCATTAAAGGAAAGGTATCGTCCCATAAATATATTCAAAAGTGAACGCCGCCGTGCTGGGGACGTCACTTCTTGTTTTCAATTTCCCCCCTTGATCGCGAGAAATCTACGACATTATTGATCACACATCTGCAGGACTGCACACAGGGGCCTCTTTTTGTCATTGATAACATCACAGATTTCGCACAATCAATGACGAAAATTGAATACTGACTCGGCGGAGTTTGGTCCTGAATGAATTTATGGGACGATATCTTTCCTTTAATGTTGGTAATCAAGGGATATCATCATAACATTTGACAAAATAATATTTATCACTGAGGGGCCTCGAGGAATGTGTCATTCCCCCTCTTATACCCCCTCTCATCCCCATCCTTTCCTTTCCTACCCCTTTCTTCCACTTTACTACCTTTTCATTCTCATTTCCAAAATGATCCTTTTGTTTTAAGATGTCAACTCCTATCTTTTGTATTTATATATGAAAACAATGCAATTGATTCAACAAGCATGTAACTGCCATTTAATTTGTTTTTGTTCCGATGTGATAGCATCAGGATCCTATGCGGTCATGATGGTGTGTGTGTATGTAGGTATGTGTGTGTTTGTGATGGCCTGCTTGTAAACATGATATCTCAAGAACAATATATTGGATTCATGTCATATGTGGTACACAGATAGCCCATGGTCCATAGATGTGCCCTATTGTTTTTGGTAGTGAAATCATGCATATTGATTAGTAGGCGGGCTTAATGTAAAAATCTTGAAATTTTCATATTTTAAAAACTGTATGTCTGTCTGTTTTGTTTCATATTTGGTTTAATTAGGATGTTAGCTAGTGTGTACATGTTCATAATGTAAAAATGTTGAATTTCATTAATATGCATAGTGAGATACTAGAATAAGATGTCAACTACTTTGGGCATTTTATATAAACTTTGGAGGTGGGTAAATATGATTTTGCTGAAAAAAGCTTGTAAACATGGTATTTTAAGAACTGTTAACAAGATTCATGTCATATTTAGTACAAAGAAAGAGCCCATGATCTGAAGATGTGTCCTATTGTTTTTAGTAGTTATATCATGCATATTAATTAGTAGACGGGACCTAATGTAAAACTCTTAAAATGTTCATATTTTAACAGCCGCATGTCATGTCTGGTGAGTGTGGTTTATTAATAGAACAGATATTTCATAATATAAAATGACATGACAGTAAATACAAATTTTGCAAATCAATCAACTTATGAAAAAAAAGCATCGGAACCACAAAACCTTTTGGTTCTGGTTAATTTATTAATTTGCCATCGATGGACAAAATATTGAAATTTACTAGAATTTTGATTTTTAGATTTTAAATTCTGTCAATATTGTGAAAAATATATTTATTCACACTTAGAAAATAGACCAGCTGCTTGAATTTATTGCATTAGTATTGGATAGCAAAGTTTTCCCCAATATCTTGAGTAGTTGGTCTGGAGGTTGGGGAAAATAACATTACCCCCCCCCATCCACCCCTCCCCCTCCTCCATTCAGAAGATCCAGCTTCTCCTCTTTGAAACACAAGGCAAACAAAGCCTATAGATCTGACAAAACATGTCACCCATGCACATTTTTCCAGGGAGGGGCAAGTGGGAGAAAGCAATCTCACTAGGGAAATTCCCCCTACCCCGCACCCTACCCCTTTACACTGCCACTGTCACGGCAAGAGCACCCACAGCCTACCCCTTTACACTGCCATGGCAAGAGCACATGTTTCTGAGTTACGGAGTAGCAGTGTCACTCTACATTAATATGCAACGCAATATCGTTGGTTGAGTTATATGATGGAGCTACCAGGTACCATGTAGCTTTTTTTGTTTAAAAAATACCCATCTTTCATCAAAGGCTTCTTAAGCTTGTTACCTTACCCTACCTCTGGAATGACTCCATTGCCCAGTTAGGCAAGTGTGAACTGATACAGAATTCCTCCCAGAGACATCAATAATATCATTTCATAATTTCAATCATCTCCCATATACTGACCTTTGATTTTTGCCGGTTTGACCCGTATTGATCCCAGCACATTAGTTGGAACCAGTGCATGTATTAAACTTCTTCTGAAGTAATATATATGGGAGATGGTATTTGTGTGCACTATAGGGTTGGTGATTTTATTTCACTGCTCAAGTGTCTTGGGGAACATGGAGTTAACATCCATGGAGGAAATATGACATGATGTCAATATGGTGCATGCTTTCCTTTATTGTTAAAAATAGTGCTCTGTAGAGGTCTAGCTGTACCCTGACAGGAATTTTAACTTGCAGCACTCTTGCGACAAGCTAACAATGCTTTTAGCTTGCGCAAGCATGCTGCAAGCTTGCACAAGCATGTTTTTAGCTTGCGCAAGCGTGCTGCAAACTTGTGCGATCTTGCACAAGCATACTGTAAACTTGTGCAAGCGTGCTGCAAGCTTGCGCAAGTGTGCTGCAAGCTAGTATTTGGAACAAATACTAGCTTGCCTCAATCTAACATTAGCTTGCACAAGCTAGCATAAAGTATTTGTTAGCTTGCACAAGTTTGCAAAAAGTTTTGCTAGCTTGCACAAGCTTGCACATAGTTTTTGCTAGCTTGCACAAGCTAATTTGTTCCAAATACTAATTTGCAGCATGTTTGCTGCAAGCTCAAAGCTAATATTTCTGTAAGGGTATACTTGGAATTGAGTAATGCAGTATCAGGGCCCCTGATTTTGGTAGCTGGCACAAGCTATATGTTAGTTTGAAAAGCTAGCAAGCTTGCATTTGTCACAAGTACTAGAGCTTGCCACAAGGTTGCAGCAAGTTGCAGCAAGGTTGCAGCAAAGTTGCAGCAAGCTTTTTCTGTAAGCTAGTTTTTTCTGTAAGGGAACTCTCTAAGCTAATATTGATACCCAATTAATATTAACTACATATGAAATTGTAGCTCCCGTTTAGAGTTTCTAAACATATTCCCATCGTCTAAATCATGTTGCTACCCTGCCTCCACAAAAGACCATGCTTCTTTATTTCTAACACAAAATATACTTTCTTACTCTTGCCTAATTGTTCATGTTTTACATAATGTTTTTTAATTGACACACCTGAACAATATTTATATATTTTTTTTTATTTCTTTTCAGTTTCTTTTTAAATCAAACTGATGTTTTTCACAATTCTTATAACCTCTTGCTTGAGTACACATACATATACTAAATGTGAATTGTGTATCATGTCAGTTTCTTCGAAAATGGTTACAAGCAAGCTTTCATCGGAACCATAGAAATTTTCCAGCTGTTTCCAGTTGGGAATAAAATAAGACATGTTTGGGATAGAAATTTCTTTTGTGAAGATGAATATCTTGAAATGTATTCTATTAGTCATTAAAAGATTTTTTTTTTTTTTTTTATATATACAATATTTTCTTTTCTCTCAGTCAAGGAAAGGAAGGCAATTTAAATTTGTCTGTAGCGTGAAAAGATTAATAAGGCTTTAGAGAGTGAAGAATAGTGGGGAATAGGTGCATGAATAAGGCACACCAGGGGGCACCGTAGTATTACATAGGGTCACATGTGTGGTCTAATTTTCTAAAAAGCTTTTTGATATCAGGGGAAAAAACCTCATTAATATATGGAGGACCTTCTAAACTTAATTCTGTTTCCAGATATTGAATGGGAGAGAATTATTGCAGTCAATAAAAAAAAAAAAATATATAAAGAAATGAATCAACTTTAGATATACACATTCATGTAAGGAACAAAAAGTATATGAGAAAGGTTAGATAGACAATTTGAATGGTTTTAATGTTTGATAATAAGAGACAATTTGAATGGTTTTAATGTTTGATAATAAGAGGGGAGATATACTTTGTGAAAACAGCAAGAAATTTGGATTTAAAGAAGCTTTTGGTCAAAGTGAAGAGAATTTTGAAGTTTTACAGGTCTAATTTTGATACTCATGTCATTGGAAAATTACCAAAGTATGCATAAGAAATAATTATGATTCATCTAAACATTCATATCAAAGGTTTTCAGTACCATCAAATGCACAAAAAGTGTGTTAGAATATTCTGGAGACTCAAAAAAATTGTTTTCAAAATTTTGTTATTCAAAATCAGTCGTAGATTTTGGTTTGTATGTTGATTAATGGTTACACATGAACAGGTTTTGAAAAGTATGGCTGCAGTCTATATCTTTCCTATGAATTTTAATAGCAGGATTTAAAAACAATGGATATAAATTAGCATAATTAAGAGCTATGTCACTTTTAAGAAATTTATATGTGCTCTTTTATGTATATTTTTTGGATGGATTTTTAAAGGGGGGTGGGGAGAATTTTGATAGTTTTTAAAGGAATATTTCCATGGTTTGTTTTTTGGTGTTTTTTTTTTTATAACTTTTCATGAGGAAAAAATTTTGAAACAATTTGGTACAAAAATTATGTTGATATGTTATTCCTACCTAAAGATATTCAAATTTTAAGGTTCACAAAAATGCCAATAAATAAATAGGAAAAGGCTCAGTATGACATTACAGCAACACATTCTCCCACAAAGTTGATGTAATTCATTAAAATCTATCGTCCCTTTTTATTAGTAAAACCTGCTAGAAAAATAAATTGATGAAAGTTAGGTATTTACATACATTGCCAAATATACCCTACTTCAATAACTTTTGGAAAATTGTTTCTAATCAGAAACAATCAATTAACGTTTAAAGAAATACATAAACATTTGCAATAGAATTGCCTCCATGACATCATCAAACACAAATTCGTCATACTGTACAATTTGTTTTTAATGCAATTGGGAAATATTTAAAAATCCATATCTCCTGAACGGAATATGATATCAACCTGATTTTTGTACCAAATTGGCTCTAGAAGTATGCTCTTTCAAATACAATTTTACAAAAAACCATGGGAATATTCCTTTTCAGTTACAAATTACTGGAGTGAATATTTTATTAATTTCTATATCTAGCTCCAAATGCAGTTTATAAAGAAGATACAGAAATTATTAGAAGAGATTGCATGAACAAGTTTGAAACTTTATGGCATACAAGATGAGCAATTAAAGATGAACATAGTTAAATGAAACCAAAAGAAAATTTGTGAAATATAAACAGGTATATAACTGAAAGAAGGAAGATAAAAGCCAATAAGTAAAATGATCTATAGGTGATGATAATAAGTCTCAATAGCCATCAAAATGTTTAATGTTGTAAAGTGCAGTTTCTTACAGCTGTGTATGACTTACAAGAGAGTTCATTCATTACCACAAGCAATATTATTTGCAAGCATATTGTATTTTCCTAACAAAATCTCTCTTTTCTTTTAGCTTTTTTTCTTTCCAGATGTAGATTGTTCCATTTTTTTTGTTGTTGCATTTTTGAATGATTTGTTTGATCTATTTCCTCATGATCTGTTTCCATGTTTTTTTTTTCTTTTTAGGATTCATCTCTTTGAACTAGTTTCACTATCAACTCCATCATTTTCATTGTCGGTTTCATCATCTTCAAGAAAAGATGTTTCAATTCCTTAGGGGAAAGTTTAATGTTCATTCTAAGAACATTTTGTTGCACATGTCTGTCTGTTCTCTCACTTTAGATTTTCATGAAACAAACGAGAAAATAAGGTTGGAATGAATTTGTTAAAGTTTATAGATTATACTTCCTACCTACCTCTCTAGAAGAATTCATAAAAGTTCAGTTGCAAAATTCTTTCAAGTTTTTGTCTGATCTGAAATTAAAGGTATTCTTTTTTTTTCCCAAAAAAATGTGAATATCTATTTTGTTTTAAAAGGGCATATATGATATAGTTTTGTTTCTCAATTTGTTAAAAACTTAATTTGTCACTTAATTATTATGTTAGAAGTATTTATTAATGAGATAAAACTAAATTGGGATTGGTGAACATGTCTGCACCTTTAATTTGAAAACCAATTGTATATGCAATTTAATTACCGAGTCCCACAGAGGAAATAAATTAACCCACATTGCCCTAAGGAGGCTCAAAATACTAGAATAAACTTGAATTTCTGTGATGCAGGACTCACAGTTGTCTGATTAAAAGACTGTATTGCCTCAAAAGGTAAGGTATTTTTGAGGTGTAGCTGGCCTTTTGGATTAAAAGGAGGGAGGGGGTTGGTTGGTGGGGGGTTGTAGAATGAACAAAAAACTGCTTGATGACCTAACTTTTTCTCCCTTAAATTGTGTCAAAATGTAAACTACTCAACTACTCAAACGTAGTCTCCTCTAACTCTAATTCTGCCCCCAAACACAACTAACACAACAAAAACTAACTCCCATGCCCAAACCGACCTCACCTGGCTCTTCTTACCTAGTCCTAAGCCCATCACCATTTCCAACAACCCAATCACACCCAATACCTTTAGAGCACAGTGGCCTAGTGGTTAAGGCGTCGGGCTCTGGTGTGGAAGGTACTGGGTTCGATTCCCGGCCAGGCCAGTGTGTTGTGTCCTTGAGCAAGACACTTTATCTTCATTGTTTCAGTCCACCCAGCTGTAATGGGTACCTGTGAGGGCAGTGACAGTTCTATTTGTTTGGAGCCCGGCGCCTGTATATGGCTGCTGATAAAACGGGCTTGTGACTCCCCAGGGAGTGAGAAAGTTTTCAGGAGAGTTAAGGCCCAGTGACCAGGGTAATAATTGTAAAGCGTTTTGATAAAGTCTATGACAGTTTAAAAGCGCTATATAAGCACTACGATTATTATTATATTAAGTATTCGGAGGCTGATGAGCAAGAAAAAAGGTCATTGCCTCAAAATCTTTAAACAAAATTATTGGACCTTTTTACCTTTTTGGGAGCCATTAGGGGGGACCCCTTGGTTAGGCTATACCCATGTATTTTTAAAAAGTCCAGGGTAAAAATAAATGATACACCTCTCTCATCTTTCCGTCTTTTTTATATATAGTTTTTGTTTGCTTAGAGGAAATTTTTTTTGGAGCAAAGCAATCGAGTGAAAATATTAGTAAACCCGAAACATAAAATTTTATTTCACAATTATTTTTTTTTTACACTTTTTGGGCAGAAAGATGATCAACCACAAACTTGCCATTCCACAAAGAGCTCTCACCCCAAAATATACATTCATAATATTTGGTATCATATAGATCCCACAGAAGGGAAAAAAAGACCGCAGAAACTCCCAAATGATCATGTTTGGGGAACAGGTGTTGAAATTGATATATATGTGTGTTAAATCATACACCTTGTGCTACACATCCTGAACGTCTGTAGCCAATCATATCGCTGCAATTACCAGTTATCAGTTCTTGAAAATTGACATCAGTAATTGTATGACGTCTGTTAAACACTGGTATTGTTTTATCATTCTTTGAATAGGAGTTACATTTGTTAAAGTTATTTAACATTTTTGGTGGCTCTAGTCTAGACAAATTATTAATTTAATCATTGATTTTTAGCCGAAAATTTTGCATAAGGGAAAGATATTTTTAGCGGGATTTCGTAGTGTGGCTGTTTAAAAAGTTGCTACGTGTAAAAAGTTTATTCACTGTATGCAAGGTTATTTTCATATTCTGATTTTTTTTTCCATTTGGCAACTCACGGAAAAATTGCACCAATCCGATAAAAACATTAATAAAAGAAGATTATATTTTTCTGAGTTTTTTTAGAAGGAAAAATTGCATAGCTCCAATAAAAATATTAACAAAAGTTAATTACATTTTTCTGGGTTTTATAAAGAGGGAAGCTCGTTTCGAGAAATCATGTGATGACTAAATCTGATACATACTGTATTCTCTCAGTTTTGAAAACTTTCTAGAGGTGGGCGCTCTTTGGAGATACTCTGTACAATCTGCACTGCTCATTTAGTGCTACACAAATGCATGTATCGGAGTCTATAAATAAAAATAGTTTTACAAAAATCTTTTACATATTGCCACATAAATTTTCCACCAATAAATTATGCATTATAAACATCATAAAGATACATACCCTGGGAGCTAGATAATTTTCCCCTCATATTTCACGTTATAATAACATAAATGATTACAGGGCAAAAGTTTCAATCATTGTACAGCCATAATGACAGAATGTTTGGTGGTTGTACAATATATCACTACACATCCTAAGCACTGGTGTAGCAAGCGCAGATTCAGCTCTGGCAAAGCTTCACAGCAGCAAAAAATTAGAGCAGAAATACAGTACTAACAACGTCACTTTCACATTGGTTATTGATTGGATTATATGTATTTGTGTCAATATCTCGACCAATCAGAAACGTATTATTGTATAGTGTGTCTTGAGCCATGTCTGCAAGTAGGGTAAAAAATGGAGCAGAAAATTGTTTCAATCTTATTTCTGTAATGTCATTGAAATGGTGCACTTATTTGCCGAGTCACCAAATGGATGCAAGACATAATTTTAGAATCATTAAATATTTGAAAAACCATCTAATATTATGGAGAATAGTGGCAATTAAGACTGAAATTAACAACAAAATTGAAATAAGTATTGGGATAAAAAGCTGAAGTCATTTTTTATTAAATATTTGTTTGTTAATGAACCAAAAACACAGATCAAATATTTATCGCTTGAATTTTTTTTTGAGAGAGAGAGAGAGTCAGGGCTGGCTATTAAGGACTGATATTTACAGTAAAATTGAAATAAATATTTGTATTAAAAATTTTAAAAAGTTTGACGGTCAAGAATCATTATTATCAAAAGCAGATCATCTTAATGATAAGTATCGTAATCCAGAAGCATAAATAAAATATTCATCTCAAGGCCAATGATATTTTAAAGTGTAATATATGGTTACAAATGCATCTCATATTTTGATCAAATCAGGAAGGACATAGGCCCTATTATATGTATTATATTTAGTGTCTCTTTTTTGAAGCTCATGGGTCGCCAGTTGCATTTTTTATTCCCTAAACATCTAACAAAGATCTGATGTAGACAAGTGGACAAAAAAGGTGTTTTCTGTTTTCTATCATTCCTTTGTCCACGGGGATAATACTATCTCATCTTGTGCTTGCATGTTAAGTTTGTGTATTTGGCACAGATAGATATGTGTCATAAATGACAAATGAGATTCCCAATAAAAAAAAAGCTTCTTGTGAGAGGCACTTTTCAAAGACTGCAGCCTCAAAAATTAAAGAAATGTGGGAAAATGATCTTATTCACTTAGTCGGAAATGTGACCTGAGGTCATCGGGCTGCATAGCAACCGTGCGCATTCACCCCGCATTGGAGTGAAAACAAAGCGATCAGCTGTGTTTGTTTACATGCCATATGTACGTACGGCATACAGTAAACACATACGGACTTGCCTACGTGTATCTTGCAAAGATTTGTTTTCACTCCAGAAAATGATGTCATACACCGGATGTGAGGTGGCACCAACCAAGTGAATAAGTTGAAGGATTATTTTAGTGGTCTAAAGTGGTGTATTCAGCTTTCGGTGCCAGGGGGACAAGTTTCAAAAATATTATTCTCGTGAAAATTTGTTTGGGGCAATTTCATCACCAGATTGGGGTGTTTTTTAAAAAAGGCACCACATAATTTGGCGTTATTTAAGCTTGTATACTTATATTTTACTTACACAATTTGGCTCGTGGGGAAAACTCCCCCTGAATCCCACAGAATATGCCACTGTCTGTCTTGTATGATGGAGCTATGCTCTGGCATCTTGTTCTGTTTAAAGGAATATTCCCATGGATTTTCATTTTTTTCATATATGATAGAGAAATTTTTTTACAAACAAAGTGGTGAAAAAAATATGTTAATATCTTATTCCGTTTAGAAGTTACAAAATTTTAAAGTGTTGTTGATTTGGTACAAAAGTGACTGATTGGCAACATTTGTGATGGTTTAGAGACAATTTCAATAAAACATCTTTTGTATTTTCTTAAAAATGAGATGGATTTTTTTTTCCATTGAAAATGTGATGTACACCAAGAAAAAAACAAAAAGTTTACTTGTAAATTATATATTCCACCCTATCTCTATAATGAACCAAAAATGCTGTTCATTAATGTAAAAAAAAGTGTGATTAAATTTATAAGAAATACATAAAAACTGCTGAAATTGCCTTGATGACATCACCAAGCTGAAGGACATTACTGTACGTGGTGCTATTAAGAACATTTTTCTACTCTTTAAATTGTTATAACTTCTAAATGGAATAAGATATTAACATAGTTTTTTCACCACTTTGTTTCTACAAATTTTCTCGATATATATGAAAAAATGAAAATCCATGGAAATGTTCCTTTTAAATATTAAGTTGTACATCTCTAAGGAACTGAACCTGTTTTACCTCGAACAACCGAGGACTAAATTGTTGAAATTCATTATAAGGTATAGTGGGCGGGGCTTAATATGATTTTGCTGAAAAGAGCTTGTAAACACAGTATCTCAAGAACAGTAAAATGGATTCATGTCATATTTGGTACACAGATAGCCCATATGGTCCGTAGATGTGCCCTATTGTTTTAGGTGGTGTTGTCATACATATTAATGAGTAGGCGGACTTAATGTAAAAATCTGAAAATGCTCATATTTTAAGAATCACGCGTCTGTTTTGTTTCATATATGGTACAATTATGATGTTAGCTGGTGTGTACATGTTCATTCTGGAAAAATTGTTGAATATCATTATTATGCATAGTGGGCAGGGCCTAATATGATTTTGCTAAAAAGAACTTGTAAACTTGGTATCTCAAGGACAGTAAAGTGGATTCTTGTCATATTTGGTACACAGATAGCCCATGGTCCGTAGATGTGCCTTATTGTTTTTGGTGGTCATGCCAAGTGTATTAATAGGTAGGTGGGACTTAAAGTAAAAATGAGCAACTGTATGTCCGTTTTACATCATACTGGGCATGATAAAAAATCAACTTATAAAAAAGCATTGGAACCACAAAACCTTTTTTGGTTCTGGTCTTTTTGAAAAGTAATTTACCCTGTTTTGATAATCAAAATTTCTTTAGATAGTTATGCACTTGTCAGTTGTATGACTCACCCCTACTACCCGTGGCAATTTCAGTCAAAGGTGCGTCATTGACATATGAAAAAGTGACTCACATGTGCGTCATTTTACCAAATTATCAGTCACCAGAGTGACTCAGGGATGAGTCAATTTAGTTAGACCCATTGACTTTGTACAGAGGTGAGTTATTTGGGGTAAGTCATTTGCACAAGAAATGTCAAGTCACCTAAGTGACTGAGGGGTGCATCAATGTACATGTTTTGACCACCCACTTTGGTGCAATGACTCACCTTGTCTGGGGGTGTAGGGGTGAGTCATACAATTGACAAGTGCATAAACCACATTTCAATAGTTGTACTACGTACCAACTTTGGTTCATTTCTTCTTTTCTGGACTTGTGTTGTCAAACTCTGGTGTTTGCAACTTTTATTCCCCCCCCCCCCACCCCCTTCCTCTTATTCCCCCCCCCCAAGAATTATACCCATGTAATTTGTTATTAGTATTGTTATCTTTGAATTTCTGAGTACGACACAAGCTCACCCCACCCATTTCAATGGAACTTTGAACTTGATTCATTGGAATGCATATGTCTCAACTTTCTTTATTTGTGGTTGTTTTGATTAAAGGATTAGTTCAGGGGTCAAGCAAGTCCATCTCATATGAGGGGTCAAGCAAGTCCATCTGATATAATGGGTCAAGCAAGTCCATCTTTCATGAGGGGTCAAGCAAGTCCATCTTATATGAGGGGTCAAGCAAGTCCATCTTATATGAAAGAGGACTGCAAAAGAAACAAAATGGTCAAGAAACCATTCAAAACTCTTATTACGTTAAGGGATTATTTCAGTGGTCAAGCATGTCCATCTTATATGAAAGAGGACTTCAAAAGAAACAAAATGGTGAAGAAAGCATTCAAAACTCTTACATTAAGGGATTAGTTCAGTGGTCAAGCATGTCCATCTTATATGAAAGCGGACTTCAAAAGAAACAAAATGGTGAAGAAAGCATTCAAAACTCTTATGTTATGGGATTAGTTCAGTGGTCAAGCATGTCCATCTTAAGAAACAAAATGGTAAAGAAAGCATTTGAAACTCTTATTACGTTAAGGGATTAGTTCAGTGGTCAACCATGTCCATCTTATATGAAAGAGGACTTCAAAAGAAACAAAATGGTGAAGAAAGCATTCAAAACTCTTATTACGTTATGGAGATATTTAAGATTAAAGTTTGGTATCATTTGTATAGAAACGACTGAAATCAGACTAGTTATGATGTCACAGCCTCAGATTCCTCGAAAGTCTTTATGTATTGTACCATTTTTTTTCCCTGCGATTTTGTCCTTATATAAACCATGGAATATGTCCCAAAAAAAGGTAGTCAAACTGAATCTAGGAAGGGTATTTATAATATACCACCTGATGAAAGTTTGTAGAAAAATAATCTAAACAGGAAAAAAATCAAATAAACTTTCCTAAAAAACATAAAGACTTTGAAGAATCTAAGGCTGTTGATGTCACAACTAGTCTCTGATTTCAGTCATTTCTACAGAAATAATATTATACTTTAAATTTGAATATCTCATTAATGTAATAAGATTTTTGAATGCTTTCTTTACCATTTTGTTTCTTTCGAAGTCCTCTTTCATATGAAATGAACATGCTTGACCCCTGAACTAATCCTTTAATACGAAATGTTCAAGTAGATGTAAAAAGCCTGAATCATCAACATGACAATTCCTTGCATCATCAGCAAAACAAACACCTCTATTGGAAGATGAAAGGTCTTGGGGTCTGAAAAGGAGCCATTTATCCAATTCTTTCATCTTGTAATAGAATCCTATATTACTACAGAAGAGATGTTTAAATTGTAACAGTTAAAATTACAACAACAAGGTGGTATTGGTGGTATTACATTATAGAGAAGTTGGCAGACTGAAACGTAATCTTATATTCCGAAACTGGTTTTTTTTTTTTTTTTTTTTTTGTAAGCTTCAGAAAAATCCTCTTTTGTGTGTGTGTTTTTTTTTTTTTTTTACTTCCCTTTGAAGTAATTGATATTTGTGTTCAGTATGACAGTTTCAAGATTAGTTTTGTGGAAAAGCGGAAGTTTAACTTATTTTCAGAGGAACTTTAAAATGTGGGAGTGGCTTTACAACTGAGTGTGCTTATTGATCCAAATCAAGATGTTTATGAAAAAGAAACAGTTGTAATGATTTTTCCTAGGGGAGGGGGAACATCCCCAAAATTGGTGTGCGTCAACCAGATTCTGATATCTTGTACCCGTTGTGTGTCGTGTGATGATGCACATGGGCAGGTTTTGCCCACCCAAAACACCTGGGGGGGGGGGAATTTGGCATTTAAAAAAAAAGTACAATTTGACACCGAAGTGGGGGAAGGGGTGGGCAAGCTCATGAAATTACGCTAAGATACAAACAATTACCATCCAAAAGATATATATATGGAGAGAAAAAAGTAGGGCGAAAAATTCCCTGTTGCACCCCCAAATCCTGTCTATGACATTTTGGGTAATTTACAGATGATAGTATAACAAAATTTTTATCACGAGGTTTGTAAGTGTACCCTTAATATAATGTTATTTTCATTAATGAAAAGAGATTCAGCAATCCCCCATTTTTGTTGAAAATTCAATGTGACGAAAAATGCATGTATTATATAATAGTCAGCTAATCTTATTTTTCATAATTGTTGATAATCAAATAGTGCATTTGAAGATTTGGTGTGAAGTAGACCCTGTGTATTCATCCAAGTGATTTTTTTTCTTTTCATTTTTTTTGCTCAATGAGGAAACTGCAAAAAGCTTATTTGCATGTTCTCCAGAAGTGTAATGTTTCGGTCATAACAAGAGGATGTAATACATTCTAGGATTGGTAACTTGAGATGACGTGACGTGCCTCACTTTCATGTATTTTGGCAAAGACAACAAATTTGTCTCTCTCTCATTTCAGCAAATTTTTGGTAAAATGCAATAGCTGGGAATAGGAAATATTAATAGCTTGGCTGAGAAGGATTTTCTATATATATTGGGGTTTTTTTTTTTTGAGTAATATGAATGATTATGTCCGGTTGTTATGGATAAAAACAAATCTGCAATTTGGATATGTAATACAAATGGAATGTAAATGATTAGATCCAAAGTTGTATTTTTGTGTGTAATGGAATTATCATGCAAGGGAGTACGTACTTTTTACATGATTGTGATTTAGAGAAGAATTAAGTTGCGGAGCTGTGGAATTGATCAAGGTTTATTGATATGAATATAATTTAGCATCATGTAAATTTGTCACTAAAATTGAGAGTGCATCCTAAAAATGATTGAGAGCTGGTATTTGTATCGAAAATAATTTTCCAATGAGTATTTGCAGACAGGACATAATAAAGAACGAGTGTTTCTCCACATCGATTGCCCAGTAATATACGAACCCTTACAGAAAAATCTAGCTTGCAGCAAGCTTGTGACAAGCTAACATTTTAAGCTTGCGAAAGCTAGCAGGAAGTTTTGCTAGCTTGCGCAAGATAAAAATTGTTAGCTTATCGCAAGCTTGCTGCAACCTAGTTTTTCTGTATTTATATGAGAGAAGGTGAGTCATTGGGTGACTGGAAATGAAAAAGAAACAATTTGTGTTCTTGAAATAAAATAATAAAATTAAATTGAATTGATCCAAAAGTTGCAGGAGGTGGGAAAGGAGGGAGGAGGTGGGGGAGGGGGGGGTCAGAAAAATCTGTGAGACCTTTAAAAGTTGATTATATCTTGAAAATAAGTAGCTATCAAAATATTTTCTCCACCATAGGAACATCTTTTATCCTCACTCATACAAGAACATGTCTAATCTTGCACTAATTACCCTAACTTTTAAAGAGACGCTTTCATCTCAAAATAAGTCACAATGACATCAGTAAGTACATGCCATGTACTTACACACGTCATCAATGAATTACAATTTTTTAGAGAGAAGCATGTATGCATCAGCGTGTGTATGAAGATTAGGTACATTGCACTTTGTAGGCTACGTATGGTATGTATGTGTGGTAACATGCCCGGGGTAGCAATTGACACAACCGATCGTTGAACAGAGTTGTACAAATTCATCGTTAGTCTAATAATGGAGCTATTCTTTAAAATTATCTCAGTTATATAGCTCCATGTTTTAATTCAAATGAGGGGAAAAGATGAAGAAAAAATGTGGCCTTGACGAGAATCGAACTCGTTACGTTTGGCACAAAAGCAAATCTGCATTCCAACGCGTTAACCATTCGGCCACAGCAACGCTAGACAAGTGTGCTTGCTGTATTATAAATATAGTGTGAAATATGATCGATAGAGGCGCGTATAGCCATTGGTTAAAATTTCAACCAATAAAAGAATTAGAACCGAATGTCCTTACACCGATATCGCACCTTTAAATAACGATGCACTTGTTGTCGAGGACAGCATCTCCAACAGATGCCGCTACATCATAGCCGTATTTCTTGTTGTTGACAAATCATGACCTGTTTGATGGCCAGTGACATTTGGGTAATGACTCAACTTGTTTGCATCCCACACCGATTTTTTTATTTCAAATGTGCTGTTATCATATTTATTTATCCTACATTCCCTTAATTATTTAAGCAGCTGTTTTTACATGTGTATTGACACAACCCGCTTACCCTATGTTTTTCTCTTCCTTTTTTTGTTTGTTTCCACATGTTCACCTCCTTGTCTCGCTCTCTCCTGGATGGCAAACAGGTATGTTATATTTTATTGATTTTAATGTTGGTCTATCACTGTGATATAAAATGGTTTTACTTGGGAAAAGGGTAAAACTTAAAAAGGTATATGGACAGGTAGAGGCAACATTAGCTCTAAATTGATTTAAAACTCACTCAAACGCGTGAAGAAAGCAAAACATTTCATCAAAATCGGTTGATAATTGGCCATTTTACAGCTTTTTAAGGAATTTTGTATAAATATGCAAATTTTGTGTGTTTAACTCTTGTGATGTATGAGTGGGACATAGGCTCTTATTTCTGATGTAAATCCATTAATTTATAACCTTTGCCATTTCTCTTTGAAGATGGGAAGATAATTCTTATGAAAGAGGATTTGATCTGTACCACTCCCCCAACCACCCTTAAGCTGGAGAAGGCATTGTGAACATTTCCAAGTCTGAAATTACCCCTTATTTTACCACGTGGCGATATAATCGCCGTTTTTAAACACACCTTTTTCTAAAAAATAAAATTGGGACTTTACCAAAGTCCTATGGAGTAATCTTGGTATCATTTTAAAGTACTCAAATATTTCTTTCACAAAATGCAATTTTTTTTGTATAGGGTCATATTACAGAATTTTGAGAAAAATTTGCTTGAAAAAGGATCAAACTCAAAAATTGCTTAAAAATTGGCAATTGTTTTTTTTTTTTTTTCCCTTTTAAATTTTTGAATAATTTACAAGATCACATGTTTGCTTCAAAATCAAACACGCAAATCCTAAAACATGATATTATTGATTTCTGGTCTAATTTTTATAATCCCTACCTGCAATCTTTTGTTTTGGAGAAATTTCTTCAAACTTTCATAAATTTCTGCCCCCCCCAAAAAAAATTGTGTACCAAAACCGTGCATCTCGTGCTTCGTTGAACCGCCATTTGAAAGTGCTTGCAATTTCCTTTCATTTGATATATAAATACGGGCATACCCCTCTCTATTTGGACCCTTTCCTATAATAATTCAATTTCACCACATCTTTTTCAATGATCTTGCGGTGTAGTGGATATCAACGCGGCCAGTACGCGAGCACATCAGGTTCGAGTCCCACTGTGACTACGGCGTTATAATTTTTCTGCTACAATTTTCAGGGGTCATTTGACTAAAATTATTTTTGGTGTTTTTTTTTTTCCTTTCATCTTTCCTTTCTTTCTAAAAATTATAGATGAGCAATTTTTTATTTTTTTCATTTTATTGATTTAAACATTTATTCAAGTACTCTTTGATACAGAGTACAGATGTATATACAGGTATACAATATGATACATAAAATGAAACAAAGATATTGATATATACATTCATTATTACAAAAGTGGCTTAGGAGTGCCATACAGGAAGTTAGAGTAACTTATAGACGTGTGGCCTCCAAAACACATAAACGAACATACTCCCCCCCCCCCCTCCCACACACACACACACAAATAACAAATAATTATAACAATGATTGTGTAGCACCAGTCGTATTTAGATAAATTATGGCAAAAATGTGATCAAATAAAGAAAATGGGGAAGAAAAAAAGTACCGAAAAGAAAGGGGAGCTTAGATTGATGCCATTGATGCATGAAGATGCCAACTTGATAAAAGGTATATAGATATAATGTTATGTTTAGCAAGCAAAGGTAAAGCGTGAATAAATAGTTTGGGTCACTAATCAAACGACAGCCCTTTTTTGGAGAACAAAACGTTTGTTCAGACGGGAATGATACGTACAGCCCCAAACAATATGACAACACGAAAGATAGGGTAAAATGAGAGTGTTGTTTAGAGACACTAGTGTACGAGTGGGCAGCAGATGTTTCAGACGATTGATAATACCAATACCCTTAGAAATTTTACTACATACTAGGTCAATATGATTTTGCCACGTTAAATGTTTATTAATGATAATACCTAGAAATTTAGTAGCACTGGATAAGGGAATATCATGATTATTTAAAGATATTAAATCATTGTCAAGATTTGTAGGTTTGCCAGGCGGACTGAACAAAACGATTGAAGTTTGAGTGACATTTAATGATAATTTATTGACCAGGAAGTAATTAGTTTTAATTTATTTTCAACAGTAGATAAAAGCTTATAGGTATTGGGGCCAGAGACATAAGAGATTTTCATCATCAGTATAAGGCTAGAATTTGATGTGGCTTCAGGAAGATCATTAACATAAATGATGAATAATTAAGGGCCTAAGATTGACCCTTGAGGCACACCACATTTTGAAACATCAAGTGCAGACTTCGTATTGTTGATAGATACAAACTAATGGCGATTAAATAAATAACATTTTTAAAGTCAATCTAAGACAACCCCGCATACACCATAATTATCAAGTTTACAAAGTAATATACAATGATCCAAAGTATCGAAGGATCTTGAAAGATCTAAAAAGGTACCACAAACGAAATCTTTATTTTCAAAGGCAGTAGTTAATTTATCAATAAGGTGGATGATTGCATGGGAAGTTGTTTTACCAGGTAGAAAAGCAAATTGATTGTCATATAGAACACATTATGTTTGATTAAGAAATTTAATATTGTATTGAAAACAATTTCAAATAATTTAGAGAAACAGGAGTACAGAAATAGGTCTATAATTTTTTTGTAAGATTTTTGGTACCACTTTTAAAAAAAGGGATTACACGAGCAATTTTGAGGCTATCAGGAAAAATACCATTTGATAAAGAAAGATTTACTAAATAAGAAAGAGGTTCAGAAATGTAATCAGAACCGACTTTACAACAGAAGGTGAGAATATCATCATAAGCAGGGGAAGTATGATTGAGATTGGATATCATATCATGAATTTCAATCGTGTCGGTTGGAGTTGAATACAATAAAGAATTACAACTATTCATTAGATAATCAGTAAATACATAATCTTCACATGGCACCTTTTGTGATTGTACAGAAGGTCCAATATTGATAAAATGATCATTAAATATATCACAGATGTCATCACTGTTCGAAATAGAATGTCCTTCATGAAAAAGTTCCTCAATCACATTAGCATTTTTAGAGCCATGAACAAGTTCATTAATAACCAACCTTCCATGTTTTCCTTACATTACCATTGTCAGGATGGAGCATTGAATTATAATAATCTTTCTTAGCATGACGTATTACTGAAGTTAAAAGGATTGCAAAATAATTTATAGGAGTTGAAATTTCCATCTGTTCTATTCTTAAGAAACCTTTGGTAGAGTTTGTTTTTAGTTCTACAAGAATTCCTAATACCTGAAGTTATCCAGATTTTGCAAACACAAGCTTTGTTTAAAGTAAGAGGGAAACGATCATTGTGATGAGAATTAAAGGTTTTCGCAAACGAATCAAATGCATTATTCGGGTCACAACTGTTATAAGTGTCTAACCAAGTTTCAGTAAAAGTTTTTGCTGAAAGGTTTGAATACGTTTAAGGGTTGATATTGCGGGTATACTTTTTGGGAGGGAAAACTTTTGCTGAAGAATTTTCAAAAATAGTCAAAACTGGCAGATGGATCAGAGATATCATCAAGAAGAACTCCATTAGTGCAGGGACTCTTTAGATTGTTAGTGAAAATTACATCGAGCAAAGAAGCAGAAGTACTGGTTATTATTGTAGGCAAAGACTGTAATGGAACAAAAGAAAATGAATTCAAAATGTTTGTGAAATCACATATGGTAGGATTTGACAAGTGTATAAGATTACAATTATAATCATCCATAATATGACAATTCAGATGTGCATTTGAGATGGCATCATTGGAAAGAAAATGTTATGAAGAATTTAAATATGTAACACAAATTTCTGTTTTCAATACTGGCAAGAAGTTATACTTGTGCAAAGATTGGCCATTTGTTGACCAAATTTAGCCAAAACTTGCTTAATTTGAATATTTTTGTCCAATATTTCTTATTTTGGCTTTCTTTACTCAAAAGATAAATATCTTAGCTTCCATTTCCAACAAAACTTGTAATGAAAGAATATGAAAGGAATGTTGTCAAAAATGCATATGAGAACAAAGTTGGACTCGCATCTTTCAAAACCCTAGTAGAGTAAGGGTTAAGGAAAGAAGTATAAATAAAGACAAAAGCATTTTGAGGTGTTTTCTTTTCATACATCACACTTTTTCAATTCAATAAAAAGAAAATTCAAACTTTGAAAACTGCACAAACTTTGAATTGTTTTGAAGATTTTTAAACTAGAGACTCAGACCAAACACTCAGACCTCCATTTCTCCACTTCCAGCTACCTCAGTAAGACCTGGCAAGACTCCTGGAATCTCCAGACCAGTAACAAACTTCACACCATCAAACCCAAAGTCAGGACCAATGTCCCCCTGCAGTCACAACAGCAGGGAGGACATTGTTCACATCCGCCTCGGCCACACCTTTCTCACTCACTCTCACCTACTTTCCAGCTCCCCTGCTCCTCTCTGCCCTACATGCAACACCGATCTCTCAATCAAGGATATCCTCTTATTCTGTCCCATATACCTGAATGCCAGATCACACCCTCTCCCCTCCCTCTCCATTTCTGATCTTTTCATGAACAATCCTACCTCCAACTTCATCACCTTTCTCCGCAACAGCAATTTATTCCACCTGATCTAAACCTCCCTTTCCTTCTCTATTTCTTCCCTTTCCTTCTCTGCCTTAACTTCCTCATCTTTCTTTTATGACCTAAACCTTTTCCCCTTATTCACCTTCTCTCCCTCCTTCCCTCTATCCCACCTCTCTTTCATCTCTGTCTTAACTCAAGCACCTTAGTTTGTAACACCCTTTTGGCACATTTGACTTGACTGGTGCCATTAAACATCAACAAACCAAACCAAACCTTAAACTAGAGAATTGAATGCTGTTTCTGGTACAGGCTTGAACCTGTCCACAGACTTTCAATAATATGTTGTTGTAAAGCAATTGACAGTGTACAGACACTTATTGTTCTAGGGCCTCCTAGAAATATTATTCAATTCTCAGCTCTTTAAATTTACTTTTAAAACATGAGAAAGTAGGCCTAGCTTTTGAATATAGCTGATCGAAATCTGGGGAGCTACAAAACTGTATAATTATCTTCCAAAAAAGCTATTTGTCATAATCTCCCTTTACTTGTGTGGGTGATTCAGGGTGTGTGTGTGGGAGGGCTATGTATGTGGGAGGGGTATGTATGTGGGAGGGCTGTGTGTGTGGGAGGGGTGTGTGTGTGGGAAGGGGTTGGCAGAGCGAATGTGTGTTACTGTCTATGAACTTCTGTATGTCGCAAATAGCTGCTTACCAGTATGGTTGAACTTACTATCGCACACATAACCCACACATGTACTTTTTTTTTTTTTTTTTATCAACATCCAAAGTTCAGTTAATTCTTCTTAAGATTTGTACACAAGGGACTGTTTGTTTGTGCAAATTACGATCGAGTTGAAGTGGTGATGGGCGTCATAGCAAGTGGTTTGGCAATCAAGTGATTAACGCTTGTTAGTTTTCTTTCGTTGTACATATTTGTTGGTTGTATTATAAGTTTTAAGACCAATTTATGGTGAATGAATGATGACAACATTTGTTTTGAAACTCACAATGCAGCTACATGATTTTTTAGTGGAAATTAATGGTGGCAAGGTTTGTTCGGAAATTGCCCAGACAAATGTTTTCCTGTTGAGCGGCTAATTTAAGCCATTTACTTAGTCCTCTAAGCCATCTAAGATAAATGTACTCGTCATTGAGTACAGTACAAATTGATTTAAACATAGTTAAAGGCTTTGCAACTGATATTTCTTACTTACTGGAATGGGTTGCTCAGCTTTTTTTTTTTGCTTGCTCACGTTACACAGAATAAATTTCCAGTTGTCCTTGGAATCTGACCAGGAGATTGGTCAATAACTTTGAGATAGGTATTGTATTGTTGGGTGGGTAGGTGTGGGGAAGGGGGTGATGGTTTCGGATGTGAGGGTAGCTTTGGATATTTTAAAATTATATTTGCTTCCATTGTTTTAATTATTGCAATCAAGTTTACATTCTTGAATTGGAAATACACTTTTGTCTCTGGATTTCTAGAAGTATCCCATACTGCATGTACAAAAATGTCAAATTCCACCTATTTCTACAGTATTTGTAAGTGATGGAAATGTCCTTGGGATGGGGGGGGGGGCACTTCGTACTAAAAGAGGTAGTGGTGTGCATCCTACCAACTGAAAAACATCCCCACTGTATGACAGATTTTTTGGTAACTGCAGTATGAAATTATACAATTTTGATACCTGCAGTATGAAAGAAGTCAATTTTGATACCTGCAGTATGAGTATTCAACAAAAATATTGTAAAAATGGACCAGCAGTACAACATTAATACAGTAAAACCTCATTTTTTGGCACCTGAACTACGAAAAGGATGAAAAAAAGACAAAAAATTGTAATAAATCATCAATTAAAAATTTAGTACAATTAATATATATATATATGTTTTTATAGTAAAAAAAAAAAGACACCTGCACTATGAAAATGGTTAAAAAAGAGCACCCGCTTGGGTAGCACATAGACATATACCTCACATATGGAAGTGCCCCCCTTCCTCCTCTGTGGGAAAATATAACTTTTGAATAGTTTTCAATTTTCACAATTATGACCTAAATGAGAATAGATGATCTGTTATTCCACGGTGAAAACAAGCAAAAGATGTTTCTCTCATCAATGAGGAGGAAGATTAGTTCTGTGCCACGTTCAAGTTGGACTTGTACCTCAGTTCCAAGATAAGTTTGAACACAGTGGTATTGGTTGAGTGGTTTGATATATCTACACTCCTGGGGGGGGGGACATCTCTGGGTAAACATCCTCATGCATCAATCCCTCCACAGAAAACCAAACAATTCAAACTTTGGTTTATTTGTTTTATCTTTATCATCCCAAATAAACATAAATCACATGTTTCTGAAGTCAAAAAAGTTCCTCCTTGCATCCTAACCTAATGGGAACAACAAACCCAAAGAAACCTCTCTCAGATCAAAAGGCTTGACCAAGCTTGACCATCTTGTTATTCTGACTCTTTGGTTTCACCTCTGTCAGGTCAAGATCTGGACATTATTCCCTGAGGGTGCTTGACCTCAAGCAGACAAGACAGAAATATGACCTCAAGATGTCCTCATGAAGGGAAAAAAATGGGGTCAAATCATACCCTCTTTGAAGGTTAGCCTGCTTCTGCCATGGACAGATGAGCACCCATTTTGCTTAGGGCAACAGTGAGGGTTGATGAATGTCTATAAGCAGGGAGTTGTCATCTAAATGACAACTTCCTGCTATGAGGGAACTGGTATTATAGACATCAGGGAATTGTTATAGATTCGCTGCAGACAAGAACAGTGGTGTTTGCAAGAGAGTGACAATGAGAATGATGGGAAAGTGAGATATTGCCCAGTAAAGCAAGACAGTCCTCATCCTAACAGGTTAGGGTTAGGTTAGGCTTCAAGACCTCCCTGCTTGTGAATGAGACCATCTGCACCCTAACAGGTTAGGGTTAGGTTAGGCTTCAAGACCTCCCTGCTTGTGAATGAGACTATCTTCACCCTAACAGGTTAGGGTTAGGTTAGGCTTCAAGACCTCCCTGCTTGTGAATGACAGTCACTTGCTTACAGCAATAATTCTAAATAACATTTTCTTACAGTTTCTTGTCTAAGGAGAAATTTGTGTTTGGGAGACAAGTATAGACATGTAAGGACAGAGTGAGTCTACTTACTGTGGTGTAGCGGTTATCATACATGTCTACAGACCACGAGGCCCTGGGTTCAAGCCTGGGTTGGGAAGACAGACACGCCAGTGCACCACAACTGGTTATCAAAGGCTGTGGACATTGACTTGGTTGTCGATGTTATGTCTGACCGTACATCGTACCTGTGTTCTCGTCCAGGTCGTATTAAGCGTTTCGTGATAGCATTCTTACTATCATAACCGAATACGCAGGCGGCGACCTGGTCATTGTAATTGTGTGTTCACTCATCATCGTTGGCGGACAGAGGGATTACATATCTTCCCCAACTCCAGAATTCTTGGACATTACATTGTCCTGATGGATGGTATATTTGGGCACTAAAGACATTGAAAAGGGGCCCTAAAAGTTTAAAAAAGTTTGTCAACATAATTTGATGAAAACTTGGTCATTTTTGTATGGGAATTTAATGACAATCTGCCATAATTATAAGGAAAACATTTCAAGGCAAGAAAATCTTTCTTTCCCAAAAATATATTAATGAGTAGGCAGAGCTTAATGTAATTTTTTTAAATGCTCATATTTTGATAATCGCATGTCTGGTTTGCATCATATTTGGTTTATTTATGATGTTAGCTGGTGTGTACATGCTTGTGGTATAAAAATTGTTGAATTTCATTAACATCTATAGTTGGCGGGGCTTAATATGGTTTAGCTGAAAAGAGCTTGTTAACACGATATCTCAAGAACCATAAAATTCATTCATGTCATATTTGATACACTGATAGCCCATGTTCTGCAGATGTGCCCTAATGGTTTGGGTGGTGATGGCATACATATTAATGAGTAGGCGGGGCTTGATGTAAAAATCTTGAAATACTTATATTTTAACAACCACATCTTTGGTTTTGTTTCATATATGGTTTATTTATGATGTTAGCTGGTGTGTACATGCTTGTGGTCTAAAAAGGTTGAATACCATTAGCGTTTTTGGTGGTGATGTCCTATGCATATTACAGTGAAAAAGTGATAAATTTATAGCATTTATAGTCTGTTTTCATTATACTTGCATTTTCTTTGTCAGTTATTGTGTACATACCTATGTTGTCAACAGGATCTCTAATATGAATGCATGAATGTGAAAATGCTGCAAAAAACTTGTAAACACATTACAGCTGTGGTACACAGATGAGTTATAGTCAATATATGTGATCTATTGGTTTGGTAGCGATGTCATGTAGGTGGGGTTTATGTCAAATTCCTAAAATGTGCAACTGTTTACATGCATACAAGTGTTGTCAACAATAAAGTTGTCATATTTTGTTCCATTTTTCAAATAAAGAACGATTGTATAACAGTAAGTCATCCTTTTCTATAAGGGTGTTTCAGCTGACTTTATGAGGTCACATGACTTTGTTTACATTGCCATTTTGTCGGAAGGGGGAATACTGTAGTCTGTTGTACACTTAATTAGACTTACATACTTTTGCATGTTGTTATGAGATTATTTTTGTAAGATAATTATGCGGGAATCCTGCTTTGCCAAATAAAAGACATTTTCTCAATTTCCATCTGATCCTGATCAATGTTCGAATTGGGTACGACGAGACGGCTTTCAACCTACGGTGCACTAATGATTTGCAGCGAGCACTTTATATCAGATATGTAGCCTTTGTCTGAGTATAATAAACAATCAACTGGCGTTAATGTTGAAGTTACACTTGGTATACCCGGTGAATACATAAATCTTAAAGAAAATATTAAGTAAAATTAGAAGCAAAAAAATTGTAATAAGTAAAATTTGCTAAACTGCAGGTTAGCATGTAGTATGTTTGTTGTATGTGTGATGTGACTGGGCCGTGTGAATTAGGACTGGTGAAATGCAACGACGCGCTGCCCTGCAAAATGGCTTCCAGATGATCTAGGAGTCAGGTGATGAAATCCCTCCATACACTTTAATCTGTCAATAGCAATTGCATCTTTTCTGTCTGTCAAGTGTCTACGTGGCATTTCTCAGTAACTTTTGTGGTCATGTTTGTCTTGTTTTTTGTTTCAGAATATTATTTAAGCTTTCTTCAAAAAAAGTGTCTCTAAAAATAGCTCTTCTGGGAAATCATTCCCGTTAAGGGGGAACTTTTGATTATTCCTCAAATATTGTGATGGGGAGGTTCAAATATTCGTAAACAACGGAGTTCAAAAGTGTGATCTTGAATTTTTTCGATCAAGACTTGTAAGACTTGGAACGTGATTTACACTTGCTATAAAAATAAACTCCTCCAAAAATACTGGTGTTTGGTTGACCTCTCTGACTTTTGAATTATATGACCTCTGACCTTCAGGGTGATTAACGGTTTCAAGGAACAATCTTCTGAGGCTTTTGATTTATGATATGGTAGGCAGTGGACTGTTGTAGAAATAACATTTTGGGGCATGCCTAGGTAGAAGAGGCTGATAATTGTGGTATGGGTAGTTTTGTGTATCAATTAGTGTGTTGTATTTGTGATGTAAATCTACATTTCCTGTCACAAAGTGTTATACTTAATAAGTGACACTTGTGTGGTTATGCACTTCATATATGTCTTTGCATAACCTTGTGATATACACAAAATCAGCATGTAAAATTGGAAAACTTTTGAAGCGCTGTCCAATAGTATATTTTTGAAAGTAATGGTTTCAATGTACACAATCCCAATGGGGGAGGGGCGGCGTGGGGAGGAGGAGTGTTAACCCCAATCATTTTGATTGAGGGGTCACCTATGTGTCTCCTACTAGCTTTCTTCATTTTTGCCTTCTTCCATACTTTAATTAAACCCTTGCTAATAAGCTGTTGTAAAATTGCGGTATACACTTTTTATGTTGGTGAAGTTTTGTAGTTCTCTCCTCTTGGATCAAAAAGGTTTTGCTAGAGTCTCTATCAAATTGCCCCCTCACATTTCATTCCAGTGCCCCTTTAAATAGAATTTGTGTTAGTACAATCACCCCATCCCCGACCATCATTCTAGCCTTTTATCTTTATAGCTGAAAGTACTGAAGACCTTTGCGCGAGATGAACTCACATCAGAACTGTTAGAAGTTTTATCTGATTCCATTCATCGGGAAGTGGGCTAAAAAGATGTTAGTTCTTGCCAAATACAAAATAACAAAATAGTTGTTGCAAAGAAATGATATTCCCCAGACGTCATACCATAAACTAGATTATTTTGAGATGCATTTAGAATAACAAACATGATATGAATGACCATTTGCTTTTGTTTTTTCAAATCATTTTTAAGCCAAGATATTACAAACTATGCAAATTTCTTATGTCTTCCTGTAACGTAAATTAAATCTAATATTTTTCTGTCTGTCACAATAGTCAAACGAAATTGGCTGACTCTGCAAAACAAATTTTTTAGAGTTTGGCCATATGATAGCTGCAATTAACGTTTATAGCTGGAGAAGACATTTGAAAATCATCAATGGATGAAATCTGAAGAACGTACATCACATTCAGAATTACACATATATCTTTGTCTGCCTTCTATACACGCACATCATTTCACATGTATTAGAGTATCATTAAAAAATTTGTGGACAAGTAGAGAAAAAGTGAAGGGTGGGGAATTGCCTGCATAAATTGAGAGGCAAAATCTTAAATCACACTAATATACAAAAAAAATCACATTATAAAATTGCAGAGAAGGGTGGAAGAATGCCCCTTGTGCTCTCACCAATATCTTGCTTATGTTGAAGCCTGAATGTTGTAAATGGTCAATGTTTTTACCCATTTCTGATGGACTTTTTTTGTTACTTTCCTCATCAAATTTTAAACATCATTTTTGGTTCCGATGCGAAAGCATAACGAACCTATGTAGTCATGCTGGTGTATGTATGTATGTATGTATATATGTATGTGAGTATGCATGTGAGTATGCATGTGAGTATGTATGTGAGTATGTGTGTCTGTGACAGAAGCTTGTAAACACGATATCTCAAGAACCGTGTGGTGGATGTATGTCATACTGGTTATATGGATGTGTTGTGGTCTGTAGAGAATCCATATTGTTTTTCGTGATGCCTTGTCTGAATAGTAATTAGTAGGCTGAGCTAAATGTAAAATTCTGTTTACAAGCTTGTAAACATAATGTCTCAAGAACTACAGTGGATTTTTGTCATACTTTGTAAATGGATATGATGTGGTCTTTAGATGATTCTATTGTTTTGGTGCTGATGTCATGAATATTAATTAGTAGGTGGTACTAAATGTAAAATTATATTAACAAGCTTGTAAACACAATATCTTAAGAACTGTCTGGTGGATTTTTGTCATACGTAGTGTATGGATGTGATGTGGTCTTTAGATGATTCCTATTGTTTTTAGTGATTCACGAATATTTATTAGTAGGCAGTACTAAATGTAAAATTGTTTTAATTAACAAGCTTGTTAACATGATATCTCAAGAACTGTGTGGTGGATTTATGTCATACTTGGTATATGGTTGTGATGTTGTTTGTAGAAGAGCCTTAGTGTTTTTTGGTGCTGCTGTCATGAATATTGATTAGTAGGTGGTGCTTAATATTAAATTCTGTTAACAAGCTTGTAAACATGATATCTCAAGATCTTTAAGGTGGATTTACTGAATGCCATACTTGGTATATGGGTGTGTTGTGGTCTGCAGATGATCCCTGTTGTTTTGGCTGCTGATGTTATATTAATGAGAAGGCGAGACTGAAATTCTGTTTATGCTCATATTTCTACAAAGTGGGTGTCAGATTTAGATAAAACTTGGTATGATGCTGTTGATTAAAGCAAGGATGATACATGATCCCATAGAATGTTGATTTGTTGATTTCATCATTATTCATGCCAGGCACTAACCGTGTAAGAAAACAACGTTTAAAGATATATGATAAAAAAAAAAAAATTTGCTTCTAGTCCAAAGTTAGCATCAGAACCACGTGGGATTTCCCCCTCTGGGTTAAAAGATCTGAAAGAAATTTAGCTAATATTTCCTCTTCATGCCCATACACCTTTAAGCATGTATCATTGTACCCCTTTAGTAAGGAAGGTCAAGTCATGACCCCAAACATGAATATTCAGTGCACTCATTTCAAACCTTGCTGTCACAGTGCACATTATAATGCCTATCGTAACCACTTTCAATGTGGTTGTCATCATGGTATAACATTGTTGATAAAAATACATTAGTTTGTCATTTAACAGTCCAGTTCAATTAAGCACACTTCATCTTAATTCACCTCTCTTATTGGTTAATGATTCATCCAGTAATGTGCAACTACAAACGAGTTCAAATTCCTGTTTTTATTCAGCACTCATTTTCAATCTTGTGGTCGTTACCACAAAAAATAATTTTGGTTGTTAAACAGTACATATCGTTGGGCCTTACAGGAATCAAAATTGACACAGATGAATTTACAATAAATACAGATGAGCGCGAACCAACAAGTAGTTTGCGGTAACAGTTTTGCCATTGGTTCGTTTCCTGTCAGAAAAATTCCTACTTTTCCGAGTGATTTTAAGGCCTGTCTGTTTGTACGCATAAAGAAGAGTGCGCTATTGATTGAAGGAAGGTTTTAAGAATCTGTATTTTCTCTCGCTTATGTGTTCGAATTTGTAAGTTTGCTTGATCTTGTATTCATTGCATTACAAGTTCCAGATTTGATTTTGAAGCAGTACATTAGTATAATGAGTTTGGGAATCAGAGAGCAGGAATAGCCTTCAAGAACAAGGGCACGTAGGCGAGATAAAAGCGGACAGGGGTTTACAGAATTATTCTACTGGTCAGTGAATTTGCAATTTAAATTAATTAGTTTAATGTTGAAAAGAATATTTTTAAAAAGAATCCAAAATAGTTTTCACAGATTTGTGTTTTTGCGGCATGAATGGTAGTGATATTCCAGTACTTAACATTTAGTTAGTTTTCTTAATGTTGTTATGTGCAGTAACTAAAATAAATGGTGGCAAAATATTAATACAGAATATTAGTCGAGTATGAACTGGAAATAGACAGTTTGAAGGAACTTGAACTGTCAGTTGTTATGTTCAAGTGGACAAAAATATACAATTGAACGGTTTTGATTGGTTCAAATATTTGTATTATACTGACAATTAGCCAATCAATAAGCACCACGGAAGTGACATTTTTCTTGAGAGGAGATTACCTTTCCAAATCAGATGATTGAAGATATTTCAATGAGTTAAAATTTGAATTTGAAGATGTCAGTGAAATAATTTGACTACAAAAATACTAATGACAATAATATAGAAAGTAAGTCTCTTATCACCTTCTATAAAATGAAATATTGTGAGTGACAATACTCTACATTCAAAATTGCAAACAGCTCCCTCACCTTTTGGTTGAGTCCTCATTAAACATACACTTGAATTTGACATATATAACAGTCGAAGCCAATGTTAAAGGTAGCACCCATGTAAACGGTAGATTGTAGAACTTTATATTTCAATTTGCGAAATGTTCCAACAAGTGTTTAGGGGTGTAGCCAGCCTTTCGGATTAGGATGTCGCCAAGGGAAATTTGGACCTTTTAGCATATTTTTTGGACCTTTTTACTATTGCCATTTTAGTTTTTTTGGGGACGGGGGTTGTACGACCCTGTCGACCCCCCTTGGCTACACCCATGGTATTGACTGCCAAATTGTTATGACTGTGATTATGAATTGTTGTGAGGGTCAAGGTTATATCAACTTATGTGACACATACAACACATACACTATACATACACTATATGCACACATACTACCCACACCAGCATTATGAAGGTGTGTAATGAAGATGTGCTGTACAAGACCACCCTGCTATTGCAAAGGTTTTTAAAGTATAGTATAAATCTGATCTTCCGTCTGAATTTGGGTCACTGTTAACCAATTAAAATTTTCAAAAGAGCTCCTTTCATTCATGAAATAAGTCTAGCTGCTTTCAATCACAAAAGGATGGTATTATGTAACCTCCCCAATTATTGGTTCTCCATAATCCATTTTTTTAGGTCATTATCTTTCTATCAGCTATAATTTGAGTCCTTCTGATCTTCTCAAGTTTCCCCAAAGTATTTTCAAAAGGGGCTTGATACCATTATGGCCAGAACAATAACCCTTTCTTCGATATCTTTCTGTTGTAAATTCTCAGCAGATTTCGAAAAGGAGTTGTTTTTTCTTTCTCTCTCTCTCTCTTTCTCTCATTTCTAGTTTCATTCTTTCCACGCAAAAACAAACTGACAACAAAAGCTAATAGTAATATAATCCTATTTCAAAAAGTCGTCCTCCGCAGTTGTCTAAATATTATTTAGCAGCAGGACCTGGGTGTCCCCATTTCACCTTAGTCTGAGCAGCAGAGAAATGTTTACTTAGAATCTTTAGTCAATGTCAAGAGAAAGAATTCTGGAATCACATGATGGGTTTTTTTTTTTCAGTGGGAAGAAAACAAACTGAAGTTGTTCCCTTTCTTGACCATGTTTTGACAGAGGGTTTAAAACAGATTACCTTCTAACTGCCATAAAAGTAAATACTGGGATAGGAGAATTGGAGACTTCTCTTCTAAAGGGTTATGTACACACTGGTGTTAAAAAAGTAAACGCTCTTTCAAGATTTTTTTCCTTCTATTTTTTGAATAGATGTTGATTTTGTAAGATTTGTTGGAATTTCAGATTCCTTTATTTTGTTAGTGTTGCTCTCTTGGATTTGGAACTATGTGGTTTCTTGGGGTATATATGAGCGAGTTAACCTGTCTGAGTTAGATGGTTAATAGTCTTTTCAACCAATCACCGCATGAATTTGCCTAGCAACAAAATCTGCGTAACTAAGTGGGGCAAACATCCTACACGGCACTGGTACACTACAACTAGCTACCGGTGCGCGCTAATAGTGAGTGTAATTTTACTGTACTAAATAAAATTTCTGCACACACAGACTGAGTGACGGCAAAATGGTGAACAAAAATTGCGCTGTGGGCTTTGTAAATGTAATTGCTGTTACCCAGAACAGTTAGCAAACTGAATTTTGTTGATCCCTTTTGCTAAAAAGTCTAAAGATCCGGTGAAGTGCCATAAATGGATCAAGGCTTGTGGCAGACCTCACGAACATCTAAATGTCAATCAATGCATTGGTTGTGCATGATTTCGGATTTGAGGTTTGTTTGCTCCACCTTGTTACCGCGTTGCTATGGTGGGTGTGGCTTATTTTGTAACTCAGAGACGTTAATTATAATGCCACTGGAGAATTTTACAAAGAAATGATGTTGTTTTATATCTCAAGAACCATACACCGGATTCATGTCATATGTATGTGGTATACAGATAGCACATGGTCTGTAGAAGTGCCCTATTGTTTTTGGTGTTGATGTCATGCATATTAATGAGTAGGCCAGGCTTAATGTTAAAATCTTTAAATGTTCATATTTAAATAACAATATGTTTGTTTTGTTTCATATTTGGTGAAATTATGTTGTTAGCTAGTGTCTACATGTTCATGGTACAAAAACGTTGAATTTCATTAATATGCATAGTGGGCGGGGCTTAACATGATTTTGTTGAAAAGAGCTTGTAAGCACAGTATCTCAAGAACTATACATGGGATTCAGTTCATATGTGGTACACAAATAATCCATGGTCCACAGATATGCCCTATTATTTTTAGAGGCGATGTCATGCATATTAATGAGGCGGGGTTTAATGTGAAAATATTAAAATACTCATATTCTAAGAATCGCATATCTGTTTTGTTTTATATTTAGTGTAATTATGTTTTAAATAATTTAATTCATTGTGAAATTCCATTCTTGTGAGAACTAACTTATTTGGTTGTCATTGTAACATTTTTTTTATAAGTTACATGGGTAACAGACCTTTTCAAAGCAATTTTAGTCAAACATGATGCATTCAGTATTTTGAACAGTCAACTAAGCTGCAGGAGAAAAAGTTGTGAGCAATAATGAGCGCTCTTATTACCTTCGTGTATAATGCATGTTTGATTAGCATTTCAAAAAAAAAAAATTCTCTTTACACTTGGTCACTTAGTGAATTGTGCAGATGGCCAAAAATCCCTAGTATTTGATTGGTCGATAAGATTCCCCTATTATACAATTGGTCCATTATGGACGCATGAATTTTGGCCATGTGACATGAATTAAATTAGTTTTCCGGAAATTGTTGATTCGGATTTCAAAAGGTCTGTAGCCTTATTCTTGTTTTCACCTTCTATTTGTTTCAATACAAAATCCTTGTTCCTATCGCAATCATTACCTAGATTTCATACAAGTCATTCCATACCCCATGAGACTCCCATTGTTTTAACCTAACTACTCCTACTCCGATCCTGTCCAATAGCGGAACGAGGAAACTTTGCTGGGTTTATAATAATCAACCCTTGACAATCCCTGTTACCATGGCGATAAAAACTTAAATTTTGGCGACCAAAAAATTGAAAATTGATGATTCTATTCGCCATATCTGATCGTCTGGCGATCAAAATAAAAGTTTCTTTAAGTAAGAAAAATATTTTGGTAGCGTGAAATACCTGTATTCTTTACTGCCCCAAGATTACTGGCATCCTAATCCCGAATTTTTACACCGTAACTTTGTCCCCACAAGCTGACAAGCCCCATGGCGCTGATACAATATGTATGATATCAAGGATTGTATAGTGTACGATATAAGAGTTGAGAAAGTTCTAAAGAAACTCATGAGATTAAAGTGGAAATAATGTCCGTATTTTGATAGCTTTTTCGTAGGAATAAAGATAAAAGAGTTCAACTTATAGGAGCTTTAGGCCGAAAAGCGAGGGCGTTAAGCTTTTGCTAATTTATAAAGATTTTAACCAATAAAACTCACATCACACAATCTACTATTTACAGAAATTTTCACCCATCGCATGCAAGCGAACAAATTCCAAAAAGTCAATGGGAAAAACACGTACAAATTTTTGAGTACTGGGGTTGGGATTTAAATATGTTTATGTTATTCCGTACTACCATGGAGATACTATTTGGGAAATTACATCTCCATGGTATTACACAGATATTCGATTAAAGGAGAGACTCATCAAAAATACGCCCTCACCTTTCAGCTGAAAACTCCTTTAATTAAAAACGTATTCCTGGATAGTTTTCCTATTTATTTTTTAAGTACATTTACGCTCGTACCTTACAAAAAATGATGATCATTTTCCAGATGGAAAATGATCGTATGTTCTGCTTTGTCGATCACAGTCTTTACTTTCGATGATTGATTTGTGCGTTTTGTAACTTAAAAAGAATTGTTATTAAAGTATGAAGTTTAATTATTTAGGCAGGAAAATAATCGGTAAAATAAAAGGGTTTGTTCAATAAAAATTAGAATTTAAAACAGGTGGTTTTTTTACTGGCGAGTAACTTAACAGTTTTGGCGCTCAAAATTTTGGAAATGAGGGAACATGGTCGCCATTTTTTTTTTTTTTTTTTTTTTTGAGTGACCACAAAGTAGACCCAATTGTCGAGGGTTGATAATAATGTTAAACCTAAGATTTGGATCAAATTTGCTAATATTGTTGGTTATGTTTGTCTTACCTTTGTAGGTACTATTGATAATTCATCAGCCATGTAATATTTGCTCATAAGTGCTGTCACCGATATAGACAATGCGTTGTATTGTTTAAATATTATATGCTTGCATATAATTTTCAGCAATTCATTTGTTGGAAAAATAAAAGATTGTTTTAAGCAAATTATTTTGAGCAACATTTAAAATTAAAATTTAAAAAAAACTGATTTAAAACCACATGTCAAATTTAGCCCATGTCCTTTCTGCCCTATATCCGTTAAACAAATATGTGTTATTATGATAATAATAATAAAACGAAAACCATGCTCAGTAAAGTAGCGTATACAACCAACATAGACTGCAAAGGTTTCAAAATCATCAGGTTCTTATGTTTACTTACTTAGCAGAGGCTTGTAAACTTGATGAAAACTCTACTCGCTCCATTCTATACCGCTAGCTACAGCTAGCTGAAGGGACTCCAACAGATAACCTTGAATGGCCTTTGTCTGGCAGCTCAGCATAAATTACTTTGGAGTTGAGAGTAAGGACAAGCGCACTTCTGATTTGGGATTAAAACAGAGTACATTAGCATCAGAGAAACTCGTTGCACTCACTCACTCACTCACTGGCTGGTTGTAGTTGGTAGTGAAAACTTATCAGATTCAAAGTTCCTTCAGACTGTGTGTTTGGGAAGTATTTTTTCAAGTTCCCTGGCAATTTGTTTTGTATAGAGAGTCGTTAGTGGTGGACTTGGCAATCTGTACAGGAAACATGCTGTGAAGTTTATTCTACGTAGGCTGTGTGATTTTATATATTTCTTTCTTTTTTAATAGAATTTAAGATTCATTAGGAAACTTTTGTTTTTGTTTTTTTTAAACGGCTATTATTTGAAAGATTTTTGTTTTGAGAAAACTTTTTAATTGCACTGATTCGAAGTACATGATTTGAAGTTTTTTTTGTAATCCGTGTGGACTGAACTGTTACGAGAATACGGTTGTTGTGAATCAATTTTGCCGGAATTTTGAGTGAATTATAACGGAAGATTAAATTGCAGGTTTCCAAAGTGGATTTTTGAGTGAGGTACAAAACGTGGAGGTTGTCAGGCTTTAGACAGTTTGTACAAAAATGGAGGTGTTCTGGAAGAAAGTCGTAGAAAATGAGGATTTGTTCACTGGGTAAGAAAACTTATGTAGTTTTTTTCTTTCTTTTTTTTTCATGTAAGTTTTAATCTTACTTTAATGTTAAGGGGGTTGAATAGTTTGCATATTTTGTTCTCTGTTTAAAGGTTTTAAATTTTATACTACAAATGCGCTTTATAAGTTGTCGTTATATATCAAAATTGTGAGTATTTTAATAGTAATTTTTTGTCCTTTTTTTTCTTTCAGTTATCTTCAGTAAAAGCAGAGGGCATTTAAGAAATAAGCCAAAAAATTCGTTTTGTAATAAATGCATTCAATAGTTATTACAAAAAAAAATTGCTTTATCAAAAGAGGCACAGAACACTTGTAAAAAAATAATGAAAAATCAACACATAAAATATTCAAAAAATACTCGTCTATTTTAGGTTTATGATTTGTCAATGTGTAACTTGAAATGTTAAGGTTATTGTACTGCAAAAAGAAGGACTTATGTGTCCAAAAAGTTTTCTTGTAGCAGCTAGTAGGTTGTAGGGAGAAGTACATATATCTTGATTTTAATTCTCTGAAATATCTATTTCAAATTCTAGCTCCCATTTCATTTCAACATATTTTTGGGCATTTATTTTATTTTATGATCGGTGTCATTTTTTTCCCTTTCTTTTTATAACGATGCATTTGTATCTTTTTATTCACTTTTTTTTCCTTTTGAATTATAGACTAGTAAAATGATTAGCAGTGTCTCCTGACACATTTATTCCTGTTAGTGTGTGGGATATATTTTCCACTTATAAAAGATCTGTAATTATGGACAAATTTAAAAGATCTAAAATGATCCTCTCGATACCCCCTACTTTATTTCTTCAATCCACCCACCAATTTCTTCAATTCAGAGAATTTCCACGCTGTAATACATACATGCTCTTTTTATGTTTTTAGGTGACCCTTCTCAACCCGAATTCTTTTCTGCATGTGGAACTGCAAATTTTACCCCCACCCCCTCCCTCTTTAGAAAGATAGTGAATATGTTATTGATTATTATCTGTGGAACTAAGGAACCTCTGTGGTCTTCTTTAATCAAATATGAATTACAGTCTTTTAATGTTGTTCAATGATATAGCTTCAGAAAAGTTCATAGACTAATATATTCTGATTTGATTAATAGTTATTGATAAGCTTAAGTCTTCAGAGAACCTGTTGCCATATTTAGACCTTTTGAAATACATAACGACAACAAGACATGTAGTTTGACAGAAAACAAAACATGATTCGATTGAAGAACGTCTTTTACTAATGAACAAAGTCGACCAAGAATCTGCCTTTTTGATCACGTTTTGGAGAAAAAAAACAGTCTTTAATAGTATTTGCACCAGTATATGCTCCAGGGAGGGGGAAATAAACTGCTATCTGAACTTTGAATCAGTTAAAGCCTAAATTACGAAGACAAAAACAGACAAATAGAAGAACAAAAATTAGATTCCTGCGTGTGTCGTAAAAAGTGTTATATTATTTGTTATAAGTTTTAGGTGTGTATTAAAGATGTCTGATAAGATTTGGATCAGAGGAAAAGGGATCATGGGTGAGCTTGGGATCTCTTATCTGAAGTTCTGAGTTAACAACGTTATGAACAAACTAAATAAACAAAATAAGTAAATAAACAAACTTACTTTTATCAGTCCGGTCCATGCTCCCAATCTGGAGAGCTGGTTGGGAGATAGAGAGAGCTCCTGATTGGAAGATCGAGACATGCGCAGTGACCATAATTTAAACTGTTGCTAATAAGTTCAGCCGTTATTTCATTTTTTTACTTTCCAAATTCTGTAATTTTAAAGTTGCATACTTTGCAAATGATAGTGAAATTAATATTTCTGTACAATTTGAACTTTTGCTGTTGACTAAAATGTGCTCTTCAGTAAATATTGAAATGAAATTTTAAAGATTACTACTAAATTCCCAGGTGAAAGTCAAAATTGTTCTGGTGAAAATGAAGAAAATAATTTTCTTGTTCTGTTGCACCATTAATATTAGAATATTTTGCATGCATCTTTTCTACGTTTGGCTTAAAATCTTTTTTACCGTAATGTGTTTTTTTTTTAGAGAAATTTGAATTTGGAAAGGTGCATTGTGGGTTATGATAACAAAAATCTTTCGACTGGGAGATCTCCCATTTGGTGGTATGGACTGAACTGTTTATTGTATGGCCAAGAGTTTCCATCAAAAATGATAACTCATTGGGATGACAATATTGTTTAAGATTATCTTAAAGGGAACTATTTTGGCGCATTTAAAGGGTCACCTTGTGCATATGCCGTAGTACATTGAGAATTGACCAGTGAAAACACAAGGAAATCCCATCATGTCAATGAAATAATGATCATATTTCTGGTATTTCCATATCTTATTTATCAAAAAAAATACAAGAAAAGGTTTTATTCAAGCATTCTTTATATAAGTAAAGAAAAAGCTGAACATATTTTGTCCTCCTCTCCCCTTTTTACCCATGCACCTCCTCTCTCGATCCCAGCTTTCTGGCTTTCAGTTCTCGTGTTTCTCTCAATCTCCCGCTGTTTTCTTTACTTCCTACCTCTGGAATAATCTAACCTCTCAGGCACAATTTGACCCTCGTTGTCGTGGTGCCGTTAAGCCCTCATCAAACAAAAAGCTGGTTTTAAGTTTTTTATAAAAATTTGTTGATCTAAAATCCTGTACAGAAAATTAAATGTATATGCAAACAAAGTGAAAATGCAATAAAAATGGCTCAATCGAAAGTATACTAGCATAAAGTTTAAAACCTTTCACATAAGATTACTGTTTCACCTCTAAAATTTATTACTTTCTTTGACACATTTTGCCCATATAAAATGTTGTATGGGGAAATTTCCCCTTCCCACCCAAAGGGGACCCAACTCCCCACAGTAGCGCTGACACTGTTTGTTGTGGGATCACTTAGAAACACACAAAGTAGATAAATAAGTGTGAATATTCTTATGATTGAGGTTTACATCATTTCCTATGTAAATCAAGTATGTAATAAATTTGCATGTTTACCTTGAAATTTCGGTGGCAAGGCCATCATTCATTTAACGCATAATTAAGAATAGCGGTAGCACTGTGGGAAATTCCGTTCCCCTACCCCCTTTCCACCTCACATGAATTTTTTTTAATTTTATTACTTACTCAAATTAATTTTCTCAGTACCAGCATTTTATATGCTGCCCTCATTTCCAGGACCAGCTTTTGTTAAAGATATGATATGTATTCAAGTCATGTAATTCAAACTTTATTTTCAAAATGAAAACAACCTCATAGAAGAAAGTGTTGTACATAAAAGTTGTGCTGTACAATATAAGCTTTGATATGATACCAAAACCATATTTGTTGAACATTATTGCAGCATACGGCCACGAATTCATGCTCACACTCTGGCAAGAGACCGACCCAAACGTACATTATCATTAGGCGTAGGTCTTATGTTTATCCCTAACTTTGTCACCTATGATAATTTCCGGACCACTATCATCTAAAAAGATTTCATTATTGTGTCCAAAATTGTCTAAATCACTAGGATCCATAGATGATTCTGAACTGTCAGAAGCACTTTCCTCAAAATCCAAAGAATCACTGTTGTTCGGCGCACAGCATTTTTTACTTCAAATATTTCCGTAATTTCTTATGACAACATATATCACGACATGTCACATGTTAGATAATTTCTGATCTTTTTCATAAAAGTACATTCAAATTGATGGGGTAGACCTACAAAACATGAAAATAGAAATAAACAGGCATTTCTCTGTCGTCGCAATAATGCAACGTTGGTCTTTACAGAAATGTGACATCAGTCGCATTATTGAGAGGGTTAATCTGAAATTCACATTGCTTTGAAAATCATTTTTAGTATTACATGAACAAATTGTAAATTAATTAAGGAGCGTGAAAAGTGACAAATATTCAGATTGCTCATTGAGAGATAAAAATGACAGTTGATGTCCTGGGTCCCCCCTCCCCACCCCCACCTCCAATAAGCTTCGTTGCCTCCACTAATAGGAAGCCCCTTAGGTTCTGCACCATTGTATTTGGTATATCCTTTTTTTTTATCTTATTGCAACTCTTTACCAACGGCAAAAACAATGAATATCATTTTTTTTTATTGAAATTGACACATGTCAAAATATTATATTTCTTCATACAGCAAGAATGATTTTGAAAGAAGGACGGGCTAATGTTTCTTTGATCGAGTGTGTACGTGTATTGGTTGGGGCCTGTGGAAACACGTGGTACTGCTGGATTTATGACATTCATGTTGCAAATTGACAGGATCTATAATTGCAACTTCAGTTAGAATTAATTCAACTGTCTTTCAGTCTAGGACCGTAATCCTCTGTGTAATAAACTGTATCAACAAAGATGCTGACAATGGTAGTTTTAAGAAAATTTATGTCATATTTTGAAATGAAGGTTTTCCAAATTGTTTTATTCTACCTGACATCCCAGGGAAAATTTGTTAATTTCTCAAAAGATCATTTTTGTTTGATTTTGTGTCCCCTCTGTATATTAAAGCAATTTCATTTCATAGTAGAAGATACAAATTGTATTACATTTTTAGTCACATTTGAGAGGTATATTTTCATTTTAAAACTATATGGAGAAAAAAAAAAGGTTCATAGTTTAAGGTAGGATTTTTTTTCTATTGCCACAAATGATTTTTATTTTTATTTTAAAATTGAAAAAAGAAACCTTTTTGGCATGGATGGGGTATAGGTTCCCACCTTAGGGACCCATGTGGGGTCCATTGATTGACAGGTCCCTGTGGGGGTCCCGGGGCAAAGCCCTGGGGAAAAATCCCTTGGGGTAGTTTTGCATTTTCTAAGTTTCAGATGCCCCTAAAAGACTCTGAGCGTGTGTGATACACGGCTCTTTGAACTAAATTAGGATGATTACAAACGATCTAATATACCAGCATATAATTTTGCAATAATGCAGACTACCCCCCCTCCCGTCATTGTGGCACCACGCCACTGCAAACAAGCTGATAATAATACAGAATAGAAATACCATTTGTTTTAAACCTATTAACATTTCAAGATTGTTAAGAACCTAACAAAAAAAAAATGGTTTGTGAAGCTGTCATATTGGTGGGTAACTGCTCTTCATTTTAGAACAATTTGATTCCATTTCATTTTAATTATCAAACATGAAGTCTGGAAGGAAATAAGCGGACTCCCCATAATCTCAATTATTGTTGAACTGGCAAAGACAATCATTAACTGTGAATTTCAAGGAAATGTATGATCAAGATTTTAGGGGCCATGGTAATCCTGCAACTGCTCATCTTGCCCATAAATTTAAAAATGACTTTTGAGCTTTTGTGAGCCATTACTCGGAAAATGCTTATGCCAGTTGCAAACTTAATGAATTTGTACTTGGAATAAAAAAGTTATTTTTGGAAAGGAATAAAGCAATTTCTGTCATAGGTTTCTTTATGTTAGTAGCGTGTATATGATGAACATACTGATATCAATATCCTATGTATATCAAAAACAAACAAAAAATAACTCTGAATGTTTATGTCATTCTTTGAGTTTCTTTCTTAATCTCAATCACTGAAAAGGATGGGGAAAATCTTTTCTATTAATAATTTTATTGGCAAAGACATAAAAGACTTTTGGTCAGAATTTGCTGCACCCCTTTGCACAAGAAAATACCAACATTGCACAAACTTACATATTAATTAATGCTTAAGATGCACCATACATAATTAGGATCTCTGGTTAAATATTTTGAACAAAAGTTTTTATTATGCAATTAACCTTCTTCATATACACACTACACCTCACCATTAAGTGTGGGCAATGCTCTTCACATATATGATCATTTGTGTAAACGAAATCACCAAACCCACTTTAATTTAAGAGATATCATGGATACAAATATTTTCATTGTTATGCAAATAAGCTAATTAGTATGCACACCCCCTCCCCCTCCCCTTTTAATTATGCTCATTTTTTTCCTCGACCCCTGTGCCAAATTCCATGAATTTTTAGCCGCTCATATAACTTAAGCTCTGAGCTCAGCTTAAACATTTGTCGCCGCTGCCGACAACGAAAAAATGTAAAATGTGTCATTTCTAAAATCTTGCATGATTTGTAATAGACAAATGCAGCAATAGTGTTGCTTCTACACTTCCACATACACCTTTAAATTCCATTTGTAATATTTCTTCGATATTTCGTTATTCCTTAGAAAAATCCAGCCGCCTCTGTTTGGTTTTGATCAAAATTTGCTCCATAACCCTCCTGGCCCTGTCCAAAAAAAAAGACCTTTGGGTGTTCTTTTGTCTGTGGAAATAAATATTTGTTTTCTGAAAATTCCTTTATTGCTGATGCATGGAAATATATGTATATAACAAAGTTTGGCAGTGTTAGTAGCAAGGAGATCCTAAGTATCCAGATTGTTAGATTTGAAGAAATGGTGAATCAGATTACAAAAGGTCAGGTTTTATTTTAGAAAGGGAAATTGGGGGGATCAACAAGGTTTAGTTCTTTAGGTTTTAAAAGTTAATGGACACCAGCAATTTTCATATCTCAAAACCATAAAAATGTTTAGAAGAATCTATTAAAAAGCTTTGATTTTTTTTTTGTGTGATAAGTTGAGAGGTGATGAATGAGATGATGTGGTGCTACCAACGTATTCAAGATGGAGGCTTTGCTTGACCAGAAAGTGGTCATTTTAGAACTCCTTGGTTTGACTTTGCTTTTTGTCGCTTTATAGATGAATAGATCTCTCATTGACATGTTTTAGTTGTTTAGTATTCATGGTAGCTACTAGTAATGCACTTGTCAATTGTGTGACTCACCCCAACACCTCCTGTCAAGGTGAGTCATTGCACCAAGGTGGGTGACCCAAAAATGTACAGTGAATTACCCCTCAGTCACTTAGGTGACTGACATTTCTTTTGAAATGGCTTACCCCAAATCGCTCGCCTCTGTACAAAGTGAATGGGTCTGAAGTAAGTTGACTCATCAAGTCATATAACTGACAAGTGCATTAGAATGCTGATTTTGGTCAGTGACTGACCGGTCTGACAGATCAATAATGACCCAATTGGCACATGTTTAGGCCCAAAATTGATGAAAATGTTTTCAAGATTATTCTAAATTGATCTGAGATTAATATATAGCAGTAGTACAGAGAGTGGCCAGTATCATCCAAACTGCCCCCCCCCCCCTTCCCTCTCAATCCTCAAGTATTAAAAGGAATCTATTGTCTTTTATTGACGTTAAATTTTTAGATAGTGGAAATAAATTGTTTTGATTGAAAACAAATTTCGTCAGATAGAGAATTACAAATAAATCCACTATATTCTCTTTACATATTCAATAGCTGTTAGTCACAGTTAGTTAGGTAGTCACAATCTTATTTTTTCCTTCAATTTTTTTTTTTTTCAATTCTAAGCATTTGCATAGCCCAACACAGAGGTTTTGAGAAACGTCGGGCTGTGATGTTACATAGTACTTCTTGTCTGATTTCAGTCATTTCTACACAAATCTGAAGGAGTTCTTTATAGACAAAGAATGCTTTCCATACCTCTTTGTTACTTTTTTTGTCCGCTGTCATGTAAAAGGGACAAACTTGACCACTAAGCTTGACCACTTAGCATATCCTTTATCATAGCTTTTACTTTCGTGTTTAGAATTGTCCCTCCAGCTTCCGAGGATTACATTTTCTTGATCTGTATATAACAAAGTAAAGCCGTAACCCACCCCGTTAGAGTTCCTTATATTTTCTCAAAGCGTAATATTTTTGCTTTTATTGAGAGAGGTTTGCGGGGAAAAAAATTTTTTTTTTTTTCAAAATCCATAAAGACTTATTTAATGAGTGTTACTGGGAAATATAGGAAGGTATTAGTTTTCACAACTTAGGTTCATTCGGATTACAGTGAAGAGAGGAAGTACCCATTTTTGTGTATAATGTATACAAATGTATAATTTGCAAATATACCTAATATATGATATGTAAAGAATGATTCATCACATAATTTATATAAAATTTGTTCAAGTTGTACAAGATATTTTCTTCTATTTTCTAAACTATTTCAGTATATATATTTTTTTTTCTTCAATTTAGATATAAATGATTTGTAAGAACTGAGGGATGAGGCAGTTGAATATATTTTTCCATCTCCTACCTAGTAAAAGAGACTTTGTTTGTGCAAGAAATAATGTTCTGTAAATTTCCATATGCTTCTTTTGATTTGGAAAATATTGATTATATAGTTCTAAAATGTATTTCATTTAAAATCATCTTCATAGTTTTGGTGAGGAAAATTTGACACACTTGGTGAAGTTTATCTAGAATATGCTTTTGTGGTTTCATAAAAATAACCCAAGCATTCTACATATATTTTGTGTAATATTAATGTTAGATAATCCAACAGGAAAGAACAATTGATTCTCCTTGTTTACTATTGTTGGTAAAAGCTTTTAAAAGTGCAACACAAAATTGTAACAAACAAAACAAAAAAACCTTCAAAAAGCAGGTCTGAGGTTAAGTGAAATTAATGGTTATCCCAAGTGGTGATGAAGGGAATTCTAATGGAATAGATCTACTACAAACTCACTCGTGAAACCTCGAGCGTAGCATTTCAAGTTGTGTTGTCAGTGTTTTGCAAAGTTTAGCGCGTTAAGCACTTACGTGTACATAGACAGCGCATGACGCATACTTGTATTCCTTTATAGAAAATGAAGACAAATGAAAACAATTTACACCCATGTTATCTCTCATAGAATCTTCATGGATAAAGACTGTACATGGAATTTGCAAAAAATAACATTTTTCATAACACAGTATATGGATATACTAACATTAATGTTATAGTATCTATTTAAAATATATTATTTATGCGTGTTATTTGTTAGCGAGGTATGTGATACAAGTTGACTTTTCAATTATGACTTAAAGTTGAAGAATTGATTCATCAAAATGGATGAACATTTGCTTTAATAGAGTAGACAACACAGTGACTATTCACTTCAGTCACATCCAGGCCTGTAGCCAGCATTGGAACATTCCCCCCTCCCACCCTTCCCCTCCCTCCCACCCCCTCCCTCTGTGGTGGCCATTGCCCCCTTGTGTGAAATCAAATGAAAAAATATAATAATTGGTAATGTAGACTCTGAGACTGCCCAAGTGCTCTTTCTTGAAGTGTCCCCCCCATTCTTCTTTTGAGAACTTTCTTGGAAATAGGATTTGGTTAAATCTATAAAATGCTTCAAACAAGACAGCCTTGCAATTTCAAGAAAAAAGTATTATTCTTAATTTCAAATTGAATGATTAATATATTTCAGAATTGAGTTTTCAACTTTCTTTCAAATCTACTATCTAGACAGTTCAGAAAAAATTGCTTTCCTTGAATAGAATGAAAGTTGTTAAATATGCATAAACCAATGATTGCTTCTTCTTATGGTCCCAAATATATTTTGAAGAAAAAAAAAAAAAAATCTGATATATAAAGCTGTGAATTCAGATAATTATTTTTTGTTCAGTTGCAGTGGGACAAACTGCCTTAAATATTCAATTATGTTTGGCACATGACAGATATATCATGCCACATTCCATGACTGTTTGTATTTCTGTTAAATATTATTTTCTTGTCAAAGGATATTCAGAGCCTTCCTCCGGCTAAAATTCTGTTAGTATTAGTAACCACCAGGGTCGTAAATCTTATCCAGAGAGTGTGGGACATAGCTTTTTATCCCAAAATGGGCAGGATGAGCAAATTTTCTTTCAAATATACTGATTTTTAGAATTTTCTGAAATTCTCCAAGGAATCATCTGAATCACGGCCCTGATAACCACTACAATTGCAAACATTCCCATCAAAGTTGATTTTGACTTAGCTTGACAACTTCTTTAATTTATTGTATTGGTATGCAAATTTACACGAGTATTAATAATGTATAAATGGGCAGTCTAGTTTTATGTGTTTTACAGGTTTCAATGAAAACAAAATGGTGAAGAAAGCATCAAAAATATAATTGATTCTGTTAAGGAGATATTTGAATTTAAAGTTTGGTATCATTTGCATAGAAATGACTGCAATCAAACTTGTTGTGATGTCACAGCCTCAGATTCCTCAAAGTGTTTATCTATTCTATTATATTTTATCCTGCGATTTTGTGGTTTAAAGGAGCACAAGACCGAAAATAGAGGGCGCTTGTTTTTGTGAATTTTACAGATATATCATCAACAAAAGGTCACTAAACTTCATGCCTCCATAGCCCACAAACGACATGAGGGCAAAGGTCACTTATATATATTTATATTAACCAGAAATTTGTTATACTGTTACCTGCTAGATGAGCATTTGATTTTTAGGAGGCCCATAAAAATATGCCCGCACTTTTCGGTCTAGTGCTCCTTTAAAAACAGTTGGATATGTCATGAAAGTAGTAAAACAATAGAATCTAGTAAGGTTAATTATAATTACCACCTGAAGAAAGTTCAAGGAAAAATAATTCAAATAGTAAATAATAATGGATAGTTTCAAAAAGAATTTGAAAACCTGATTCTCTTCTCTCCTCAATCTCAGACCAATTCAAAAACAATTTTTCCTCAAACATCATCAATTTCCTCCACAACAACAACCTCTTCCACCATTTATCTCCCCCTCCCCCTTCTCCTTTTTCCCCCTCCTCTCCCTTTCTACACCTAACCTTACACACCCTCTCTTTTCACCTAAATTTTTCAATTTTTCTCCCACATTTAGCCTTTCTTCTTTATCTCCCTTACAAACCTTCCATCTCCTCACTATCCTAACTCTAACACCATAATTTATTAACACCCTACCCTCTTGGCACATTTGACCCTGACTGTCGCGGTGCCCTTAAACATCAACAAACCAAACTTTCATGATGCCTAATTTAACTAACTCTTTTTATGTTATTTTTGCTGTGCATATATACTCAAGTGTTCTTCTGGTAATTGGTTGTCTTTTGCATAGCACCATGAGTGCCTTTTGGGCAGATACCAGTGCTATATTATGTGTTCATTATCATCATCATTATCATCATCGTCACCGCCACCACCACCATCATCACCACCATCATCAAAGTTAAATAAATTTTCTTAGAAATATATCAATAATTGTTTAGAATGTGAGGATGAGGGTGTCAACCTTCCACAGTAGACTTATAACATCAGTCATTTTTACACAGATAAGATAGAGCTTTACACTTAAAAATCTCCTTAATGGAATAAGATTTTTGAATGTTTTCTTCACCACGTTTCTTTTAAAGTCCTCTTTTATATAAAATACACTTGCTTGACCACTAAACTCATTCTTTAAAAATGTTTGATAAGCAAAATTAAAAGAGACAAGGTAGAAATCTCTTGTTTTTGCACTCAATATAACCAAGAAACAACTAGCATTTTGCCCACCTCTCTGATTTACGAGTTAGTTTATCAATACAGAAAATGAAAATTTATTGCTTTGATTTTATAAATAGCTTTCTTATTTAAATACGAAGAATGTGTAGTTGTGTAATTGTGCATTCTTTTATTGATCAACGGCATTTGCTTTTTGGTTCTTTTGATTTAAGGTTGAATTCCAACGAAGAGGTCCACCGAAAGGTGCTGTGAGAGATATATGAAACAGCTTTCGTGTGTACTTTACATCCATGAACATTTTGTGTAAATTTCATGGATAAGACTCCAAACTTAATCAATGAAACTCTCCTTTTGGAAGTCATTTTGAGCCCTGCTGATGTCAGATTATGTAACTCGGGGGTGTAGATATCCTTCCTGTTGGGGTCATTGAACAGAAACATTGCTGATGGTGTCATTTTATGTTCCAAAATTGTGTCAAAATAACGGTCTTTAAAAATGTTTGGAGGCTACATTTTACTGAAGAACAAAAATGGGTCTATGCCTTAAAGTTTTGGGCCTTTTTTGGGAGCCGTCGGGGAGGGGGAATTAACCTGGTAGACCCCTGACGTCACCCATGTAAGTAGAAACATTGAAACTTTTAATGTATTAAAGACACATTTTTCTTGGAGCCTTGCTTTTTAAGAAGCTTTAGCACGTTTTATACGTAATTCTTTCATATAGGCCTACTGTGTGTTTAAATGAACACAGCACATTATTTGATTCTAAAATATACTTAGGTATAATATTTACTTGCTAATTGTCTAATTTGAAGTGATTTGAGACTTTTTGCTCAAATTTGGTATTTTTCTCAATTTCTCAGTTAGTTGCCTTTTGACTTAGCATTTATGCTAACTTTAAATTATTCTTGCTACAAGATTGTAATGAGTATTAATCTCCACAAATTGTATACCTCCAACTTTTGTAAGTCTTTTATAATCATTCTAAATCATCAAATCTTGTATATATATAAGAAAGTAGGGCTAAGTATCCATTTTTCAAAACTGTTAGAATTTTGTTTGTGAAAAGGTGAAAAGCTATTATTTCCATTTATTTAAAAACTATAATTGACATCCATTGATGTATATATGCACTGAATCTATCTTTTCATTGTGTCACATCATGTTAGGCTGTGAAGGGAATATCATATTTTAAACTGTGGGTGATGGAAGCAGGCAAAGTTGTCACGTAGAACATTTTAGGGTCTAGTTTAGTATGAAAATTGCCTCTAAGTGTATAAAAACAAAAGGATTAAAAAAGTTTGTATTGTGTCAAGGCAATAAATTTACAATGTTTTTATCCCATAATTCTCTTACTTGATACCCACTAATCCCCTACTTTATATAGCTCACTATTCCTTTACTTTATACCCCACTATTCCCTTACTTTATACCCACTATTCCCTTACTTTATAGCTCACTATTCCTTTACTTTATACCCACTATTCCCTTACTTTTAAGCTCACTATTCCTTTACTTTATACTCACTATTTCCTTACTTTATACCCACTATTCCCTTACTTTATAGCTCACTAATCCTTACTTTATACCCACTATTCCCTTACTTCATCTCCACTATTCCTTTACTTTATAGCTCACTATTCCTTTACTTTATAGCTCACTATTCCCTTACTGTATACATCACTATTCCCTTACTTTATAGCTCACTATTCTCTTACTTTATACCCACTATTCTCTTACTTTACAGCTCACTAATCCTTACTTTATACCCACTATTCCCTTACTTTATCTCCACTATTCCTTTACTTTATAGCTCACTATTCCTTTACTTTATAGCTCACTATTCCCTTACTGTATACATCACTATTCCCTTACTTTAAACATCACTATTCCCTTATTTTATACCCACTATTCCGTTACTTTATACATCACTATTCCCTTACTTTATACCCACTATTCTCTTACTTTATACCCACTATTCTGTTACTTTATACATCACTATTCCCTTACTTTATACATCACTATTCCCTTATTTTATACCCCACTATTCCCTTACTTTATACCCACTATTCGGTTACTTTATACATCACTATTCCCTTACTTTATACATCACTATTCCCTTACTTTATACATCACTATTTCCTTACCTTATACATCATTACTCCTTTACTTTATACCCCACTGTTCCCTTCATCACGTTGTGTCCCCAT
>JAIGNY010001511.1:2022500-2025000 GCA_020152595.1 Chiridota heheva
GCCATGTGTGACATAGGTACTAGATTATGGGGATGTGATGTGGGACATGAAGTAGGATGTCATTGGGACATTGGGAGGGATACCATGTAGAACATATGGTGGGATCCAATGTGGGATGCCATGTGGGGCATCAAGTGGGAAGCCACTGATGCGGAACATAAAGTGGGATGCCATGGGGAACATTGGGAGGGATACAATGTGGAACATATGGTGGGATCCAATGTGGGACATAAGGTGGGATGCCATGTAGGACATCAGGTGGGAAGCCACTGATGCGTGACATAAGGTGGGATGCCATGGGGGACATAGGGAGAGATGCCATGTGGGACACAGGGAGGAATGCCATGTGGGACATAGGAGGGAAGCCATGCAGGACATGTGGTTGGATTAATGAAGGACATAGGATGGGATCCAAGTGGGACATAGGGTGGGATGCCATTGTGGGTCTTAGGGTGCTAATATTCCTGTAAGGGTATCCCTCTCATTACAAGTATGCATGCATTGAATGAAAGCTAAGAATGGTCTTCACATTAATGTGCATAATTTTTCAATGCAATAATCAAATATATGCAAAGTAACTAATTAAATGTGTGAGGTCCATTTAAAAAAAATGCTGATCTTTGTGCTTTTGTAATTTCTTATTGGAATAGGCTGTGGAAAATTAGTTTTGGATTGTAATTGAAATTTCCTTTGCAATAATACTGTTTTTGGAGCAAGAATAGTTGGAAAAATACAAATTTGTATATTGATGTCAAATTTTGACCTTTTATGTGACCTATAATTTCTACAATTTTCATTTCTCATAAGGAAATAAATCTACCTCACAAAAGGCAGATTATTCCCTGAAAGGTACCAAAATGGACCAGAAATCACAAAAAATGTAATCTTACAATTAGACATGAATAAAATTTGATTATCTTTGGAGTACTGTATATAATTTATCTGAATGAATTGCACTAAAAATAAAACTTCAATGTCTTTTTTTTTTTCTCCATGTTTTGGTAAAATAATGAAAATTACCCATGTTTGGCTCCTAATTTACTCCAAAAAACTCAATGACTCAAATCAAACATGGTTAGATTATGAAAGAATCACAGTTCTTTCAAATGATATGAAAATCATCCAGATGTGAAATGGGGAAGTCCCTCAAGTAATTTTTTAGATATAGCCCGCTCCAAAGTCAAATAATTTGACACTTTGGCGTTTAAGGGGTAAATCTAGTTTAAAGGCTGGATGTCGTGTTAACATAGGTAATGCTGATATAAAAATACTGTGCAATCCAGCGTTTCTGATTGGGTGAATATTAACACGATCAGCGACAAACGAATCATTTACTACCACAAAAGAGACGTCTAGTTTGTATCAGATTTTTTGGTGATGGGTCAAACAAATTTTTTGAGACCCCATTTTGAATTTATGTAACCTAGAATGGAAGTAGCAACTCTGTGCTTGGGCCCACATTCATGGTTCAGGGGGTTTGGGGGAAATCCCCCCCATTTTGTCCGATATGCATCATCCTAAATTAAAACATTTCAGGTACAAAATAAAAGTATTTATTATTTGTTTCAACATTTTTTTTTTTTTTTAATTTATTTAAAAAGGTGTAATTGTTTTGTCTGCTATGATTAACTTTCCTCTGAAATTACGTCTTGTATATTTCCATTCAAGTTCATTTGAAAACACTTTATATCAAAAACAGTTGTGATGTTCAGTGTATTTCGGGTGATATGTGAAGGTCATAATATCTTCTATATACAAAAGATCATATTAAGCAAACATAATTGTACTTTGAACTTCAGGGCATTACAGAAATTGTCGTACCATAAATCATGACAGTATGTATGTGGGATAACTGCTTTTTAGCTCACATTTTTCTTTTATAAATGTAAACCTTTTTGTTGATTCCACAAGAAGGCCACAGACATTACGTGATCAATGAACAGAAAATTAATTGACAGCTTGGCATGAGCCAGACAACCCTTGACCATATAGATAAGGGAGTGGCTTAATCCTGGGTAGGGGTATGTTCTACCATTCCAAATATTTTTTAGATGAGACGTGTTTCTTCCCACCTAGCACTTGACATCATGACTTATATTTGTTCAGAACAAGTGTTCTGTTTACTGTACTGTGTCTGATTCTTGTACTGAGTCTGATTCCTGTACCGAGTCTGATTCCTGTACCGAGTCTGATTCCTGTACTGGGTCTGATTCCTGAGTCTGATTCCTGTGCTGAGTCTGATTCCTGTAGTGTGTCTGATTCCTGTACTGAGTCTGATTCCTGTACTGAGTCTGATTCCTGTACTGAGTCTGATTTCTATACTGAGTCTCATTTCTGTACTGAGTCTGATTCCTGTACTGAGTCTGTTTTCTGTACTGAGTCTGATTCCTGTACTGAGTCTGTTTCCTGTACTGAGTCTGATTTCGATACCAAGTCTGATTTCTGTACTGTTTCTTGGTCTAAGTTCTGCATGATTAAGAAACCTAAAACTTCCTTTCAT
>JAIGNY010001511.1:2027500-2215000 GCA_020152595.1 Chiridota heheva
TCAATAATAGTAGGTACTGCGCAATATTTAATTTTTTATAAAATGAAATTATTTTCAAGCCAGGAAATTTTTAACCGTTATTGGAATATGATTTGCTGTGTTCTATCAGGGATTTGTTATTTTGGAACATATTATTGGTTCGCATCTTTCCAGCATGTGACAGGAAATGTCAATCTTCCTCTTGGTAATAAATATTTGGATTCATATGTAAAATTTTCAAGACTATCTGTGTCACAGTTTTCTACATTTTCATTCTTCATAGGTTAACTCCCTTTTCTGCTGCAGGCAGCTACACAGGGATAGGGTATTTATCTCAAAATGCAATACAGTTTTAACAAAGATAATTTTGTATGCTTTATTATATTTTATTATATTATTAAAAGTAAGAATATAATATCATTTTGTTACAAATGTAGGCATGCATGGTGCAAAAAGAAGCAATCAGTGTAGACTGACATCGGAACTCTTTAAGAGGGGATCTCGTCACAAGAAAATTGCTTGACACAGCACCCGTAAATCTGCTAAATACAGCAATGTCGCTTCCGCTGCAGTTTTTGATTACTTGTCAGTGACTTGTGTAAATATGATCTGCCAACCAGAAACATTCAATTGTGTGTAATGCATAGTTTTCTCCACATTAACATGAGAACTAGCCTTTAATTAGGAGACCCAACTTTTTTTTTTCTTGCATATTTTGATGTCACATTTTGTTGATTTACAGAAATATTAGCTTGCAGTATAAAGCTTGTAGTATGCTTTCGACAAGCTAACAATTTTTGCATGCTGCAAGCTTCTACAAGCATGCTGCAAGCTAGTATTTGGAACAAATTAGCTTGCGCAAGTTAGCAAGAACTATCTGCAAGCTAGCAAAACTTTTTGAAAGCTTGCGCGAGCTAACAAATATTTTATGCTAGTTTGCACAAACTAGTATTTGTTCCAAATATACTAGCTTGCAGCATGCTTGCAGTGCGCTTGCGCTAGCTTGCAGTACGCTTGCGCAAGCTTGTAAAATGCTTGCACAACCTTGCAGCACGCTTGCGCAACCTTGCAGCACGCTTGCACAAGCTAAAAATTGTTAGCTTGTCGCAAGCATGCTGCATGCTAAAATTTCTGTAAGGGACAGTTGAATGATGGAAATTATGACTTTTCTTTTCTTCTCCCTTATATATCCCCTGAAAGAAAGATTGAAATAATACAAAGGATGACTGTTGTGCATTGACCAACAAGGTCTTGATGATGGTTTTATTACTGAAAAGCAAACAAAGAAAATCATTGAATATATGCTGGGTGACATATCATACATTGACATACATAAGTAAACAAGTACACGAGTTGCCAGTATCCACCTACCTACCAGTCTCTCGCCATATGTCATGAAACGGATTATACATCTGGATTATACATCTGGATTATCATCTGTACATAGGTTTTACATTAGACAACATGGGTACAATGACTCAGCGGAAAATCAGCATAGTTTTAATGTTTATAAACCTCAAAGCAAGGCTAAAGGCTTCATACAGTATGTTCCCACATATTTAATGCAAGGCCTACACATCATCCTAACACAACATTTACGGATTCTAAACAAACCTATAATCAACTTATAATCAATATGATCTAGACATAAAACCAGTCAAACATGTTCTCTACATTGTATAACACATAATCAAACGTAAGCTAATGAATACATAAATATATCCCGGTAAACAAACAATAAAGAGCCACTCACTTTATGGCATCTTAACTGCGAGTCACGTTGGCCAAAAAGGAGTTGGCGCGATACCAAAATGCCTATCTTTATGACAACCCCCATTCACCAAAGTTCATTTAAATAGGACGAGAAAAATTGATGTCCACATTTTATAGGAAAATTCCCTTACATGTTCTTGTTGTGCTTGATAACCAAGCTCCTGTAGCCATCGTTGTAAATCTATGTTAGAAAAAATGCCATGACCCTCCTCGATAACAGTAACTCTTGTTGATAGTAACTTTTATGGTGTCTGTAAAGACTATTTTTTTTTTTTTTTTTTTTAAACAACATGAATTGTAGAAAAAAAGTACTATTTTGCCATCAAACAGTTTTGACAATGACCTCATGACCCCTTCTTTTAATACTTGACTACCAAACTAGTCTCTGGGTTGTATCAAAATAATTTCCTGTTTAAGTCCCCGATTGATAACAGCTGTTGATGATTGGCTTCTTGTGATGGAGGTAGCGCAATAGTTATACAGTAGGATGTGCTTCTTATTCCAGTTGGGATTTCTGTAAGGTCATGTGGGCTTTTTCTGCATTGCTTTGAGTGATAAGGGGATGGGTAAGGGGTGAGTGAAGTAAAAGTGAATCTTTGAAAAGATTGTTGAAAGATCTTTAACTTTAATGTAATTTTAAAGATATTTGACAAGTCTTGGAAGCATGTGTACCCTGATATGATCATTTTCCTATCTTTGTGAGTTTCAATGACAGAATTTTGAGTAAAGCCTCAAAGATGCTTTCAGAATAAAATTAATTGTTTATAGTATGCTTTCAAGATTTGTCACTATGCTGTAATGGTCAGTGATAGCCTTGAATTACAGGGCCATATGGGACCACAGGGGCCATGTCCTTTCAATAATTTACAAAGTGGTATAATAAGTTCATTTATTTTAAGCTAAACAATGATATATCAAGTCTCGTTTCGATACTAATTGTATTGTTTTAAATGATTCATTAGAAATGATTGCGGTTGATTTGAACAGTCATATCAAAGGTTCTAAATACCATCACATACAAGATAAGCGTATTGAATATTCTAGAGACTCCAGAAAGAAAACTGCCCTCGCATTCCAGCTGAGTGCTCCAAGAGCTTTCTTCATTAGAATATAGTTGCCTGTGTCACTAGTTAATATTTTTTTTGTAGGATTTTTACTTTCTTTTCTTCTTAGGTTCATCATATTAGAATCTCTCTCTTTAAAAAGAAGTCTTTTTTTTATCTGAGGAAAGTAAATAATTCTTTTATGTAACATAGTTTGCAAGTAGCTTTCAAAACTGTTTTACAAACAGTACAAAGGAAATACATATGAAACAGATTATGAACTGCCAAAGCTGCCCCTAAAGATAGGAATTTGTCGTTGCTACGGTGATTAAATATGGCATTGACCTCCACATACTGTAGTTGTTAATCATAGAGGGACCAACCTCATTGGGAATTCAAGATAATTAGTTTTATGGTATTTGAGACGATATGAGTGAAAAAGAGATTTGGAAACTTTAAGATGAAAAGAGATTCAATTTAGGATAATTGCTTTACAGAATTTTAACCCTCACGTGCAAGAAAAAAGTATATTAGAATATTCTAGAGACTCCAGAAAAATATGCCCTCACATTTCAGCTGAGTGCTCCTTTAAAGGTATATCGACAGGTTGAGGTAAAATGAGCTAAATTGATTTCAAGTCCACCAAAACACATGAAGATCTAAAGCAAAATCGGTTAAAAATTGGCCATTTGACAGCTTTTTGAAGACTTTGCTCAAATATGAGCATTTTTATGTTACGCGTGTGATGTATGAACGGGACATAGTTTCTATTTTTTTTATGTAAATCCATTGTTTTTTAACCCTCTGCCATTTCTTCGTAAAAGGGGAAGATAATTCTAATGAAGAGGATTAGATCTTTGATATACTGCGAACCAACCTCAAGCTGGTGAAAACATTTTGGACATTTTAATGGTCTAAAATCAGCTTTCTTTCGCTCCAAATACTGCCAACTCAGTAGACATTTCCACGACTTCTCTTTCCTCTTCACCAATGGCTCCACACGGGAATGCTTCTCTGCAGCTGCCTGGCCTGGCCTCATCCTCTCCTCAAGGTTGCTCGATGGAGCCTCAATCTACTCTACTGAAGCAAATGCCATCCTCCTGGCCTTAAACTTTGTTGAACTCTCCTTCCACCCCTGCTTCATCATCTTCTCTCTCTGTAAATTTGTCTAAATCTCTCTAAAGATATTTTTTTTTCTTTAAGGAGGAAAGAGAGTAAAGTTTATTGAGGATTTGTAGGATGAGTGGATTGGACCAGAGCATGTTGAGGATGCCAGTAATCTCTCAATCAAGCATATCCTCTTAACCTGTCCCATATACCTGAGTGCCAGATCACACCTCTCCCCCTCCATTTCCATTCCCGATCTTTTCAAGAACAGTCCTATCTCCAACTTCATCACCTTTATCCGCAACAGTAATCTATTTCACCTGATCTAAACCTCACTTTCCTTCCCTTCTCTGCCTTAACTTCCTCATCTTCCTTTTATTCACCTTCTCTCCTCCCTTCCCTCTATCCCTCCTCCCCTTCTCTCTGTCCTAACTCAAGCACCTTAGTTTTTAACACCCTCTTGGCACATTTGACTCTGACTGTTATGGTGCTGTTAAACATCAACAAACCAAACCAAACTGAAATCAAGGGAACAAAATATAAAGAAAAACAGAAGCATTTGTGGTGATTTCCTCTTCAAACATCACATTTTTTTCTTCAAAACAGTGTATATTAAATAAAATTCAAACTTTAATTACTCATAACTTGAAAATTTCAAACTGATTACTCATAATTTGACATTTATATACACATGCTATTTTCAATATTCAAAGATTATTTAACTCAGACTTTTTAGCGCTCTTTTCAGTCAGTGATTGAACAGAAAACTGTAGTACCTATCTATACACCTTGAAGCAAAAAAAGCTATGTATAAAATTCAGATGCTGTTTACAGAGAATGTGATTCTCTTTCACATTTGAGTATAGTTGCCTGTGTCACTATAGTTCATAAAACGGATGTTTTTTTTGAAGGATTTTTACTTTTTTTCACCTTTGATTCTTGAATTCCAAGAAGAAATCTGACATTGCTTATTCTTACATCTTGAAGGAATTTTTTTCTCTCAACATTCTTGTATGTTTGTAAATTGGAAGTGCCCAAGTATGCTTTCAAAACTCTTTTGCAAACAGGAAATAGATATGAAACAGAACAGAGATTATAAACTGCCAAAGATACCCTTAAAGATAGGAATTTCTGGTTACCATGGTGATTAAATATGGCATTGACCTCCACATACTGTGGTTGTTAAAAATAGAGGGACCAACCTCATTGGGAATTCAAGATAAAGAATTTTGTGGTTATTTGAGATGATATCAGTGAGAAAGAGATTTGGAAACTACAATTTTTTTTGGAGAGGCATGGGGAAAATGTACTTATATTCTTTCAAAGATGAACGAGATTCAATTTAAGATAATTGCTTCATAGAATCTGGAAAGCATTTTGTATATTGTTTTATCAATAATTGATTGTCTATAATCATACAATTATTTGAAAGGGTATAATTTTCTTCAAGTTGCTATGATAAATGCTATTTAGTCTGCAGTCACTTTGGGAATTTTGTTTTAAGTGTTTTTCTCTTGGCAAATGAATACCTGTGAACAGGACATTTTCATTCCTCAAAGTTTGTATTACGGAGAAATAATTTCATAAAAATCAATCATAATGTCTTATGAATAGAAAGAGAAGTTTATATTGATGCTATTGGAGACTGGCTTATAGTAAAGTATGTTGTTCCGTAACTTTCAGTAAAATATCCTGGTCAGTTTTTGGTTCTGCTGTGATTCGGTCATGATGGCGTATGTATGTATGAATGTATGTATGTGTGTGCATGTATGTATGTATGTGTGTGTATGTATGTGTGTGAAGCTAGCTCGTAAACAGTATTTTAAGAACGATACACTGGATTCATGTCATGTGGTACACAGATAACTCATGGTCTGTAGATGTGTCCTATTTTGTTTGTGGTGTTGATGTTGTGCATATTAATTAGTAGACGGGGCTTATTTTAAAATCTATTAATGTCCCTATTTTAATTAACACATGTTTGTTTTGTTTCATATTTAGTGTAATTGTGTTGTTAGCTCATGTCTAGATCTTCATGGGTACAAAAAAATGTTTATTAAATCTAAACCTACCAATACATATTGTGTCTTAAGCCTTAACAAAATCTAAAATCTGTCAAGGTCAATATTGCTCACAACAGAAACCACAATCTAGCACAAGCAATTAGCAATTACACCAGGGACTTTCACACACTTTCACCTCATTTTCCATGGTCATAATCTGACATTGATAGTAAACAAATTTCACTGCAGCTGCACTGACTTTCACATTCAACACAAGGACACAAATTTTTCCTGGTGGTCAATGTGTCTGGCTTGAAGCAGGGAGCTATCTCAGTTAATAGCTCCATGTGTGAAGTAATAATTTACAAATAGGGTGGTATTTAACAGTGATGGTTTTGTTTGTTTATTGATGAGTGATTTTAAGTGATGGTTTTGTTCAACCTTGTAGGCTTTGAGGATTTTGGACTGAAAATCCATTGCAACAGATTTTCATCATGTTGAATTTCATTAATATGCATAGTGGGTGGGACTTAGCATGATTTTGTTTGAAGAGAGCTTGTAAACACAGTTTCTCAAGAACTACATGTGGAATTCAGGTCATATGTGGTACACAGATTGCCTATGGATAGCAAATGTGCCCTATTGTTTTTGGCGAAGATGTAATGCATATTAATGAGTAGAAAGGGCTTAAAGTTTAAAAAATTAAATGCTTGTATTTTAACAACAACATGTCATGTTTTGTTCCATATTTGAAGTAATTATTTTGTTAACAAGTGTGTAAAGGTTAATGGGATAACAGTTGTTGAATTTAATTGATTGTAGGAAAATCAATTCTTGTGAGATTTTGTTGTCATTGTAACATTAAGCCCATTGTATTATAACATTTATTATACAATAGTTTAAACTTAAAATCCATATTCCGCATCAGAATCTCAAAACCTTTGGTTTTCTGGTTGTCCTATCAGTGTGCTGGTAATAGCGCCATCCACAAATACACTATGTATGAGCCACCCAGGCAGAGAAGGGACAAATGTAACCAGTGTAGCATAGCGTTTGGCAAATGGTATATGGTTTTATTTTCAAATGTGGTTTTGTTGAGCCATGTTTTCTACGTTAGTGTATATATTACATTATATATTGTATGTCCAAATTGTTCAATTGCTTGTAATCTAAAGTTAGCATCGGAACCACATGGGATTTCTCCCTCTTATGGTTGCTGGACAATTTTCAAAATGAACAAAACTGTACGTAACCCTGGATATAAGGGATAATTGCCTTTGGTTTTTATTTTATTTTTATCTTTAAATATTAACATAGGAATCAACGATATTGATATATTATGGGATCAATGTCATCAAATTTCTAGCCGCCTTGAAAGAAGTACATTTTTTACCCCTTCCCCCTCCTCCAAGAAAAGGGCAATAATTGCTGCATATGTTATGATAAATACAGAAAATGATACAAATCAATCCAAAAAGATGAAAAGCCGCCAAAATACGAAAAAGTCACCAGCATACATGTATATGCTGGTAGGTTGTCAATGTTTGTGCCAAAATTCATTATATAATTTGTTTATCAGCCAAAAAAATTCATGTGAGATTTACAAATGGATATGAAATGAGATCACTGTGGAGCAATTGGTTTTACATTCAGTGTTATTTGCATAAATCAATATTCATGAAGCTGATTGTAATGAGTTTCATTTTTCTTTTCTTCCTCTCCATACTTCCCTCCTTCCTGGACATCTTCTCATGTGGATCAACAAAAATAGGTATGTAGATATTCTCATGTTTTTTTTTAAGAATGAATATTTTCAGTTTCCTAGAGTGTGAAACTGCTGTTACTTAGTATATGAAGTGGCTATAGTTGCGGATGTTGCCGAAATGTTATACGGGTGATATAAGGCTTTAAAACTTGGGTGAAGATTAATTCTGCTCCTTTTTACTTTGCTCATTGGGTTGTTAGAACAGTGAGATGGAGGTGGAAATTGAATCCTATCTCACACTAAGATTACAATATAGTGGTCAAAAGTCTGGGAACAAAATCACTGAAATTATTTCATCAGCTGAGCCCCACCCCCTTCCAAGGGGCAAGGCGTGCGATATTGATTTTGGCAGAAAGTACCAAGCTCATTCTAAAGTCATTTACGTACCCTCTACCAAAAAAGGCTACACCATTTTTTTGCAAAATTTGATGATAAGTCGTATGATTGGAGCAAAACACTAGATATGGGGTAAGTAACACTAATGAAAATATTGGGGGGGGACTTCCCCTCCTTCTTATGCCCCACACTGCCCTCTCCCCCATGTTTTTCAAGATTAATGCTGTAACAGGCTCCCCCCAACATTTCTGCAACAATTGCCATTACACCCTCACAGTCCATCACATTCTCCTTGCTTGCCCCCTGTACAACCTTCCCTGAGCTTCCCTCGCTTCCCACAACTCAATTGCTGAGTTCTTCCAGAAAAACCCTCCAGATAAAATTATATCCTTCCTTCATCATGCTTCCCTCTACAACCATGTTTAGTCCTCTCTCACTCCCTCTCTCTACTTTGTTTTGTTTTTTTCACCCTACACCTCCTCTCTCGATACCAACTTTCTGACTTTTAGTTCTTGTATTTCTATCATTCTCCCCCCGTTTTCTTTCCTTCCTACCTCTAGAATGATCTAAACTCTCAGGCCCAATTTGACCTTTGCTGTCCTGGTGCCGTTAAGCCTTCATCAGACAAACATGCAATCTAATAGGCTTGTGTATAAATGATTGAAGATTAAGATGTATACTTGACAAATCAGTCTTGCTTCGTTGAGGACCAAACTCCTTTTGTTAAAATATTTCTTTGAAGTTTTGTGCCTTAAATTAAAAACCACCTGAGTCTGTTCAAAGATGGAATCCACAACTTGAGAATGCCATCTTAAAACCTCAGTATCTCCTGATGGAAGCTTGACATTATTGAGGTAGAATCTTCACAGTTCTATTTATCATCTATCCATGTTTTCACTGTGGTTGATACTAGTTGCAACTCTAAGCTGCTCAGGAATGGCCAAGGTAGGAGAGATTATCATGGATAATCTTGTCTTGATGTGAGCGTTTTCAGCTTAGCATTTGGACGAACCTATTACGGCCATTTAAATAAATGTCGTATAGCTAGTGATTATCCCTCATGTAGCCTTGTGAATCACAATTGTACTTCACAGTAGCTTAGTGGCCATTATTAATAAGAAACACTTTTGATTGTTGTTAACTTTCAAATACACAATTTCATTTCAAAATTAACTGATTTTGAATTTATTGTTAAGTATTAAGCCACAGGAAAAAAGAAAGGAAACTCTTGTTTTTAATTCAATTTAAATTTTAAAGAAACGTCCTTGTTCTTGCTTTCTCAAAACCTTGCAAAGGAAATACTCGCACATTGAGACGTGTTCTTTCTTGCCCCACAACTTTACGATAGTGTCTTACTAGAGACGAATGTGCTGATTGGAATTCAAAAATTGCTTTATTTCTTAATCTACAGAGCCGATCCCTACACATCTGCCAAGATCATTTCTTCTTTTCAATTTGGTCACAATGCAGGATCATTTATCACAGTGCTGCTTTTGCAGACTTATCGTCCAGACCATCTTGGGATGGGGCCACCCCTTCTGAAAGTAGAAAATGATTCCTTAGTAACGTTGAGTGCGTGGAAATGTCACTATTTTAGTGACTTCCTGAAAAGTGACGTCGTAAGATTGACTGAGAAGTTTAATATACTGTGCGTTTGGTAATTTATTTCCACACTATACTGCAAAGTAGGAGAAAAAAGTTACAATTTGGGTGCAAATTGGAGTCACTTCTGAAGAAGGTCAAATAGTCTTTTTTACTAAAATGTATCAGAAAACCACAATTTTCATCTTCTGAAACTTGTTGTTTTCTCATTTATGTGATTTGTTTTCTTCTTATTGTGATTTGTTTTCTCATTATTGTGATTTGTTTTCTCATTAATGTGATTTGTTTTCCCATTAATGTGATTTGTTTTCTCATTATTTTGATTTGTTTTCTCATTATTGTGATTTGTTTTCTCATTATTTTGATTTGTTTTCTTATTATTTTGATTTGTTTTCTCATTATTGTGATTTGTTTTCTTATTATTGTGATTTGTTTTTTCATTATTGTGATTTGTTTTCATTATTGTGATTTGTTTTCTCATTATTGTGATTTGTTTTCTCATTATTGTGATTTGTTTTCCCATTATTGTGATTTGTTTTCTCATTGTGATTTGTTTTCTCATTATTGTGATTTGTTTTTCATTATTGTGATTTGTTTTCTCATTATTGTGATTTGTTTTCTCATTATTGTGATTTGTTTTCTCATTATTGTGATTTGTTTTCTCATTATTGTGATTTGTTTTCTCATTTTTTGTTTTCTCATTATTGTGATTTGTTTTTCCCATTATTGTGATTTGTTTTCTCATTATTGTGATTTGTTTTCTCATTATTGTGATTTGTTTTCTCATTATTGTGATTTGTTTTCTCATTGTGATTTGCTTTCTCATTGTGATTTGTTTTCTCATTATTGTGATTTGTTTTCTCATTATTGTGATTTGCTTTCTCATTATTGTTATTTGTTTTCTCATTATTGTGATTTGTTTTCCCATTATTGTGATTTGTTTTCCCATTATTGTGATTTGTTTTTTCTCATTTTGTGATTTGTTTTCCCATTTTTGTGATTTGTTTTCTCATTGTGATTTGTTTTCTCATTATTGTGATTTGTTTTCTCATAATTGTGATTTGTTTTCTCATTATTGTGATAAGATATAACTTTTATTTTTATTTAAAAGTGAATCATATTTGTTCTGATTTTATTCTGATGAAGACAATGTGTTCATGGAAATGTGAAAAGCCGTTTTAGTGTTTAACCTATTGTCAAAAGTCAGGATTAGGTCCAACCAACTTCTTATAGATTTAAAGGGTTAGTTCAGTTGTCAAGCAAGTCCATCTTATATGAAAGAGGACTTCAAAAGAAACAAAATAGTGAAGAAAGCATTCAAAAATCTTATTCCGTTAAAGAATTAGTTTAGTGCTCAAGCATGTTTATCTTATATAAAGAGGACTTCAAAAAAAACAAAATGGTGAAGAAAGCATTCAAAAATCTTATTCCGTTAAGGATATATTTAAGTTTAAAGTTTTGTATCATTTGTATGGAAAGAATTGAAATCAGACTAGTTGTGATGTCATAGCCTCAGGTTCCTCAAAGTCTTTATGTATTCTATCATATTTTGTCTGGGATTTTGTGGCTTATAAACCATGGTATATGTCAAAAAAGTAGTAAAACTGAATCTATTAAGGGTATTTATATATACCACCTGAAGAAAGTTTGAAGAAAAATCATTTAAATAGTGAAAATTTAAATAAACCTTTTTTAAATACATAAAGACTTTGAGGAATCTGAGGCTGTGATGCACAACTAGTCTGATTTCAGTCGTTTCTACAGAAATTATACCAAACTTTAAACTTGAATATCTCCTTAACGGAATAAGATTTTTGAATGCTTTCTTTACTATTTTGTTTCTTTTGAAGTCCTCTTTCATATAAGATGGATATGCTTGACCACTGAACTTATCCTTTAATGTTTTTCTTTTATTGCGCTATCATTTTATTTAGAAACAAACTTATCATAGCAAATTAAGATTTGTGTTTTTAACATAACATAACATAGCATAGCAAGATGATGAGCTAAGAATGGTTTTCACTCCATAAAATGCCACCACCCTCACAAAAGAAAAATACAGAAATACTCTACAATATCAAAGACGCCCAAACTTAAATTTTCTTTCTTGTAAGATAAGCCAGTCTGTATCGTAGTTTTAAGTTTTATAAACACACTTTTAGGTTTTTTCATACAGGGATTTTCCAGATGTTCATCTGGTTTTCATTCTGGTATTTTTAGGGTCCATCTTGGCATGTTTGCATCTAAAATTAGCACCTTTATTTAAAATACTTTAGGTATGCGTTAAAGAGGTGTTTCCTCTCAAAATACTCCCTGGTGTTATAACTGTTTAGTCAACAGTAATCATCAGTTATTTATAAGACCATCAATAATTTTGATTGTGTCGGAGAGGGAGTGTTTAATTGTGGGTAGAATGGTTATTGCATTGTATTAACTTTTGTATGATCAAAGTCTAATGGTATTAAGTTTATTGAGTCAATTTTATGCCAAGTCGGTTAAAGTAGGAATGGTGAGATCCTTTCAGATTTTACCCTAGAAAATTTAGCCATGTATTACTTTGTAAGTTGGTCCCAAGTGATATTAGGATTGTCTTCAGTATCGGAATCTTTTCAATATGCGTGAACATCAGTAGGCTATAATTTGAAGAAAAGGATAACTCTGAAACTTGGATTTATGACTTTGGAACTGGACATGTGAGTGACAATAGCTTGTATTTATTTACCAATTTACTGTTACATTATTGAGGGATTGCTTATTGATTTCAAATACAGTTTGCCAATAACTGAGTGAAATGAGTTTTTTATTGTGAATGGGGCATCAAAGTGAAATACTTTTTCATTGTTTTACCACTTAATTGCTCCTCAATCACTCATCAAGGTAGTCTCCTGACGACTGTTCAGTTTTGTAAATCAGGGGCAGTTGAAGTTGATCCCTGCTCACCCTACCTACCACTTTTTGAAATATCAAGTGTAATTGTTTGGTGCTTAGCTAAATAGCAGTGTGTTCCCACCTGTAAAACTCACATTTCTTATCATGAAGTGGCAAATTTTTTAATGACCCTTACAGAAAACACTAGCTAGCAGCAAGCTTGCGACAAGGTAACAATTTTAGCTTGCACAATCTTGCTGCAACCTTGCGCAAGCTTGCTGCAACCTTGCGGCAAGCTATTTGGGACAAATGCAAGCTTGCTAGCTTGCACAAACTAACATTAGCTTGCGCAAACTAACATAAGCTTGCGCAAGCTAGCAAGAAATATGTGTTAGCTTGTGCTAGTTTGCAGAAAGTTTTTGCAAGCTTGCGGAAAGGTTTTTGCGAGCTTGCGCAAGCTAACGAGTATGCATTTGTCCCAAATACTAGCTTGCAGAGAGTTTGCGCAAGCTAAAAATGTTAGCTTTTGCAAGCTTGCGGCAACCTAGTTTTTCTGTAATGGGATGTTAGGTTTATAGGTTTCCTTCCATGAAATTACATTCTCGTATGAAATCTGTATACCTTTAACTTGTGACCACAGAAATAAAGTGCAAATTCTTTTCTGACAGAACTCCCAAGTTTCTGACAGAACTCCCAAGTTTCTGACAGAACTCCCAAGTTTTTGAAGTTGAACTTGTCATAAATTTCAAAATGATGAAATTGAGAAACAACAGGTACTTCTTTGTCTAAGGTGCATATATATATCATAAGATATTTTCGGAGAATTCAATTTTACCACAGGTTATTTCTATTTTTTCTTTTAAAATACCACATGTAGGTATCATTCCCTCTTACATAAGCCAGTTCTTTCAACTGCTTCAAAAACCCTCAGGTGAACATTCATCTGACCTTACATGACCTAAACCTGACCTGCGATGACCCCTTCAAGTTATCAACCCAGAATAAATATTGTGATTAGCTTTAAAAAGAGACAAGCTGGTGGTACTATACTAATGGACCACACATGTTGACCAAATTTTAGGTGTGGGTTATGTTTTTACGTAAATGAAGTTTTTTTGGTGGGGTTGTGATACTGGTTGAGGGAATATCTTCCAGACTTTTTTATACGGCTATTTTGTTAGCCTAATTTAATTTCTCACATACTTGTACTTTTTGATCAGTTCCATTTATTTTTAGTTTTGGTGCGAATTCTTGTCAATTCAAAAATTTGTTCTATACTATTTCTGATGTCTGGGAGTGTCAGGCACCATCTTTGTCTGTCGCAGAATTATAGAATATCTCAACTATGGAGACAAAAAATCCACTGCATCTTCAGCATGGATATATCTCATAGTTGGTTACTAGAGCTTAGCCTCCAAATTGATTCTCTTTTTGTCTTTGTCTTAGTCATCAATATATTAGGACAGGGTTCTTTCTTAATTGTTTTTAATCTGTCAATTACCATTAAGAAAAGCTAAAATAATCACCTTCAAAATTGATGAGAAATAGGACAGTTTACAGCTTTTGTCTTCATATGCAAATTATATGTGTTGCGATATGTAAATTATTTTTTGTAAATCAACATACTTTTTTTCACTGCTACAATGCATATTACGAGGAGATTTGAATCTTTACCAAGCCACCAAAAGCTTTATTCCCCTATCATTTAAAAATTATCATTCCTGTTATTAATTTTCTCGTAAAGGAATTTAAGGAAATAAATTTAAAGAGTGTACGTGAGCTGTCTGTCCTTTCAAACGTCACAGATTTTGCATTTATTTGTTTAAAGTTAAATTTATGTGAGCCATTTATAGGCCCATAAAGCGGTGCTTATCCCTGGTTTCCTTGGCATAAGCAGATGAGAGCACATGACTACCCCTGGACGGGACACCAGCCCATCACAGGTTAACTCCCCAGTGATGCTGGTAATTATTGTACAGCTGAGTGCACTGGAACACGTAGAGTAAATTGTCTTGCTCAAGGACACTTGCAGCACTCATGGCTGGAATCAAACCATGTACTTTTTGCAAACAAGCATGACTCCTTAACCCTTACTCTACCAGCACTTTTTGAAAATGCATTTGGGAGGTGGGGTTAAAGATGGCACCCAAAACTGGGATAATATCGCCACGTGTTAGAGTAAGGGTTCAGCACAGGCTGATTATTGAAGGGTCCTTTGTCTTCTGAGCAACAGAGTCAAGCTCGTTCCGCTTCAGTGACCCAGTAGGCCGCCCACTGGGACCATGCTGCACATATTTTTGAGTTGGCACACTTGTTGCAGGTTGATTAACCCTTACCCTACCAGCACTTTTTTTTTGAAAACGCGCTGGGAGGCGGGGTCAAAGATGGGGCACCCAAAATGGCGATAATATCACCGGCTGGTAGAGTAAGGGCTAACCACTGAGCCACTGCACCTCTAAAAAGTCCCCTAAATTTAATCAGATATATGTCAAAAACTAAATATGCTATTTTATCAATTAAATGACTATTTTACTCAGAAATTAAGCTCTCTGCAATAGTTGTTGATCTACACTTATTCTTCCTCTTATCTTACATCACAAAATGTATTTAGAATTTGTTTTAATTATTTCATAAGATGTTTCATTGTGTATTATGATCATTGTCTTAATTGAATCTCTTTTCAATTTTCACACTAATGCTTCTATGATTTTTCTAATTCTTGAATTTTCTCTCTTAAAATATTACAAGAGGAAAATCATGATAATGCTGAACATTTGTATGTGTGGTAGTGTCTTTTTTCTCATGGAAAAACCGTCATATTTGAAGAAATATTTTTTGCTCACATTTTGTTCTTCTTTTGCCATTCTTTTTGGTCTTATATTTCACAAAAGATAATTGATTCTTCAGATGGAAGACATTTACGACCCTGGTTTGGACAGGTTTTCAAGTATTTGATTAGTGCAACATGAGTATCACATCAGACACAAATGAGTCCATTTATTGCACTTGAAAGCGGGCGGGATCCCTTTATGTGGTCGGCAAATATTGTACGCATAAATTTTGCAAAGTACACACCTTGAACTAAAGCCGAAAACTGACAGATTTAAAGATCAAGAGACAGCAAGTATTTGTTGTATTTTCCTCAAAATGATTAAAACTGTCAGATAATAAAACAACAACTTTCGATCAAAAAATCAAAATTTGAATAAAATTGATATTTTGCATTTGTGGGTTTTTACATCTAATAGGATTATTTAACTTGTTCTTACTTAATTTTGATGTGATGTAATTAGCCCATAATGACATATTTAAAGCCTTTTTTGTGTTGAGGGAATATGTGGGGAGGGAGTGGGGCAAGGATCCCTTTGTCTGACAGGTTGGTTTTAAAATAATACCCTACTGGCAGAATGGGTTACTTACTTTTTATCTTAATTTTTAGAGAGTGACGAAAAAAGTTTTGCAATCCCACAAAACATAAGAATTGTGACTAAAAGGGAGCATACATGGACCAGTAGCTAAATAGTATGGTATCCTTTTGTGGTTGAGGTTGTGGATATGGGCTGAGGCGAAGAAACTGTACTTATATTAAGATAGCATATAGGAAAAGTTTTCTGGAGAAGAAATGATTAGTCTTTTGCAAAAGGCTTGATATTATCTGACAAAAGCAAATAAACTTTTCTGACTAAAATGTAAAAATTTCAGTAAAAATACCTATCGGAGGTTTGAAACGGGACAGTGTCACCCAGACCTAAAGTTGCACCACCACAAATTGAAGGGAATGTTTTTCCTATACATGAATAATTAAATATTTCAGTATAAAAATTATATTGTATTCTTACTTTCCGAGAGTGCAAGTTTGCCAAAATTTTCAAAAAAGGGGGGAAGTTGCTACTTTTAACAAAAGGTCAGGATTTCAATCAAGATCATGAAAACACGATGCCAAGTAATTTTGTAATCCGAAGATTCATTTGAAGGAGGGACCGGATTTTACAATTACTTCTTGAGACTCAAGTCTCAATCCAGTTTTGACCAAGCCAAAAGAACCTCTGAAATTATTCCTACATCCTTAAGAATAGAAGAAGTTTAAAAGAACAAGAGAAGATTAAAAAGGGGACACAAAATATGGAAGGGGTTATAATGAAGACAACAGATGAAAATTCTGAGAAGATAACTAAGGAGACAGTAGATAAAAAGAAATTGTATTTTAGAAGATGGGGAAGGAGGAAAAAACAATAATGATGTGAATTTTCAAATCCAACACTTTTGTGAATAATATAGAATGTATAGTTATATACTTCTTAATAAATTACAGCTTATTTCTTTGTAGACCTGGTATCAAAATTCTTTTATGATTTTGTATGTCAATTTTATTTTGTATTCAAATATTTGCTCTTGTGTGCTTGTATATAGCTCAAAAATCAATTTATCTATATGCTACTGCATTGTCATATTTGATAATGGGAACTTTAAATGCACACATTCTTTTCAAAGGATATTTTGTTCAAATTGACATCTCCCACTGAAATGCTCACTGAACCATATCTTGTACAAAATGCTTAACAATTGATCAATTATGTTTTCGTTGTTAAATTTGTTTGACAACTATTAAATTAGACAATTTTTTTCTTTTTCTTTTGAAATGGCATACTGCGTTATGAGTCCACATGTGTGGTTGTATAGTGAGTAGGTAGATTTTTAAAGAGTAGTAAAGACATTAAATTGTCCAGATGTTGAATCCACTTTTATGGAATTATGATTTTGTTTTTCTGATTTATTTCAAATCATGAATACCAGATCAGTGGCCCCCTCCCCCCCCCCCCTCCCCTCCCCCCTCCATGTCCGAAATGTCAAACAAAATATTTGGTCCAAAATGGCTATTTTTGACCTGTTTAATGTAGGGGGGCGGTATCTGTATCATTGCAAAATTATATGCTGCTATTCTTAGATTGTTCGTAATTATCCTAGCCATATAATTTGCACATAGTCAATGTCTTTTGGGGGTATCTAAAACTTGGAAAATGTGAGGCTTTCTCTGCTGGGACTTTCCCCATGGACCTCACAAGGGGCCCTAAGGCCCCTTGACCCAATGCCAAAAAGGTTTGTGCCCCCCCCCCCCCAATATCAAACCCCTATTTTTTACCTTTTTTTATGGGGACCCTTACATAAATATTAGCTTGCAGCATGCTTGCGACAAACTAACAATTTTTAGCTTGTGCAAGCCTGCAGCAAGCATGCTGCAAGCTAGTATTTGGGACAAATTAGCTTGCACAAGCTAGCAAAAACTATCTGCAAACTTGCGCAAGCTAGCAAATATTTTATGCTAGTTTGCGACAAGCTAATGTTAGCTTGTGCAAGCTAGTATTTGTTCCAAATACTAGCTTGCTGCAGCTTGCTGCAATCTTGCAGCATAATTGCACAAGCCTTGCAGCACGCTTGCGCAAGCTAAAAATGTTAGCTTTTCGCAAGCGTGCTGCAAGCTAAAATTTCTGTAAGGGTAGTCTGTATCATTGTAAAATTATATGCTGGTATATTAGATCGTTTGTAATCATCCTAATTTAGTTAAAAGAGCCGTGTATTGCTGCACACATTCAGAGTCTTTTGGGGGCATCTAAAACTTGGAAAATGTAAGGTTTACTAAGGCGGACCCCTTGAACTCATGCTGAAAAGGTTTGTGCCCCAATATCGAACCCCTGGCAGCACCACTTATTATAATTTACATGTTTTCCCCATTTCCTTGATTATTAAACTGTTGATTGTTCAGGAAACAAACAAACTTTTGTTAGAGTTGGTTCCCAAAACAATGGATGTGGAGTCTACACCCCAATATTGGTCATAATTCTTCTTCACAAAGTAGGGGGTAGGGGGACATACTTATCCTCTACAAAGTGGAAGACCCCCTCCACCCACACACACACACACACACATACATGAATGTGTGTTTGACCACCTGAAATCAAAGGAGAAATAAGGTAATTGGTCAAATTATGCTTATGTTTACATCTACCCCCACAACACTTGATGAACTAGACTTTGGTCTCAATGTCAGGTTTTCTCTCTGAACCAACAATCATACTCATCCTACGTTATAAGCTTGGATGTTCATTACATGTAAAATCTCATGACCTATTGTTATGTATGTATCAATACAAAGTAGTTTTGTATTAATCAAAATATCCATTTACAGTTCTACTTCATGCAAAATTTTCACCTAGAATAGCAAAAACTAAAATATGATGAGAAATTACAGTTTTTAGCTGTCGGAAATGTATCCCATAAGCCTTGTATTCGGTTCCATTTTCCCTTCTTTTGATCAAAGTAATGAGGATAATGGCTGATGCGATTCCAATTTGCCTCTAACTCTTCTTGTTACTCCTGAATAAAAGAATAATGAGTTATATATCTAGAGCGTTCTAATTTTGTTCAATTAAACAGAAAGACTGTACACATCAATAGGAAATGCGATACACCAGCTTAAAACGTTTATCAAAAAAGTTGTTATTTTAAAGCTTTTAATATTATTTATGAATCGTATCGAGGATCGAGGGACATTAAGTAGAAACATGAACTGCCTTCTTTTACTCCATCAACAGTAACGGACGGTCTTCTGTTAAGGAATCAGCGCAAGTTTTCCCCTCGTTTATGTGGGAAGATACCTAGATAAGCCGGGCTTAAAATAACGCTCGGGGCGATTCCTTTTTATGAAAAATTATTACTGGGAACGATCAATCACCAGGTAGATTTTGCTCTGCTCTTGCTTCTGGCATATCAAGGACAAGAAGATATTCTGTTGGTTGATTCTGATGATGGAAGGAAGGAAGGATAGGTGTAAAGGATTATTTTGTTAGTGAACAGTTGCCTTTAAATGTAAAAGGTGTGTGGTGTTTGGGTGTAAGTTTATTTTGATAGATTTTTAATTTATAGCAAAAAAAAAATTTTTGAATTTTTACAAATTATATCAAAGACAACTTAGCATGGATGGATGTTTCATTCCAATAAGCTTTTTTAGATTAGTTTAAATACTTGAATAAACCAGATTTTTGGGGATCAAAAAGGGTCTGTGCCTGGAGAATTAATCTCTACAGTCATCAACCTGTTTTACTGACATTCTCTCCTTCCCCTTTTCCCTTTTGCAGGAGGACTCGGTCAAAATATTTTCAGACCCATTTTTCAAAAGGGAAGCAAATTCTTTCAAGAGGGAAGCAAATTCTTTCAAGAGGAAAGCAAATTCTTTCAAAAATGATTTTTTTTTTTTGTGAGGTACACACCTAACCTCTGTAATGTTTCACTGAGATTTTGTCATTTGCTATAAATAGCACAAGTTTGATCAAAATTTGCATATTGAATATTCAAAATGTTGATTTTGTCAAAAATGTTGATTTTGTCAAAAATGTTGTTGGTATTTACTTGGTTCTTGTAAGAAGTGACCTAACGGTACCTCTTTCTGTCCAAAATACCTTTTAGGCATGTTCATTGATGTCTTAGTACTACAACTGTGCCTATTCCTATTGTAAGTCCTACCAATTAAACTAGCCATACACGGTCCACAGTTAACACACAATCAATCACTGGACTTTAATTCACGCTTAAAGCAAACTTGATTGTTTTTGGCTCTAAATTTCCTGACCATCCTGCAAATAAATAAGTTGTGTTTATAATAACGGTACCTCTTCCTGTCCCAAATACCTTTTAGGCATGTTCATTGATGCCTTATTACTACAACTGTGCCTATTCCCATTGTAAGTCCTACCAACTAACCTAGCCATACACAGTCCACAGTTAACACACAATCAACGACTGGACTTTAATTCACGCTTAAAGCAAACTTGATTGTTTTTGGCTCTAAATTTTCCAGACCATCCTGCAAATAAATAAGTCGTGTTTATAATATTTACTGTTTTACCAATCAGGTTGTAATCGTTGAATCTGAGCACTGCGACATACCCGCCCAAACAAAGATATTCGTTACAACAACACATATGTATCATTCTACAGGAAATAGTTATGCTTATCCAGTGAAGTGCTTCCTGAATACAGCTTATATACACATTGGATTGCTTCATGGTTTTACCAGTCGCACTTGGTTCCGTCCGACCAGTGCCTCGCAGTGCCCAATGTACTTTCGCCGCAAAAAGTACAATCTACCTTTTGAGGGAAAGAGGAGAATTCAAACTGGAAGCAGATTTTCCACCTGGACGACGTTACACATTTTTACGGTTGGATGGATTTGCATATTCTATCCTGACTGGTTTTTTTTTTTTTAGCGAAAAAAAGGGACAATTGAATCAATGCTTCTAAGAAATGGAAGCAGCTGATACCAAATAAAATGTAACCAATCCTCCTCGTATTTCAGCAAAAAATGGAATATTAGAAAAGATAAACAGTGCTGGGTGTTGATCCAGTGATTTTTTTTTTAGAGCCTGGAGTCGGTGGTTTCGACTATGTCCAATAACTCTGCAGACTCCAGCGTAAGTAAATATTTGCGCTTAATTATGATACACTTGAAAGCAGTTGATAAAGTAGTAAAGAATTTTTTTTTTTTTTTAATCTCTTGCGTTGCATCTGGTGTGAAAGTAAGAGGGAAATAACTGTGAAATGTGGATTATTGGGAAATTGGGCGGAGTTGGGTATGAATTAATTTATGTAAGCTGTCACGTAGCGGGAAGGGATAAAAATTAGTAACACATATTTTTTTACTTGTCACCTTCGAAGGTTATTAAGCGAAATAATCAAAAAAGTGTGCAGTATTTTGTCAGTTAATTTCCTTCAATGTTTGGGAAATGTCTTTCAATTTTGGGCGATTTCTTTCAATCTTATGCAGTTTACAATTTCCTTCATTTTCCTTTAATTTCCTTGGAAAAGTTCCTTTATTTGGGACAGTTTTTCTTCAATTTTTTGATATATTTTGGTCAATTTCATTCAATGTTTGGGAACTTTCCTTCATTTGGCCAATTTTTCTTCAATTTTCACAATTTTCGGAATATTTTATTCACTGTATGTGAGATAAGTTTCAATCTCTGAGAAATTTCTTTCATTCTAGTGTAGCTTTTGGAAAAGTTCTTTCACTACTTTGGGACAATTGTTCTTCTAATTTTCTTCAATTTTTGGGAAATTTCCTTCAATAATTGATACCTTTTTTAATGTTTGGGGAATTTCCTTCATTTAGGGACAATTTTGTTTTGATTTTTGGTCAATTTTCTTCAATTTTTGACAAATTTTCTTCATTTTAGAGCAATTTTTTCAATTTAGGTAAGTTTTCTTCAATCTTTGAGAAATTTCCTTCAACACTTAATGTTTGGGATTTTCTTGAATGTTTGGGCAATTTCCTTAATTCTTGTGCAGTTTTCTTCACTTTTCGGACAATTTCCTTTATTTTGAGGCCAGTTTTCTTCGATTTTTGGAAAATTGTCTTCAATTTTTGGCATTTTTCCTTCGATTTTCAGTCAATATTCTTCAACCTTTTTTGAATTACAGTCATTTTTTCATTTTTGTAGAAATTTCCTTTATTTTGAGGCAATTTTTCTTCACTAAGTTTTTTTTCAATTTTGGGGAAATTTTCTGCAATGTTTGGGATATCTCTTTAAACTTGGGGGAAATTTCTTTCCTTTTCTGCAATTTTTAAAAAAAAATCTTCATTTTTGGTGTAATTTTTCTTCGATTATTGGTAAATTTCCATTAATTATCGGGAAATATGGCCCAATGTTACCCAAATTTCCAATAATTTAAACAAGATTTCCTTAAATGTTTGGAAAATTTTCTTCAATTTTTGGCAGTTTTCCTTCAATTTTCAGTAAATTTTCTTCATTTTTTTTTTTTAATTACAGTCAATTTTCTTTAATTAGGGGGAAATTTCTTTCATTTTGGAGCAATTTTTCTTCACTTTTAAGCTAAGTTTTCTTTAATTTTGGAGAAATTTTCTGCAATGTTTGGGATATCTCTTTAAATTTGGGAAAATTTCCTTCATTATATCTGCTTCAATTTTTGAAAAATTTGCTTCATTTTTGGTGTAATTTTTCTTCGATTATTGGTAAATTTTCTTTAATTATCGGGAAATATGGCCCAATGTTACCAAAATTTCCAACAATTTAAACAAAATTTTTGTTAATAACTTTCCAATTTTCCCTATCTAGAGAAAACCTTTCAGGGAGGACCTTGCTTCCCGCTTAAAAGACCAAGCACGCTTGTCCCAATATGTTCCATTAGTCGTATCACAAAATTGCTCATAAAACATCATCCCTGATTTGGTTTGGCTTGGCCCCCTCTGATATTTTATCCTGGCTATGTCTCTTGTTTGAATCACAAAGCAAATGGGACATTGGCTGGGGAAGAAAAGAGGTAAACAGGTGAAATGCTGTTCGGCCCCCACAAACATGTGGACCCCTATGCCTGCAGTTTTAATTTAGAATTTTGGAACTAGCTCAGTAGTCACTTTAAGTGGTACTACTCAATAATTGGGGTGTACAATTCACTAAGTGTTGTATGAATGTATGTCTTTTATTTTCCATCTTTCCCTGAAAGACCAACCTGATAAATAGATCATTCACTTTTCAACTCCATTGATTTCTTTTGTTTGCCTCTGTGTCTTACATCTAAAGGTAGGCATTTGTTTCACCAGGTGTTTTTCCATTCAAATTTGTTGATTTCCAGAATGTATTTATCGCTTATGCAGTGATGCTTCTCTGGTCCAACTAATTTCTGCAAGAATAAAAACTTTTTCCGTAAAATAAATATTATCAGGCATGCAACGGAAGAGAAATGTAAGATAAGCGCTTAAGCAGGCCAAGATATACATCAACATGTAAAGCGTAAAACTCATTTCTGGCTTCATCGATGCTTTTGATTGAATATTAGTATGTTTCATTGTTTTAAGTAGCAAAAGTAGAGTCCTGTAATTCTCATTATATAAAAATATGAAGATTTTCAACTTGGCAGAAATTCACAAATGTAAAAAAACCACACGTTTGTGATATCCAAATCTAAATACCTATATCACAAATAACACTTATTTATTTATCCTGTGCCCTGTATTTAATGGTTTATGTAGGGAGAAACTTATGCAGGTTTGGTAACAGGGGCCTAGTGTGTGTGTGTGTAGGGGGAGGGGGGGGAGACAAGATTATTTTTGCTCAAACATAATTTCCAGTCAGTTACTTTTTACCTAACAGTGCTCAGATAACCGTGTTTAAATTTCATAGGCGTTAAACGTGCTTTTCAGATTTCACAGGCAAAATCCAAGGGTTTTTATTTAGGTGAAAGTGGACATATGAACATATTCATCTAAGCCAAACTATTTTGGGAAATTAGTTCAGATTTTCATGGCAAGGGAATTATTTTGCAGAAACTATTAAATTGATTTGATGATTTAAAGTGTTTTGTTTGGAAGCAAAATACAACATGGAGCAAAATATGCAAAAAATTGCTTATGACATTTCTTTCTCTTGTTTTGCTTTTCAAAATTTTCTTTAAAATTGGAAATTGGTATATCACTATTCCACAAAATTAGGAAATATTTTTTTTTTTAAATGTCTTTTCCAGTTCTTGGCAGAAACATGTCTAGCTAATTACCCATTGTTGGTGAAGACAATACAGATTCATCCCATGTGTGTGAAGGATTTGTACAGATTCTGAAGTCTTAATGTGCTGAAAATAAGCATTACCAATGAGCGTATACTTTTGAGAGATAGGTTTCACGTTAGAGATCATTGGTGTAGAACCACTCCTAAATCAAATCAGATTTTCTCAAGTATCACATGTATTGTCCTGCATGTTCCATATATCATCCTCACTTCTTCACCTACATCCGAACCGTCTTATTAGTTTAGGAATGTTTTCAAACTGCCTTTTTTGTGAAGTTCAGCATAAAATTTCAAGATGAAGAAGTACTATTTTGAGAAGGGGGGGAAGCATTGCGGCCCATCTCGCTTCTGATTTGCAGGCAAAAAAAGAAGAAGGAAACTTAATTATCTTGGCAAAGCACTTTTCATAGAATACTATCTCTGTTTTGATAGCAATTTTTCTGATCATGCAAATGATTAGGAACTTCAAAGACAAACGCCGACAAGGAAGCACACTAACGTTATAAAAGATAGGACACACTATTTAGGACAAAATGGGGTTTTGCCAGAAACCTGTAAGAAGAGCTCAATTGAACCGGTGATTTCTTCTTCATCATCGTGATCTGTGCCGCCTAAGAGGCAAATAGTTTACACCGGTCATCACTCTTAATACTAATGGATGCCCTTAAGGGTCAAGAATATATATTTTTTGTGGGGTTCAAGAAAAACAGGAGAATGTACAATCAGATTTTTGTGTATGTGTGTGTCAAAAAAAGCAGAAAGAAATATGATTCCCAGCTGGTTTCTTTTTGACTGGAAGGCCCCCTGAATAATTGGCAGGGGGTTATTGTAACTTGTTGTCAAAACGTGCCGGTGAAATAATATTCTGGTGCAGTCAAAATTATTGTAGAGTCTCGGAGGGATAGCCTGGTAGATGCGACTGTCAGAAAACGTTGCTTGGAAGACCAGAACGAGACACAGAGGTTGAAGAATACATGGAGAAGGTTTAAAGCACTTTTCTAGACTTTACTCAATTTGAATCTGGATGATCTTCGAGGTATCCTGTTACTCTTGGAGAGGTTTTATTTTATTTTCCGTAAAAAAGTCCAAATGAAGGGCAATGTCTGCCTTGTGATGGATGGTATTCAATATGATTGCAATTTTGATGCTTTGTTCAATAAATTTTATTTCATTTCATTTACATTAAAGGCATATTTTCTCTGTCTGAAAAGAGAGGAAATATAGATCAAAATCATTGGTAAGAATAATATACTAACTGCACTGCAAGGACACCTGACCAAATGCTTTTACCACAAACTCCCATATCCTGAATTAGATTTGTGTCCATATCAAAATGTTAAGTGCATTTATCAGCAAGGTCATAAGTTAACTCTATTTCACCTAGTGATTTACAGTTAACTTAAAGTCAAAAAAAGTTGGGTGTTTTAACTTGGTTCAGGATACTTGTTGAGATGGCACAACAAGTTTTGAACCTTTGAATTAAGGGTTATCTATCATGATTAAAATGTGCAGGTGTACATTTTGTTCCAAGCGATTCAGATTGGTCTATCAAATTCACGTTGTACCATTATAATTCGACCAATCATGAATGAAATCTATTTACCTCCATGTTAGATATGATAACTGGCCTTTAATCACTAACAAAGAATATCTGATGGTTAAAAATGAAAATTAAAAAAAAAATGTTAAAAGATTCCTTTTTGTCGATTAATTAGTTTAAAATTTATATTTCTGTACATGATTGGGGATTGTATGTTTTAGAATATGTGACCTTCTTACAACAGTCACACGTCAAATTTTGGGATTCAATTTTTGGGAGTAATTGTTTTTTAAAAATTGTAATAAGATGGATGACATCTTAAGGTAAGTGTTTGTGCCTAGGACTATTTCGTTGCAGTTGATACTGTAGTTCCTTTGTATTTGTCATTATTTCATTATGATAGCTGTTCTGCTTCTGAAAATAGCTTACTTCGAGACATTGCAAGTAGGATCAGTAAAAGTTATTCACAATCAAATTCTAGTTGTTTTGTACCCAGAGTTAACCAGAGCAACATCACTTGTATTTGTGGGACCCGGCAGGAGAAGTTCCTCATGGGCCTCAAAGATCCTACTTGTTGTGCCACTGGAATACATGTTTGCATGTCATTGTCAGTTATGGTTTACCAAGCAATTCCAAAAATTTAAGGGCGACAGAAGTGGGGAGGGGAATAATGCCCTCCCCGTTGTTTACTGAGTAAAAAAATATGTTTAAAACATTATTATAAAAAATCAAAGATTTTATACCCACAAAACAAAGTTCCAAAAATTGCAAGGGTTGTCTTCTGTTGAGACTCAATTGTAATTTTAGCATATTTATGTTCATCATCAACATGATCAACCTCTCTCCCCCTTCCTCCCCCACATCCCCAAATTCAAAAATGTCTTGCCATTCCTGAAATTTAAGTCCTTTTCTCAACACTCGACATTTGTCCATTTGCTTTTTCTGCAAGGGTGCTTTGGAGAACACAAAATGGGAATAACTAGAGCTTTGTGCATTTAGAGGAAGTTACGCAAACTTTCAAAGTGCATATGACATCGTATAGGAATGGAACAAGGATGGATCAGAGTGTGCATTACCTGTCTCGTCCCATCGTTCTTCATGGGAAAGAATTCGGCACAATCGCGTTTCTCTGTTCTTAAACCCATGTGCTATTGGTTATATGAGATTTAGCAAGAATTCCCCTATGGGTGAGACTGCCAGAGTTGTGCCTTGTTGTTTGTGACCGTAACGAAAGTTACAGATCACTGACTTATGGGGATTAGTTTTGAAAAATATAGGTCATAGGTCAGTCCGGTCATGTCTTACAGATGGGATGATAAGCAATTGTAAAAGCCGCTGGGCAGAAGACCACAGGGAGAGAAAATGAGACAGAATTAAAAGAGGATGGGGAGGGTGTATGGCTTGGTGTGTACTTTCATGTTCTCTGCATGTTTTTTTGTTGGGGTTCGCTGTTATTTTTGCAGTAATTCTTTTGTTTCTGTTTCTGTTTGAATGTTCTTCTTTTGAATGTTCTTCTCTTTTTAGCATTTTTAACCACAAAGTAAGAACATACAGATCATTTGACTTGGATAATCATGTTACCGGAAACATCTTGAGTCAGGACTTCTGGACTATTTACTGAAAGTGCACTTGCACTTTGAGCTCAATACGACATATTATTTTATTTTATTTTATTTTATTTATTTTTTTAGGGGGGGAGGGGTCCCAAAATATTGCTTTAATGTTGTACTTTTGATATTAGGCTGTGTTACTTTAATGGCTTCTTATGATGTGAGAAAATTTGGATAACTGTGACTGATGAACATGCTCCTGATGTAATTGACCAGGGCTACAAACACAAGAGGTGCCTCCCTCTGTCTCTCCTACCCCATCCCCTTCAGGTGGGATTTTTTAAAGTATATAGTTTTTGAATAATTGCATTTTCTGCCATGAAATGCTTTAGATTATGTCAAAATTGTGAAATTGGAAGTGTGCTCTGTCTCTCTCTTGCCTTACTACTTTTTCCAATCATCTGTTTATACATCAAGAATCAAGTTAGCTGTTTTTAAATGAGGGAGAGGGGGGGGGGGGTGCAAACATGTTGCAAAAACTAAAAGACTTTTTAACACAATTGCAAAAAGGTTGATCCTTGCAACCGGGTCATGATTATATCTACAACCCTTTGCAATTGCATTTCTTGTCATTTTGAGAGAAAAAAATGTGAGAGGGGAATGTTAGTGACTTTGTTTTAAAGGATTAGTTCAGGGGTCAAGCATCTTATGTGAAAGAGGACATCAGAAGTGACAAATGGTGAAGAAAACATTCAAAACTCTTTTTCCGTTAAGGAGATAGTCAACTTTAAAGCTCCACCTTATTTGTGTAGAAATGACTGGTGTAGTAAGTCTACTATGGAAGGTTGTGTCTTCATCCTTACATTCTTAAACAATTGTTAATGTAGTTTAAAGAAAGTTTATTTAATTTTTCACTATTTAAATTATTTTTCCTCAAACTTTCTTTAGGTGGTATATTATAAATACCCTTCCTACATTCAGTTTCACTACTTTTTTGATATCCATCGTTTTTAAGGCCACAAATTACAGGACAAAATATGATAGAATACATAAAGACTGAGGAATTTGAGGCTATGACATCACAACCAGTCTGATTTCAGTCGTTTTTAAACAAATGATACCAAACTTTAAACTTAGATATCTCCTTAACGGAATAAGATTGTTGAATGCTTTTTGTCACTATTTTGTTTCTTTTGAAGTCCTCTTTCAAATAAGATAGACCTGCTTGACCCCTGAACTAATCCTTTAAAACATGAAAGTGTTGTAGGAATTTGCTTGTTAACACATTCATATATTTTTGTTGGCGTTCCTTCTGAACTCATTAGATATTATCACATATAAAACTTGAGAAACTGAAAATTGATCAAAATTACAAATACAGGTATGGTTTTTTTTTTTTTATATATATATATATATTTGCACAACTTTAAAAGGCATCTCCTCGTAAAAGTTTTCTGTAAGAAAGATTTGTAATTCTCATCAATCTTCTTCATTTTGTGGTTTTTGTGGCAAGAAATAGCTTTGGTAATTTTCATGATTCTTTTGAATTTGGTGGTTTTCCTAACAAAGTGTCATACTTTGATTGGTGACTTATTGAAAAATGACAACTGAGGCTGATATGAATTATGGGTGAAAAAATATTTATTGTTTTAACTTGATGTAATTGAATCTTAAAAACAAAAGCAAAACACAATCTTATCAATCATTGGGAATCTTAATTAAGACCCGCGGATCCAAAGCAGGGCTGCAGATATGCAAATTAAAGAAAACAAGAGATTAACGTCAAGTTGTCTGCATTTATCGAAGAGAGAAAAAAAACTGAACTACACCAAACTTTTGTTGAGGAAAAAAAAAGAAGATAATTTTCTTGTTTTTGTACTGAGATTGATTATATTAGTAAATCAATCTTTTTAAGAGTTATTTGGAGATAAAATAAGGAGTATGTGTGCATTGAACTTGTTTCTTGAGATTTAGGTGAGGTGAAAAAGTGTGTTTATTTTTTTCTGAAAGTTTGAGAAAGCAAGAATTAAGGTTAGATCTGTGATGATAACTTTTTTTGGTATATGTTTCAAAAGTGTGGGGGAACAAAACTTTTGTGCTAAAATGTAAATTGGTTTTGCCAAAAAAACTGGCAGGACCAAAAGTGAAATTCAGTGTCCACAATATCTTGAATTCACTCTTTATTAATTAAGGCATATGCAGATGTAAAATAATAATTTAACATCAAATAATTATGCCTCATTAAGAAAATAAATACATGTTTCAGACCCCTAGCTTTGCTATTTTACAGGGGCGGCCCACCCTGCCCCTCAGTGGGCCCACCTTGCCACCTGGGCATCAGAAAAAAAGTGTTTTTTTATATATATAGATTTTTTTTTTTTTTCTTTCTCAAACCTAATAATCTTAATGAACCTCATAAATGAATAAACAGAAGGATAGCATAGTAAGTAATTGTCCTGTTTGTTAATGACTGGTCCTTATCAATAAGAGTATTTAATTTCATTCTGAGGTATGATTATAGCCCAAATCCCAGAGCTTCTTACCAGGGACTAAAGCTTTAAGGGGACTCCTTGTTGAAAAGACACAGCACTTCGCACACACATTAATGTGCTTCTCAATAAGTCTAGCAGCACCCTACCCCTTTTAAATCAAGCTAGGGGTCTGTTTTGTAGTTCTGAAAATAAATCATATCATACATCTGTATGTATTTATGCATATATGTTACAAAGATATGAATAAATATGTGTTATATACCAATACCAATATATATTCTCTTAGCTACAGTATACATATGTCTTACAAACTCCCCCTCAGCAATTAACACATTCCACTTGAAGATAAGTACTTTGTTCTTTCTCAGAGATGTTGAGTAAATTAATTGTGGCATCCTGGAGCATTATGTATGTCACTTGATTTGGCAGTGTAGGACCACGTTCTCATGTATCCCCAGATCACGATCCCCCCATGATGACCTTGCTCGATGAAGTGAAAAAAACAAAAACACATTCTCATGTGTTCTCACTTGAGTGTGAGCTTGTGTCAGGGTCAGGATAACCTGAAACAATAAAGGAAAGATATCATCCCATCAATACATTCTGAAGTGAATGCCACCATACTAATAACGTCACTTCTGGTTTTCAATTTTCCCTAATGATTGCGAGGAATCTGTGATGTTATAGATCACACATCTGTCGGACCGAACATAGGAGCCTACATGTGTTTTCGATAACATCACAGATTTCTCGCAATCAATAAGGAAAACTGAAAACCGGAAGTGACGTTATCAGCACGGCAGACTTCACTTCTGAATTTATTATGGGACGATACCTTTTCTTTCAAAAAATACATTATTAAACGTTTTACAGGTCCCTATACCAGGATACTGCATAACTTAACTTGACAGCTAGTCACTGAATTGCACTCATTTTTGATCATTTTATGGTGGATCTGATCACCTCCGGATCATGATCCTACCATCGAGTAGTATCAAATTGAAGTGGCTGCAATCAGATCTGGTCAGCGTTCTCGCGTTATAAAATCGGCGGAATCTGATTGCCTGCATGGATCTGATCGTGACCTCGCAGTCAAATGAGAACACGCTCATAGAGCTTCTCTCTTCCTCTTGATCCAACTCCTAAATATGACAGCTTGAAGGCAAACAGAGACCGGATCGAAAAAAATGCAACTCTTCTTCGGAGTAGATATGATGGGCTGTCATCGACAACCAAACCATTCTTTTGTCGGCTGTTTTTGAAGTTGAAGGTGTTATTAGTCATACTCTGATTGTATTTCTTTCGAAGTTGCTGATTGGTGGATTAAGATTTATTGATTTTAAACAATGCGCTTGTTTTAAAGTCTGATATATTTTATCGCAGATTGTCAGTTTCTGACCAGAGCTATGTTGCATTCTTAAGATGTGGTTGAGGAGGTTTTGAGAAAATTATCTTTGGGAAAATAGGAAGAGGGTTTGTTTTGTTTCAAGGGTAGGGAATTAATTTGATATCTTATATCTTCCTTTTTATATCTGATCTTATTAATTTTATATATCTTATGATTTGTCTTTTGTGTGATTTATTTGGAATAAAGTTTGTGAACTAGAAATTTTACAAAGAAGTGAGTTTATAGATAACTTTATAAATTATTTTCATTTTCTTATTTTAATATTTTATTTTTTAATTCTAGTGTCAGGATAGAATCCTGTACAAAGCCGAATCTGAAACTTTTGGTCATCCTTTATGCAATATCAAGGATCGAAACCTTTATGAAAATTTGTGAATAAAATCAGAAAAATGAAATGATTTTAAATTTGTAATGCTTGTCATGTGGACAACATGTAGCCTACCATCTTAAGTTAAAAATGCTGAAAACATTTTGTTTTTGCTGTTGTGATATAATGTAGGTAGGAATTCAAATGTTGTTCACATTATTAAATTGAGCTATCAACAATTTCTTTATACTAGACAACCCCTACCACTCCCCAGTCCGAAGGGATTATAGATAGAAGATTTACCTGAGAAAAGTACATTGTGTTCTCTACTAGAATCAGGAAATTTTTGGCAATATCTTTGGCTATCAACATATTTAAGACAGTTCTTAAATGTTTCAGTTTATAAATTGCTGTTGTCTGTTCATTAATTAATATGTTTTATGGTTAATCTTTTACCCAATCAATTTAGAGGAAGTTCACCCGCACCGAATTAGGACTTGTGAAAACAAACAGATTCATTAATGATTTCTTTGTTTGGATTTTTTTCAATTTGACATAACGAAGAGCTGATTTTTAAAACCAAGATCTTTTCAACAGCTGTAATGATAGATTTTCATCAAATGCTTGATTCAAACCAGGGCCATAATTAATTCTTGGGGACAGGTCCCCCCCCCACCTTTACACATACACACACACTTTCTGTCAGAATTTCAAAAAAATACATAACTTTTTGAAACCCACACTTTCTGGCAGAATTTTTAGAAAATGCATAACTTTTTGAAATACATTATCCCCACCCCTACTAAGGAATAACCGCTGTGCTCCCATCTAACCCTCCAACAAATTGGAAAAGGAGACTCAAACTACTAGATTGTATGTACTTTTTCATATTGAATCTTTTCTTAGATTGTATTGAAATTATTGAATTGATATTTTTATCTCATTGGTATGTGTTCCTTGAATCTGTTCCTTGATGACATGCTAAAATCATTTTTCATGGAACATGGCATCGAATTCACCGATAACATCTTATTCACACATGGAAAAGTGAACACTATAAATTGATTTTAATTGTACGACAGCAAAAATGGGATTCCCACACTTCTCGCAAGAATAGTGCATTTTACCTTCCGTGCACTCTGGCTAATTAAGACGCATACGTTGTCTCGCCCTACTTTCGCATTGCTTCCAGTGATGACTGACCAAATACAATTACAAGCAGAACTCTTGTTGATGGTTTTATTCTCGTCGTTATTAGCCTATTTCTTTTATTTGCATATTTGTTTTGTTTTTTTCTCTATTAATTTTTTTTTTTTTTTTTTTAGTGACGGAACAAAAAAAAAGACTTGTTTGATTTTGATTTTTTTCTTTCAAGAAATGTATGGAGATTTTTTTGTCGGTGTGAGGAAGATTTGATCGTTAGGTGTATGAATAATACAAAAGTACAAATGTTTGTGTCTGAGATGCCATAACAATACAGGTATAGATGATTGACAGGCCAGGTATACCTTGTGACAGGTATGGACAGAATATTGAGTCTAGTACTTTGATATATACAGGTAGTATTCGGGATTCAAAAATTATATTACAGAATGGAATTAGGATGGGTTGGAATCTCGCTGTCATTGATGTTTTTTTTTTTTTACATGTTTGTTTGTTCTTTGTGAAGCCAAAGGGGGTTTTGACGCATGTAGACCAAAAAACTAGAAGTTCTTGCGGAAGAAATTGACTTTTTTATCAATAAGTTGTCATGGTTACAGCATCGCAGGAAAGCAACTGTTCCATCATTTTGTTTCTTTTGTTTGTCGTTCATATAATTACTTGATGACTTTTTTATCATTTGAAGCAAAAATCTTAAGATGTCTTATATTTCGTGGTGGTATAGTTCAAGAAGGTTCGACCTACTTTCTTTTCCTTCCTGAGATTTTGTGTGAAACATTTACATAAAAAGAGTAGGTAACAGAAATCTTGATGACATTTTTGCCAAAGGATAAAGGAGATTATAAATTCTCAGGAGCATAGGCATCCATTGCCCCCAAATGAGATGACAGAATATAGTGTAATTATTCATTGCATCATTAATCTCACCCCCTGCAAAATGTAACCCTGCCCCACTCTTGCACCCCCCCCCCCTTCTCTCCCGAAATATACCAGTGCCTGGCTATGCCACAGTAAATTTTCCTTCCGCAGTGTCGGAGTGGAGTGTTTTCGCTGAGTTTGCTCTGTTTTTAACTCTTTGCTTTGCTCTCATGTTTTCTGCTGTATTGTCTTTAGATTACTTCAGATATCATAAACATCACTCAGTTGGAAAAGCTTATTAGCATGGGAAATTAAAAGATAAAATTAATCAATGGGAATGATGGTAAATCCATTTATACAACCCAATTTTGAAGATGAGCAACCTGGTAAAATTATTAAATTCGTGGTAGCTTTTCTAAAAAGTATTTTTTTTTTTTTTTTTAGGATAAGTAAGATTAATAAGAAGTGGGTAAAATGGGTGAATTTTATTTCATTAATATGCATAGTGGGCGGGGCTTAACATGATTTTGTTAAAAAGAGCTTGTGAGCACGGTATCTCAAGAATGTAGATGTGCCCTATTGTTTTTTGGTGGTGATGTCATGCATATTTATGAGTAGGTGGGGCTGACTGTAAGAATCTTGAAACGCTCATATTTTAACAACCGCATGTTTGTTTTGTTTCATATTTGGTATAATAATAATGTTAGCTAGTGTGTACATGTTCATTGTGTAAGAATGTTGAATTTCATTAGTATGCATAGTGGGCGAGGCTTAATATGGTTTTGCTGAAAAGTCCTTATACACACTACACTGTATCATCAAGAAAGACACACTGGATTCATTTCATGTGCGGTCCAATTGTTTTTGGTGGTGATGTCATGCATATTAATGAGTAGGCAGGGCTTAACATAAAAGTCTTGAATGGCTCATTTTAACAGTCACAGTTCTGTTTTGTTTCATATTTTCTAGAAGTATGATGTTAATTAGTTTGTATGTGTACATTTGATATAAACATTGAATATCATTGATTTGCATAGTGGGCAGGGCTTAAAATGTTTTTACTGAAAAGAGCTTGTAAACATGATATCTCAAGAACGATTCATGTCATGTCAAATATATCGTGATATGCAGTGCCATTACAGTTATTTAATACCAAATCAATCAGTATGAAGAAAAAAAGCATGGGAACCACAAAATATTTTTTTCAAAATCAATTTTTGTTCCAAGTGTGAAATTGTTTATCTGAGCAAAAGAACTTTAAACAAATATTTTGTCTGAGATTTTACTTGTTATTAGCCATCTTGTTGTGTGAGTTCAAATTGTTGAGAGGAGCCCGGAGGAGGGGGGGGGGGCTGTAGGAGGTGGGGTTGGTGCGGGGAGGCAGTTGTTCAATACATGCAAAAGTTCCAGTGGTGATCCCTATACAAGATTTAGCTTATAAGTGTTCAGTCCAAGCTTGGTGTGTGTGTATTATTATTAATTTTTTTTATTTCTTATTTTTTCAAAGCGAGTACAGTACTTTGATACCAGCCACTACTTTTATTTTATAATTTTACATATTTTGGTACTTTTCTCAGTTTTTGTTGCATTTCAGTATCATAACCGGTTGATCTTCTCGGAGCAACACTGAACTCTCCATCAAGTATATCTTCTTAACCTGTCCCCTATACCTGAACTCCAGGTCTCTTCTCTCCTCACCTACCTCAATCTCGGATCTATTCAAAAACAATCTTTCCTCCAACATTATCAACTTCCTCCGTAACAACAACTTATTCCACCATATCTAATCTTCCTTTCTCTTCCCTTCTACACCTAACCTTACACACCCCTTTCTTTTTACCTTAATTTTTCTCCCAATTTCACCTTACTTTTCCCCTTTTCTCTGTCTCAATCGTCCATCTCCTCTCTGCCCAGATCCCTTCTCTCCTCAATCTCGGACCTATTCAAAACAATTCTTCCTCAAACATCATCAACTTTCAACAACCTCTTTTAATCCCCCTTTTTTTCTACACCTAACCTTTCACACCCCTTTCTTTTCACCTAAATTTTTCTCCCACATTCAGCCTTTCCCCTTTATCTCCCTTACAAACCTTCCATCTCCTCACTATCCTAACTCTTACACCATTATTTATTAACACTCTCTTGGTACATTTGACTCCGACTGTCGCGGTGCCGTTAAACATCAACAAACCAACCATTACCATAAGATCAGTATTTTTGCCCCTAATTTACTGCAGTTGCGGTATAAGGGTGTTTCAGCTGACTTTATGATGTCACATGACTTCTTTACATCATCATTTTGTTGGGGAAAAAACACTGTCATGATGCTGTACACTTAATTAGACATACAAACGTTTGCATGTTGTTATATAAGAATATTTTTGTAAGATAATTATGCCGGAATCTTTCTGTGCCGTTGGTAGCACTAATAGATGTGTTCGGTGGAATAAAAAGACATTTTCTTGATTTTCATCTGATCCTGATCGATGTTGGAAGTTGGTTTCTGCTGTACGTTGTTACACATAGAAGCTTTCAACCTACGGTTTACACTAGAATTTGCAGCGAGCACTTCATATCAGGTATGTAGGCTTTGTTTGAGTATAACGAACAATCAGATGGCGTTAACGTAAAAGTTACTCTTCGTATACCCAGTGAATATATAAAACCCAAGGAAAATATGAAGTAAAATCGGAAGCGAACAAAAATCGCAATTAGTAAAATTCGCTGAACTGGTAGGTTAGCATGTAGTATGTTGTACGTGTGATGTGACGAGGCCGTGTGAAGACTTGTGAAACGCAACGGCACCGCTGCCCTGCAATATGGCTTCCAGGATGACTTAGAGCCATTTAATTCTATAGAATTATTATTTACATGAAATACTATGTTTCTTTTGTCTAATAGTTCCTATACCTTTAAAAAAGTGTTCTTTTCCCACATTTTTTAATCATAATCCACAATGTCACACTTCAATGTCACACTTCAATGTCAAGCCTCCAGACGTAATGCAAGGCCAAAAAGTTTTACACATCCATAAAATGTCTCTCAAATGAATCAACAACGAAAAACAAGTCTGTGATTGGCTGCTGTGCATTGCCCTCTAAGAATACCATACCACCTCATAAAAACATAATCCTTTTGGGGTACAACTTTTACTGTCCTGGCAACTGCTTATAGGCCCATTACTGAGTTGATCTTTAGAAGTGCCATCTTGAGACTATAAATCATATATTTTGTGGAGTTGTGAACTAATTATGAAAGGGGAGAAATGTTAGTGGGGGGGCCAATAAGGTTAAGGAAGGTGATCTGCACAGATGTTGAATGTAAGTCACATACCTTTTGACATATACTTGGTTGCATTTGCAAAGATGGAAGGACCAAATTTGTTTCAGGTTCCTTTCTAAATGAGTAGACTTAGATCTTCAGATCTCGATAATTCCTTGAATGAGAGTTGGAAGTGAGGAGTTCACAAAATGTAAGCTAATCTTTCTGGCACAATTTGACTTGGTGCCTTTAAACCTCACCAATGAATCATCTTAGAGCTATGATTAAAGCAGATTTCTTCAAGTCCCTCAAAGGCAGATCCAGAAACTTTTAGGAAGGGTATGGGGGATTTGAAGAATGATAATCATTATGTGTCTGATGCACTATATTGCTGGCATCGCGCACTTGGGCATTGCACACTTGCCACCCTTAGGCAGCATTGCACACTGCAAAGCATGCACATAACGGTGTGGGGTCCAGGGGCCCTCGTGGGATCCAGGGGGTGAATCCCTGGTAGGGTTCAGGAGGGCGAAGCTCTGAAGATTCCATCTTTTTTATGCCCCCAAATGGATTAAAATTTTACAGTTTTTCAGTGATAATTATAGTACTAAATCAGGACACATGGTTTTATTTGGCAAAAACAATGAAATCGGTTCAGATAATAAACTTTTGGCCAGGGTTTTCTAGCTCTAAACAAAGGTCTGAAAGTAGGGGACAGTTTCCCTGAACTCTAATTTTCTTCTTTTTTTTGGAGGGGGGGCAAATTATATCTTATATATCTTATTTTTTGAGAAAGAGACGTGACAGCTCACTGCATATTTAAAATTAAAAATATTTTCTCTGTATTTTATCTTCACAAAATACAAAAACATCAACCTGAATTGTATTGATAGTGCTATATGTTATAAGCGGCAAAACGGAGGTCAGTCTGCAGTTACAAAAACATTTCCACCATGATTGCAAAATTGTATTTATTTATTAATATTTTTAAGATTTTTTTTTTAAAGGGGGGCGGTCGCCGTCTGGATCCGCCATTGGTCCTTCTCAAGTGCATGTGGTCACATTTACGGCCTCTCAATCAAAAAGAGGCCATGGAAGTCAACATGCAAACTTGCTAGTTTGATACAGGACATTGACACCCTTGTTTTTTAACTGTTTCATATTGGAGCATGACACCAATCATGATTATATATTCTGTTAGTTGTCATTTTCATTTGATGGTCAACATCTTGATAATGTTTACAACATGTTTTGTTATAATTAGACTGATCTAGCACAGTTTAAACAATGTGGTTAAAGTATCCTTAAAACCACACCACCAACACATAAGAATTATCTTCTAAATAATAATAATAAATTTCCCCCTCCCCCACCCCACCCCTGTTTTTGTTGCATATTTCCTTTTGTACATTTTTTAGAGTAAGTATAAGTTTAAAATATTTAAGTGGAATTGTAGTAGAAGTAGATTAGTGAAAGATATATGTTAGTCCCTGCTGGACTGAGATCAGACAGGATGAGATGAGTACTTTGCTGAAATACAGTTCAGCAGAGGTTAAAAATAACCCCTATCTGACCAATAATTGAATGAAGCAATCACCTAATGGATTAGGTCAGAGGTCAAGCAAATGATATAAAAGAGGACTTTAAAAGAAACAAAATGGTAAAGGAACCATTTAAAAATCTTATTCCATTAAAGCACTATTTATGTTTAAAGTTTGGTATCATTTGTGTAGAAACGACTGAAATCAGACTAGTTGTGATGTCACAACCTCAGATTCCTCGAAATCTTTATGTATTCTATCATATTTTGTCCTGCGATTTTGTCGCTTAAAAACCATTTGATATGGTAATTATGATTTACAACCTGAATGAAGAAAGTTCAAGGAAAAATAATTCAAACAGCTAAACATTTTCTTTTAAAACTTTGAATGTTAAGAAGTGAGGAAATTAATTCAAATAGCTAAACAATTTCTTTTAATACTTTAGCAATTGTTAAGAATGTGAGGATTATGGCACCAGCCTTCCATTGTAGAGTTGCTATGCCAGTCATTTCCACACAGATAAGACAGAGCTTTAAACTTAAATATCTCCTTAATGGAATAAGATATTTAAGTAGTTTCTTCACCATTTTGTTTCTTTCAAGTCATATTTCATTTAAATTAACTTGTTTGACCACTCAACTAATCCTTAACTGAAATGCACTTCCACAAGGGTAAAGACATCACATCAATTTTTCACCAAATACTAAACCATTGCCATGCGAAGATAAATGCTTCCAATGAAAATCAAATAATGTCCAGATGAGATGAAACCAATAACGTTGGGCCATTAATCTTTGCACAAAAAAAAGCTATTTTGCTATATATGTGGTCAAAAAGCCTCTTTAGATATCTGAAAGCTAATATAATTTTCATTTCAAGAAAAACACCTGCTGCTGATGTAAGTGCCAGAGTTTGTGAATTTTATCAGACAGTTATTTCCAGTTGAAATTGTCTTAATATCAGATATTTCTCCAAGTACCTTGCACTAGGGCAGGGCCGTAATTTCCTGGGGACAGGGGGACATGTCCCCTCCCCTAATTTTGGTACAATATTTGCCTCTTGTCCCCCACTTTTTGGATAAGAGGCTATGTCCCCCCCCCCCCCCCCTTCCTCCCTTTATTTTCCAGGTGAGAATTATGGCCCTTCACTAGAGGGATGAGGGGATATCTTGTCTGCATATAGGATTTACCTACATTTTTTATTTGAGGGCCACCATGCTCTATTTACGGACTTAAAGTTTTATTGAACTTTACTAAAAAAACAGTGACATATTAAATCAAATCATGATACTGAATTAAGAGTGTGTATTCATTTAAAAGGTCAGGTTTCTTTAGAAAAATTTAGAAGGAAAAAATTGGCATGGTTTATTGTTTTTTTGCAGCCACCAGAACAAATTATACTAATTAGCAACTCCTGTTGATAAATCTGTCATGTCTGTCAGTCAAAATTGGCCACAATTTCATGGACACTCTTTCCTGTATTTATTTTCCGCCCAAGAACTGTCTGTCATATCCATAGTAAAGGAAGAAACACTGTTGTATATACTGGTAGTTACCATAGCATCTACTTGGCATAAAACAATTTTTGTATCAAAACTGTCATGATTCTATCATTTTCGGAAAAAGTACATACTAAGGAGGGTCAGTATGAGTGAGGTCACATGTCAGTCTGTCACTTGTGGGAGGGGAACGACTCAAAAGGGTACAGATGTACCTGTGTAATCCTCTTGTAACACGTTCAAAGCCTCCGCCAGGTAAATTTTGAAACAGATGCTTTCACAGAAAAGTACAGCCTGCCCTACATAGGAATAGAAGTTAAGTAGTTTTAGTCTCAGCGTGTTTAGAATAATATCCTCAATTAGCATAGTCCCATGCTGGGGTCCCTGTTTCATAATAGCTCCAAACCATGATCACATTTTTCCTCCCATCAACCTACAACCTTGGATTTGTCTTTATTTCCCTGCAGGCAAACATCACAGTCAAAAAATCACAAACCATAAAATAAGCTCTTATATGAAATATTTTTTGGATTTTACAAACCAACTTGTGGTGTTTTTTTTTTTTTTGGATGATAGAGGGAGAAAAAAATGCCTTTGAAAATATATCAAATGAATTCTGAAGATTTTGCCAAATTGTAACAATATCTGGGACTTGTTTGATTTCTAATGGGTTCCGGTTATCCTTGCCTTTCTTGCAAACTACCTCAAAGTTTACTCAAGCAGTCAGCCATAAAATGGCTCTTTTTCAAATCAATTTGAGTTTTTACCAAATAATATCAACAACATGTTAACTATTCTTTTCACAGACATGGCATTCATCGTTCCAAACCCTGTGACCTTACGACCCGTACAGTATTTGGTTCTTGTATACTCTGAAAGAAATGTTGCGGATTTTTCCTTTTTTTGGTTTGAATGACGGTTATAATGTTATAAAAGGAGAGTTTAATAGCTTTTATGCCAAGAATGATAATGATTTGGGTATTTTGTGTCCTGCACATATAAGCGGAAGGACTTATTAAAGACTGGCATTTCTGTCTGTCTTTTTGTAAGAATGTGAGAAATTTAATCTAGGGGTGTCACGTCTTTGCAGCCTTTCTTTCCCGTTTGACGCCAAAGTTGTGTATGTAAGTCACGCTCTCTGACTTATCAACTTCACACTCAAAAGTAGTTCTTTTTTTTTAGCAACTTGTTAACCATGTTGCGCTATGAGCATTTTGAGATTGTTATATGCAATGGTGGCATTTGCCATGAGTAGTTAAGTATCTGATATGGTCAAAAATTCAACTTGAATTTTTTTTTTTCTTCAATAATATCTTTGTCTTGAGTTTCAATCCATCACTTTTGAAAATATCACTAAATTGAAAGGCAATTTTGTCCACACATGGAAAAAGGTATTGCATTTTAACAAAATTGTTCATTTTGCCCAACTCCCTTTCTGTTGGAGAAACTGTGCCAAAATGGTTCTGGTGTGCCATGCATGCATGATGTGTGGAAGAAGTTCCTGGCTTTTTGCCATGGTGCCCCTCCACCCTATCCCCTGGGACACACACACAAATTTGTATTTGGTAAAATCTACATGTCCCTTGTTTTCTACATGTCCCTTGTTTTCTACATGTCCCTTAATTGTTTTCTACATGTCCCTTGTTTTCTACATGTACCTTGTTTTCTACTTGTTTTCTACATGTCCCTTGTTTTCTACATGTGCCTTGTTTTCTACATGTGCCTTGTTTTCTACATGTCCCTTGTTTTCTACATGTCCCTTGTTTTCTACATGTCCCTTGTTTTCTACATGTACCTTGTTTTCTACATGTGCCTTGTTTTCTACATGTCCCTTGTTTTCTACATGTTCCTTGTTTTTTACATGTCCCTTGTTTTTTACATGTCCCTTGTTTTCAACATGTACCTTGTTTTCTACATGTGCCTTGTTTTCTACATGTCCCTTGCTTTCTTCATGTCTCTTGTTTTCTACATGTCCCTTGTTTTCTACATGTCCCTTGTTTTCTACATGTCCCTTGTTTTCTACATGTACCTTGTTTTCTACATGTACCTTGTTTTCTACATGTGCCTTGTTTTCTACATGTCCCTTGTTTTCTACATGTCCCTTGTTTTTTACATGTGCCTTGTTTTCTACATGTCCCTTGCTTTCTTCATGTCTCTTGTTTTCTACATGTCTCTTGTTTTCTACATTTCCCTTGCTTTCTACATGTCCCTTGCTTTCTTGGGTAATGTTATGATCTGCAGCAGGCACATACCCACATAAGGCTAAGCATATATCCTAGTGTAGCCTACATCATCTTCTCAGGTGACCAGTATATGAAAAAATAGGGGGAACTGCAGCTAGGGGAACCTAGTATGAAAATATATTACTCGCCGTGGATGGGGTGAGCACCCCTTTCCTCTCCTCAGCTGGAAATTTGTTCATTTGAGCCCTTTATGAAGCAAAACATTTTTCAGGGGAAAATTTCTTTGGTGGATCCCCACCCTAATTTTGAGGGGAAACCCTAGATCTGCCCCTGCTCATAGGATGAAAATGACTGACATCATCTTCCCCCCATTCAAAAAAATGGCTTTAGAAGCCCAAACTGCTGCATGAAAGTGGTTCTTCGTGGAAAACGATGTTAAAATATTTGACTAAGTCATTCACTGAAAATAAAAAAAAAATATTGAAAAGTCCACGGTGAAAGAAAGTGTGCTAAGCATATACTCACATGTGCATTTGCCCAGCTCAGCTAGTAACATGTGAAATATTCCTCGGATTGCAAAACTTATGGCTGGCACACATTCCATTGTTTGCCATTTAGTTTATTTAGCCATTAAAGGCTAAGGTGAAGAGTACTTTATTCTGAAAAATCCGCTTTTCAACTTTTATTTGCAGGGATAAAAGTACAATTATGGGTTAGTGTAATCTTGTTCATTTGAGTCAATTTCAATTTGGGATAATTAGCTTTTTACCAGAAAAGGGAAGCACATTATGATGTTGGGGATATGGGTGAATTTTATATTGTATGTAGGTCATGCAGTGATCTTATGTAATGTCGCAAAGTAAAAGTCAGGGAAATAGATCTGCAAATGGATCGATGCTCAAAATGCAGTTTCTGTAAATGCTTCATATTTTCCTCTGAATTTACACAAATGGGGGAAAAGTGGTTTGTATGTCTGCATGCTAAGTTTGTGCCACATTCAAGGTTGTTCCTGAGATCCGTGAATTTTGAGTTTACTGTTTCTTACTGGGTGATTGTGTTTTACGGACAATTTATCCTGAAAGATGCTTGACCACAGAGTAAAGACTCAGTGAGTATTGCAAGGCGTGGGGCCATTGTATTTCAAAAAATATATATATCTAGTCCAATTTCAATCGTTTTCCTCATTGTCAAGCATAGGTTTTCATTGATTTGTCCCTGTGGTTGTGCTTATGAGGGTAATTTTACTTGTTGCGTAGATTCACAACTTTTTTTGTCAGTTTGGGGGATAAATGTTGACATTGCAAGTTTGGTTTCTGCTCGCCTTCTTTCAGAGCTTGTTTTTGAGCACCTCTAGATGAATTGATGATATCCAGGTTTTATAGTGGTATTCCTAAAAGCATGTTTGGTCAATTACAACAATTCACATGACCGACTCCCTTTATACTCATAACCCAGGCCCCCTTCCCCATCATAGGGCCACAACCACATACTGGTTATATCATCGGTGGCTGTTAGAGCTTTTAAGTGGAGGGGCCAAGTATGATTGAGGGTGGAGCAATAATGAACATTTATTTCAATTATACATATAATTCAAGCATTTTTGTATTCTTTATTTAAAAATAAAACAATGATAAGCAATTCTTTGGGAGGGGAAAGTGCAGTGGTCCCTTTCCGTATGGTGAACCACTTATGGGTCTAATTCTGATTTTTACACACCCTAAACTTCCTCTTGCAAACCCTGTTCACACCTTTCATGTCTCCTCTACTACTCCAAAATAAATCTCCAAATCCAATTATAAAAGTTATGAAACTAAAACATTCATTGATTTTTGGTTAAATGTAGGTCAAAGTATGGAAAGGTCGTTAAGCCATTCATGTGTAAAGAAGGGAATATAAAAATGTGGTGATTCCATCTGGTAGCCTTTGATCAGAGGAACGAGATTATTGGAAGCACCGAATGTGTATTTTGAGTGTCATACTTTAATGAGTAAGCATCATGTTATTCTTTATTTGAAATAAACTAGGTCATCTGGGAAGAGGTCATCTTGGAAGAGGTCACATGTAAGCGAGAGTGGTAGAATTATAAATAATCATTAATGCGTTTGTGTTAATGTGTTTGGATATGAAAATTATTTTAAATAGGTTTAGCGGGAGCCGCTGAACAGATTAATGAAAAGAGATGATATATATGTTTGTTTGCGAATAATATGCGCATAAATTCACAATGGCGTATCCATGGATGATATGTATCCGAAGAAGCATATTTTCAATTAAATATTATTCAGATTGGGTCTCAGCTCTCCACTACTTTGAGCACAGTTAAGCCAATTAATTATTACGTTCACAGTTTTTCGGAGCAAAATGAATTTCGATTATCCCCTGGGCTTCACAAAGCTTGTACTTTCTTTATTGGGGGGTTCTTTTTAAATGTAAACAGGTCAAGTTGCAAACAATATGTGTCACGCTAATGGGTCATACTAATGCTTTAGAAATGCGTCGCACTAATGCATCTTAAGTGGCCTTGTGTCAACCATTTCTGTCTTCTCCGAAAGAATAACAGTTACAAAAAAAAGAGTAATTACAGGTTGACACTAATGGCGCTCTGGGGCTTTTTCATTTATTTTTTTTATATTTTATTTTTTTTTTTTTATTTTTGGTGTTTTCATCAGGGAAGAAGATAGAGAACAATTTTTTTTATGCATTTTCCTTTTTCAAGGTCATTTGTGACAAAAGGCTTATCTAACAAATTAGTTCAGTACTATTTAATTCTCTTTCATCTTTGGTTGAGAATGTTGTGATGAATGAGACATTTCTTTTTGTTAATCATTGGAGATCAAATTAGCATGATCACCTTAATTGTCTTATTTTGATCTTTTTGCAAGTAGATAGGTATTGCTTTTTAAAGCATTTTCCTATTTTTCTGTTATTTAGTTGTTAATTGTTGTGTCAATTGTTGTGATCGGTATATTTCAATCCAAATTTTTTCATTGGTCAAAATGCACCAGTCAAAAAAATAAAATGAATTGCTGAAATTAGAAGGACTGATGATTTTTAGTAGATGCAGATATAATGAATAGATAAATAAAGTGTTGGAATAATTGGTTATTTTAAGTTCTAACATCTATGCAGCACTACTCCTCTTTTCTTACCCATGGCTAAAAATGGTGATCTACCCCCACCATGGCTAAAAAGGGTGACCTACCCCCTCGCCCCAACCCCACCCATTTGTGGATCCTCCTTTGTAGACATATTTCAAACTTGGAATGTGTAAGACTTGAGTGTTAAAATAACAAGGAATTATGGTAAACGTCACAAAATGATTGCCTTCATGTCACTTTTATCATCTTTAGAAACATTTTGGTTCATTTCTTAAGACGAGAGAATGAGAATTGTGAGTTCCCCACAAACCTAGAAGACAATATTTAAAGACTTAACTAAAGTTAGCCTATCGTTGTAAATATAAATATTAGCTCAATGCATTTCATTCCAGCTTTACTATTGAAAACCCCTTTCTGTTTTGCTTCAGGTTTGAAAAGATGTCAGTGGATTACTCAAAGCAGAAATGTCTGGTGTGCGGGGACAAGGCAAGCGGCCTGCATTACACCGTGGTATCGTGCGAGAGCTGCAAGAGTTTCTTTGGCAGAAAGATCAAAAGCAAAGCAAAGTTTACTTGTGAAGCAAACGGAAATTGTGTGATGGACTTGTACACAAGGCGGCACTGCCCAGCGTGCAGACTTAAGAAATGCCTGGATGTTGGCATGAAGCCAGAACGTAGGTCATATTTTGCCCTGTTTAAGCATTAATGGTTATCAATTTGTTTGTAGGGGGGATGGGAGGTTATGATAATGTGAAATTTGGCCACTTGCAATGCCCCCCCCCCCCCTCTTCCCCCTTCTTCTTCCATGGTTGAATGAGGTAGTTAGTTCAGTAGACGAAAACCTAAAGATAAAGAATTTGTAGCACCCTCTGGAGTAATTATTAAGAAATATATATATCACATCTTGCGCCAAGGATTTGCATAATATCGTTTTAAGTTTGTCAATTTTAACAAACCATTCAGAAGTTTTTCAAAAAATTCTTGGTTATGTCACAAATAAATGCAAGTTGAAATTGATGTGTGTGTATGTAAATTTATTTAAACAAATCTTTATATTTACATATTTGTTAATATAAATTCCCCCTAAGTTTTTTTTTTTATTTAAAATTTATGTACCCACTTAGATGAACTTGATATTTTTTCTATCAAAGTCGCTGTACTTTGAGTGATTGAAATAAAAGCAACGTTTAGCATCATCCGAGTAGATAAGATATTTCTTCTGTCTGCAACGGTCCAATCTCACTCGCACAAAATCACCTGGTCAGATGGTTTCAACGTTTGTTTGAAATTGCCGCATGCGAGATGATTTTATAGATAGTTTTGATATCGATGATGAAGTTTTGGAAGCGTGGACCTCAAAGCAAAAAAAGTTATCATGAAGAAAAACATTTACCGCTTCATCTGCAAGTGTAATATGTGTTTGAGTATTTTGCACTCATAAATGATGTGGATTGTCCTAGAATCGGCACGTCAGTTCTTTTTCTTTTTCTTTTTTTTCTGTGAAGAACATCTGCCTTTGCGGCTTTTTGAGGCCTTTTGTACGGACTTACTCTTTGTGAAATAGTGCTTCAGTGTCGCATGTACTGTGAAATCATTTCTCCTGAGATTAGACTGAAAGAGACGAATTAAATTGCGCAACAAGGTCATTATTTTCATAGCGAGTTATAGTTTTTTTATTTTTTTTTAGTTTCAAAGCAGATATATAACAAACTACCAAAATAATTTTGTATTGAAAAAAAAAAAAAAACTGAATTTGTTTGGTATTTGCTGTATTATTTTGGTTAATCCAAGGAAGGAAAAATTAAATAAATAAATAGATAGACAGAGATATGGTTGATAGAAAAAACATTATTTTTATGGTACTATATAGTGAAAATTAACTTAAGCTCTTGATTTTTCATTTTTTCATCAATATTTTATTTTACGGAAACATGCCTTTCAAGTGAATTCGCATTTTCTTTTCAATTCTTTTTTTTTTTTTTTCCCGAAATGAATGTTTCTTTTTTAAAGTTTGCCTTCTCTTGCGCTGAAGTGGCCTGTCATCTAGCTTTTCATTACAACCCTTAAGATTCACGGGGAATATTCCTTTAAGATTCTCTGAGGAGTGTTTTCACTGAAACCACTCCAAACCCCTTCAGATGAAGACACGAGGACATTGGGGAGAAGATTTTCTTTAATTGTATTTATTACCAAGGTGTTAAGTTGCCAAAAAACAGATAGTAATTGATCATGGTCGTTAAAACCAAAGGAAGGAGAATATGTATCTAGTTTCTCTGTGTGTTGTTGCTAAGCTGTGAGAGAGAGCAACAGAATATGGAGAAGAGGCAAGGAACTTGTCTTATTCTTAAAGACTTGTCTTCTTTTTTTTTTCTAACGAGAGGGTGGGTCTTCTTTGATGTTGCTTGGCGCTGGATGTAAGAATACATTGAGCGATTACTGCTCAGACTTAAAAATGATTTCCAGCTGGGCAAACTTGATTATGTTGCAACATTTTGAAAGGATGTGCACTAAGTGGGAAAAACAGAATGTTGAAGATGTACTTCAATTGTTAATGGACTATGGACATCTAGCAGATTTTTAGATATGTGGTTTTTGGTTCCGATGCGATAGCATAAGGAACCTATGTAGTCATGCTGGCGTGTGTATGTATGTATGTGTGTATGTATGTATGTGTATGTATGTATGTGTGTGTCTGTAATAGGAGATTGTAAACACGATATCTCAAGAATCGTGCGGTGGATTTATGTCATACTTGGTATATGGATGTGTTGTGGTATGTAGATGATCCCTACTGTTTTTGGTGCTGATCTCATGAATATTAATTAGTAGGTGGGGCTAAATGTAAAATTATGTTTACAAGCTTGTATAAACACGATATCTTAAGAACCGAGCAGTTGATTTATGTTGTTATACTTGGTATATGGATGTGTTGTGGTATGTAGATGATCCCTATTGTTTTTGGTACTGATCTCATGAATATTAATTAGTAGGTGGGGCTAATTGTAAAATTCTGTTTACAAGCTTGTATAAACACGATATCTCAAGAACTGAGCAATTGATTTATGTCATATATTGTATAAGGATATGCTGTTGTTTGTATGTAGATAAGCCCTATTCATTTTGGTGGTGATATCATGAATATCAATTAGAAGGCAGGGCGAATTAAAATTCTGTTTACAAGCTTCTTTTACATGATATCTCAAGAACAGTCAGTTGGATTTATGTCATTCTTAGTATATGGATGTGTTGTGCTCTGTAGATGAGCCCTATTGTTTTTGGTGCTGATCTCATGAATATTAATTAGTAAGCGGGGCTAAATGTAAAATTCTGTCAACAAGCTTGTAAACATGATATCTCAAGATCTTTAAGGTGGATTTATGCCATACTTGGTATATGGGTGTGTTGTGGTCTGCAGATGATCCCTATTTTTTTGGTGCTGATGTCATAATTATTAATGAGAACTTGGCGGGACTTACTGTGAAATTTAAATGCTCATATTTGAACAAACCCATGTCAAGATTTAAAATGCTGTTGGTAAAAGGAAGGATGATACAGGATTCCATAGAATGTAGGATTGTTGACTTCATCATTCTTCATTTCAGGCGGAGGCAAATACAATTTTCATTGGTTGCTGTAATTGGCTTACAGCTTCAGGCAAAAACCTTAATAATTAAACAAGCAACAAAATACATGTTTCAGTGTGGTAAATAAACTAAACATGTAAGAACATAACATTTAAAGATATACGGTAAAAAAAATATAGTAAAAAATTGCTTCTAATCCAAAGTTAGCATCAGAAGCATGTGGATTTCTCCCTCTGTTTACAATTTGTAAAAAACTTAGTTTTCAAGTTATGACTAAACTTTGTTTTATGATTTGTTAATTTGTCCGGAATTTGTGATATACTAAGAGGAACACATCTCAAAATCTGTATATAATTCTTTAAATTCTGTTCTTCAAATTCAGCTACTTGTGAATATCAGAATGTCTTTTCTAAATACATGATTCCGGGTGTGACAAAGTTCCATCAAATTTTGCCCAAAGTCCAATTCTATATTTCAGACAACATTGACAGAGGAATAAAAAACAAAAGGTTTTTCAAAAGGTGATGAAGGATCCTTGCCCCTTTGATGTCACATATTATTGTGCAATAACAGCTAAAATTAAAAAATGCTGTAAATTGGTTAATTTTTAACCAATTTTAATGGAATGCTTTACTGTTTTAATGGTTTAGATCATATTTTAAACCAAGCCCATGTTGCTTCTAGATGTCCATAGTCCTTTAAGAAACATTTTTTATTTTATTTTTTATTGAATGTTGCAATCTGTAGGTACACTGTAGGTTACAAGGACCTTTTTTGTATGGCCAGCTGATTTGAATCAAGTTTTTAGATAAATTGATATCTGGTGACCAGGGCTGTAGTTCTGGGGAAGGGGGGGACATGTCCTCTCCTCCCCCCTCTCTACTTTTCTACAGAATTGGAAAAATTCAGTACATTTTCGGGACATTTTTCCCCTTGCCCCCCTCCCCTCCCACACACTTTTTGGATAAGAGGCCATGTCCCCCACCCCCCCCCTCTACTTTTCAAATGAGAATTACAGCCCTGCGGATGACACCATTGCTTCTAAAACTCTAGGAATTCATGGCTAACTATTCACCAGTGTTCATACATGAGGCGATTGGGTGGAAGAGCTGTAAGCCAACCAGGTTGGGTAGGGACAGCAACCCATGGACTCTGCTTGTAAGAATCCTTCTGAAGACTTCCGTTATGCTAAAAGAGTCAAAGAAGCCTAAAAAGTAAATAACAAAAAAGCACCAGGAATGTTGTGCCATAGTTGACATTCTTTAAATTCAAAAATTTCATGACAAGAAAGCAAAAGTTTAGCAAAGGAGTTTTTCTTCTTGTCCCTTGGTCAGTGCTAAGAAGAAATGAAATTCAGTATTACTTATTAACTTTCATTGCTTACAGGACAGTGGACAAGGAGAAAATATCTCCACCCCCCCCCCCCCCCACCTCCCTCCCCCCTTCTCCCCCCACCACCTTGAAAACCCCTCAAGAATCATATAGGTAAAATCCTTCAATTTTGTTAGGTGAAAAAGGCCTGACTGAATAAAAACACCATAAGACACACGATTAGCTTTGTTACAAAATTTTGTACAAACTGGGAACACCTTACCCCTCCCCTCTATCTGTGCCTGTGCTTTTTTTTTTAATTACATGAGTAAAATAATAAAGGGATAATACTCCCCCCCCTCCCTCCTGCCCCCCCAGCTACTCCCTTAAAAATGTTCACCAATTGTTTTCCAGTGACCTTTTAAAGTACAATCTGTAAGTTACTGGGTATTTCATTGCAGTCAAATCTTTGTGTACATGACCTCAGCGTTTAGTGATGCATCCCCTTAGCGTCTCCGCATGTCCCAACACCTCAGGTGTGAGAACGGACAATGTTCGGAATGAGATTCCTTCGGAGTAATCGTCTCCCGCCGTTAATGATTGGCAAACAAAACGGAACCATTATTTAAGGTGATGTGAAACTTGAGAATCAGTTTTGTGAGGCAGTTTTTTAATTTGTTCGGCAACGTTGTTTGACATTATGTTCTCGTATGTTTGCATTGAGACATCTGCTGTGATAAAAAGGCAGTACAAGTCAAAAAAATATTTCACCCTTGAAAGGTATGAAAAGATGTTACAACAGTTGATGTAGTGACTTTGTAGAAACATTGTGTAGTGTAAAGTTTAAGCTGTAGACCAAAATGGGAACATTAGTTTGAATATATCACTATTTAAAGGATGTTTAATAATAATAATGATAATAATACAGTGTTTCTTATTCAGATATGTACTCAAAGCGCTGATAAGTACTCAAAGCGCTTATCAGCGCCATGAACTTGACTGAGAACACAATAAAGTTGACTTTTATCAAAAGAGATATTGGCAGGATTTGGGACTATCAATCACCTACTCTTTTCATAATTTATCTTTTGTATGGCAATTCCTTGTATCTTAGCATAATTCGTAATGTAACCCGCACACACACTTTTAACTTTGCCCCCAATTTTGGAAGGCATATCCTTCCCATGAGGTGTCATAAATTGTCAGTCAGTCTTAAAATTTTCCAGAGGGTAAAGTGTTTATTTATTTTCCTGCAAAGCATTTTGTTTTCCTTGCAAAATTTTGCCTGATTATCAAAATGAACAACCTACCCATAATTATACTGAAAACCTTTTCAACATCTTTTCTCCAAAAATGAGTGCGTTTATTTTCCAAACTTTTCACAACTTTCTCACCCACTCTCACCTACTTTCCGGCTCCCCTGCTCCTCTCTGCCCAGACATGCATTCTCCTAAGCTGTCCCATTTACCTAAACTCCAGATCACACCTCTCCCCCTCCATCTCACTTTCCGATCTTTTCAAGAATAATCATACCTCCAACTTTATCACTTTTCCCCGCAACAGCAATTTATTCCACCTGATCTAAACCTCCCTTTCCTTCCCTTCTCTGCCTTACCTTCTCCACCTTCCTTTTATTACCTTAATTTCTGTCCCTTAATTTCTGTCCCTTATTCACCTTCACTCCCTCACCTTCCTCGATCTATCCCGCCTCTCTTTCCTCTCTGTCCTAACTCTCAACCTACCGGTAATTATACTGATAACCTTTTCACCATCTTTCCTCCAAAAATGAATGTGTCTATTTTCCAAACTTTTTACAACTTTCTCACCCACTCTCACCTACTTTCCAGCTCCCCTGCTCCTCTCTGCCCTACATGCAACACCGATCTCTCGATCAAGCATATATCCTCTTAACCTGTCCCATTTACCTGAACTCCAGATCACACCTCTCCCCCTCCATCTCAAGTTTTTAATACCTTCTTCACCATCTCTTAGTTTTTAATACCCTCTTGGCACATTTGACTCTTGACTGTCACGGTGCCGTTAAACATCAACAAACCAAACTAAAATTTTCCAGATTTTTTTCAGTTAGGTGTCATTTGTCCCATTTGCTACAATAATGGCTATTCCTCTTTTCCATTGCTTTAACCCACTTTTTTTTTTTAAAATTGTTATTCATCTCTCTACTATTTACTAAAAATTTCACCTTATGTTGATTGCTTAATTTAGCCTCTTATATTTTGGTACTGATGGATCTTGTCATTTATTGTCGCATAAATCTTTTCCTTTTCTTTCTTGTTCTTTTTTTTTTTTTCAAGAAATATAATATCAATTTCTGTCGATCTTTTAACTTTCATTTAACATATATATAATTATTACAGTGAATATGAAATTTGTACCCCTTTAAAGAAGCTCAAGACCCAAAAATGAGGGCAATTGTTTTTGTGAATTTCACAAGTATATTATCCACAACAGATTGATAAACTTCATGCCTCCATAGCCCACAGACGATGTGAGGGCAAAGGTCACTTAAATATTCATCTTAACCAGAAAATTTCTCTATAGTTGTGTTGTAGATAAGCATTTGATTTGAAAAGGGAGGAAGGGGGGGGGGCCTAAAAATACGTCCTCACTTTTCGGTCTAGTGGTCCTTTAGATTCCATAATTTATCACCTCCATTTTGGTTCTGATGCTAATAACATAAAGAATCTATGCAGTCATGCTGACATGTGTATGTATGTGTGTGTGTCTGTGACAGCACCCTTGTAAACACGATATCTCAAGAACGATACACTGGATTCATGTCATATGTGATGCCCATGATAGATGATAGCCCATGATCTGTATGCCCTATTGTTTTTGGTAGTGATGTCATGCATTATATGAGTAGGTTATATTTCATTAACATGCATAGTGGGCGGGACTTAATATGATTTTGCTGAAAAGAGCTTGTTAACACGATATCTCAAGAATGATAAACTACATTTATGTCATATTTGGTACACTGATAGCCCCATGTTCTGTAGATGTGTCCTATGGCTTTTGGTGGTGATGTCATGCATATTAATGAGTTAGGCGGGGCTTTATGTAGGAATCTTGAAATAGTCAAATTTGAACAACAGTCTGTTTTGATTCAGTCTTAGTATATTTATGTTGTTAGCTAGATTTAAACTCCCCACACCCCATCCTTTCCTTTCTCACATCCCTGTCCCTCTCTTCTTCAATATTACCTCCTTCTTTTATCATGTCTCCCTCTACAACCATATTTAATTCTCCTCTTCCACCCCCTCTCTACTTTGTTTTTGTTTCAATCATGCACCTCCCCTCACAATCACAGCTTTCTGACCTTTTATTCTTGAATTTCTCTCATTCTCCCCCTGTTTCCTTTCCTTCCTACTTCTAGAATAATCTGACCTCTCAGGCACAGTTTGACCTTCGCTGTCGTGGTGCCATCAAGCCCTCATCAAACAAACAAACAAACTCTCTCCTTCTTAGCACCTTTTCTTCTACAACTTATTTCCTCTAAAATGTTCACTTCTCTCCATCCTTTCCTCCTTTTCCAATCTTCTCTGTCCTAACTTTTGCACCTTAATTATTCAACACCCTCTTGGCACGTTTGACTCTGACTGTCACCAAACGTCATCAAACCAAACTGCTAGTGTATATATTCATGGTATAAAATTGTTGAATATTATTAATATACGTAGTGGGTTGAGCTAAATATGGTGTTGCTCTAAAGATCTTGTAAACGCAGTAACTCAAGGACAATACAATAGATACAGCACAGGTCATATGTGGTACACAGATAACCCATTGTCTGTTTGTGTGCCTTATTGTTTTTGGTGGTGATGTCATATGCATATTGCCTAGTGCAAAAGTGATGATCAATTTATAGCAACCGTATGTCTGTTTGCATCATACTTGCATTTTCTTTGTCAGTTATTGTGTACATGCCTATGTTGTCAACAGGTTTTATCCCTAATATGCTGCCTTAATGTAAAAATTCTCCAAAAAAAACACATCACACACATATCACATGTGGTACACAGATGAGTTATGGTCCGTATATGTGAGCTATTGGTTTGGTAGTGATGTTATGTATGTAGGTGGGGCTTGATGTCCAATTCTTAAAACAGTGAAAAATGTGCAACCATTTACATGGTTTGCATCATACCATTGTTGTCAACAGGTTTCATTGTATTGATATGCATGGCGGTCATGGCTTATAAATTGTTATTTAGAATACAATGCAATGCCAGTTAACGTCAAACTTGAAAATCAACCAACAGTGAGTGCATCGGAACCACTAAACATTTTGGTGTTCTGGTTAGATTCCAAGGTGGTATATTTTGTTCTCACTTTTTCTTCATTACATACCATTATGACCAGTCCAATGGGGGTGTGTGGACCCCCCACACACACGCACATACACACACACTTTTTCGAGAAAAATTTGGAAAACATTTGCTTTTTATATTGTTTGCTTTATAAAAAAAATTGCCATCAGAAGTGGGCTAAATTTGAAAACTTTGTTATGGGAGGGGGTCTAGGACATTCTTGGACCCCTCACTTTTTTTTTGATGCTGGCTATGCCACTGATTATGAAATTTGTGTCCCTTTAAATTCCATGTTTTATCACCTCATTAACACTGACTTTTTGTTTTAATTTCCAAGGTGTCTGGGATGAGAAGAGGCTAGAAACAAGGAAACCCTTGGAGAGGAAGAATAAAAAGAAACCAGTTCAGCAGCCGTCTCCGCCGGCGGTAGCTGTCACCACCACGTCAACACCCCCACTCAATATCTCGTGCACGCCAAAGCTCACGGTGGAGCAAGCAGACCTAATCGCATCCCTAGAGAGGGCCAAGTCGGATTCCGGGGATACGCACATGGTTCATAAGGTAAGAGATGTCGATGATGATGATGGAGTCTTAGGATGTCAAAGGAAAGAGAACAATTTTGAATGTTTAAGTGTGAGTCAATGGAGTGGAGTGGTCTCTTAAAGGTTTTAAGATTTAAGAGGTATTCCATTTTATTTCAAACCTGGATTGTCACTCTTAGGTGGAAGTGTGAGGGGGGGCACAAGGTAAGACATCGATGATGGAGTCGTAGGATGTCAAAGGAAAGAGGACAATTGTGAATGTTTAAGTGAGTCGATTGAGTGTAGAAGAGTGTCTCTCCGAGGTTTTAAGATTGAAGAGGTATTCCGTTTTATCTAAAACCTGGATTGTCACTGTTGGGTGGAGGGGTGAGGGGGACAGAAGGTAACCCGTCGATGATGGAGTCGTAGGATGTCAAAGGGAAGAGGATCAATTTAAAGTTTGTAAGTAAGAGTAAGTTTGTGAGTCTTTGTGAATACTGGAGCGTAGAAGTGGTTCCATTAGTGGTTTGCATAAAATTGTAGAGACAATCCATTTTATACAATACCTGGATACCTGGATTGTCACGTCTTCTTTGGAGAGAGCTTAAGTGTATCATGGGTACCACTTTCTAAACAGGACCTGATTCCTCCTTAGTAAAGACAACTTATTTTAACCCACCCTTAAAGTTTCAGAATATTCTTGGAGGGGAAGGGAAACTGTGTCACGGGGGGGTTGGGGATATGTCAATAACATGCAAATTTTTCAAATGGGGCAAGTACCCTTTTCACCCCCAGGACAAAGTACTTTGCCAGTGCACATTGTGAGAGGCCAATCAGAGTAGTTAAGAAATTGCAGTGCTCACCTGCTTGAAGGTTATGCTTCATACACATTCCATGATAATTTTTCAGCTGGATCATTGTGTCCAAAGATAACATTGAAGTTTTATATATATATATATATATTGATAAGATGCAGCCTGTGAAGAAATCATAATTCTCAAAAAAACTAGAGCAAGAAAAAAAAATATATTAAATGACATGTTCACTTGATAAGTGAATATTTGAGAGTGAATGGAAAAGGGGAGTGTAACACCTGGAGTACCCAAGTTGAGGAACCATTAGTCTTATGGATATCTTATTTCATCTTTAAAATGTCCACTCTTTAATGTTTCATTAGACAGTGCCGCCTGCATTGATTTTGTCTGGCTGTCAGGGACAGGTTAAGGATTTTAATACCTAGGTTTTTTTTTGTTTGCTTTTGTTTTCATTTTGAAGGATTAGATAAGTGGTCAAACATTTATATTTTTTATGACAGGAAAACAGATAATCAGACCTATACAGAAACTACTGTAATAGTCAGTGGCACCGTTAGGTGTTTGATATTGGAGGGAGGGGGGGGGCACAAACTTTTGCAGCATGGGGTCAAGTGGCCTGCCTTACAGCCCCTTGTGGGGTCCAGCGACAAAGCCCAGGTGGGGGAGAGAGGGAACCTTGCATTTTCCAAGTTTTAGATGCCCCAAAAGACTCTGAATGTGTGCAATACACAGGTTTTTTAAGTACCAAATTTGCACCTCAATCAATATATGGTAAGATCTAATATAGCAGTATATAATTTTACAATGATACAGACTCCCCTCCCCCCCTCCTCCGCCTCCTCATTACAGAAGGTCAAAAATAGCCATTTTGAACAAAATATCTTTTTTTAAATTTCGGATAGGCATCCCCACCTCCTTGCCAGCTTCGCTCTATTAGGAAGATACTGTCTTTTAAAAGATTACTCAGCAAAAATGTGAGGCCATATTATTCTAGAGACTAGAATATTCAATTAAGTGTTTAGCGCACATGATAGTATTGGTAGCCTTTGATGAACCATATGAGATGAGCATGCATGCAGGCTTCCAAAATAAAAAATAATAAAAAACATATGTATACAAAGTAATATCAAGCTTTGGCTTTGTTTGTATGTAAATACAATTTCTGTATATCTGGAATGATAATCTGGATTTATATGGTTATATATACAGTCCTATATACCCAAATGTATGCCAGATATATGAGATTTCTGTAAGGGTGACCATAAAAGTTATATCCTTTAGAAACTTACTTAGAAAGAACATTAAAGACTGTAGATGAGTTTTTAATTTTGAAGAAAAAAAAAAAAAAGTTTTCAAGATAAAACTTCTAATGAATGAAAGGACAGACAATTTAAAATCTTTCTGAACTTCTGTACTCAATGGGCAGTCATTCAAAATGAATTACATGTCTGAATCAGTGGGATGTTGATTGGGGTCAAGGTGAAAAACCAAAAACTCAAGACAGAATCATCTGCTCTCCATTAAAGAATCATCAGAGAGGAACAAAAATGTAGGTTTTTAAATATTAAAAATGGAATTTTTTACAGATTTGTATTAAAATTTGCAAATTGTAAGACATATATCTAAAGACACACCAATATAACACTCACAATTTGTTTATATTTTTTTTTACATATTTTGTTTTGTAAATTATGAAACAATTTATCCTGTCTTGTTCATTTAAATTTGACAGAGTGGTGTAAAGAATTGCTATAAAAAAAAGACAAGTCTTGTATGTCAGTTTAACAACAAACAGATATGTTCTTTTAAGCTCGCAAACTCTTTGCCCTCATTGCCCTCACATGTCTACGCCAGCTGTTTATTTGAAAGAGATTCAGATTTGTAGAATTCATTCTCGGAATAAGATAATATAAAAGCTAATTAGATTTTCTGAGAATAACTCCCAATCACACCTCTAAAGTGACTCTCTGAGTATTTTGACGGTGGGTATTGACTGCAAACTTATGGAGATGTCCTGATTTTGACCGGGGACAGATTTATTTTGATGAAGCTCAATATTGATGGTATGTCGGACAGTTGTCTGGTTATGATGGCCTCACAGGAAAGGGAATTTGAGGGAGTGTGATTATTAAATGCAACATTGAGTCTTGCTTGACTTTCTACTAAAAGTCTTAAGGGTAACTGTTATTAACTGTATGAAGGTTTTATATAATTATTAAAGGAGCTAAAAAACCTACATCCATCGGAGCCATTAGGCTCATTGAGCCGGTGCTTATCCCCGGTTTCCATGGCGCAAGAGTCCATTGCAGATTAATTTCCCAGCAGTGCTGGTACTCATTTTACAACTGAGTGGACTGAAGCAAGTAGAGTAAAGTGTCTTGCTCAAGGACACAATGCAGCACTCACGAGGGGAATTGAACTCGGTACCTCTCGAATACGAGCATGACTCCTTAACCACTGAGCCGCTAGACCAAAAAGTGAGGGCGCTTGTTTTGGCAAATTTCCCAGATATATTATCCACAAAAGATTGATAAACTTCATGTCTCCATAGCCCATAGACAACGTGAGGGCAAAGACAGCGTGAGGGCAAAGACAGCGTGAGGGCAAAGACAGCGTGAGGGCAAAGACAGCGTGAGGGCAAAGACAGCGTGAGGGCAAAGACAGCGTGAGGGGGCAAGGGCAAAGACAGCGTGAGGGGCAAAAGACAGCGTGGGGGCAAAGACAGCGTGAGGGCAAAGACAGCGTGAGGGCAAAGACAGCGTGAGGGCAAAGACAGCGTGAGGGCAAAGACAGCGTGAGGGCAAAGACAGCGTGAGGGCAAAGACAGCGTGAGGGGCAAAGACAGCGTGAGGGCAAAGACAGCGTGAGGGCAAAAGACAGCGTGAGGGCAAAGACAGCGTGAGGGGGCAAAGACAGCGTGAGGGCAAAGACAGCGTGAGGGCAAAAAGACAGCGTGAGGGGCAAAGACAGCGTGAGGGCAAAGACAGCGTGAGGGCAAAGACAGCGTGAGGGCAAAGACAGCGTGAGGGCAAAAAGACAGCGTGAGGGGGCAAAGACAGCGTGAGGGCAAAGACAGCGTGAGGGCAAAGACAGCGTGAGGGCAAAGACAGCGTGAGGGCAAAGACAGCGTGAGGGGGCAAAGACAGCGTGAGGGCAAAGACAGCGTGAGGGCAAAGACAGCGTGAGGGCAAAGACAGCGTGAGGGCAAAGACAGCGTGAGGGCAAAGACAGCGTGAGGGCAAAGACAGCGTGAGGGGCAAAGACAGCGTGAGGGCAAAGACAGCGTGAGGGCAAAGACAGCGTGAGGGCAAAAGACAGCGTGAGGGCAAAGACAGCGTGAGGGCAAAGACAGCGTGAGGGCAAAGACAGCGTGAGGGCAAAGACAGCGTGAGGGCAAAGACAGCGTGAGGGCAAAGACAGCGTGAGGGCAAAGACAGCGTGAGGGCAAAGACAGCGTGAGGGCAAAGACAGCGTGAGGGCAAAGACAGCGTGAGGGCAAAGACAGCGTGAGGGCAAAGACAGCGTGAGGGCAAAGACAGCGTGAGGGCAAAGACAGCGTGAGGGGAGGGCAAAGACAGCGTGAGGGGGCAAAGACAGCGTGAGGGCAAAGACAGCGTGAGGGCAAAGACAGCGTGAGGGCAAAGACAGCGTGAGGGCAAAGACAGCGTGAGGGCAAAGACAGCGTGAGGGCAAAGACAGCGTGGGGCAAAGACAGCGTGAGGGCAAAGACAGCGTGAGGGCAAAGACAGCGTGAGGGCAAAGACAGCGTGAGGGCAAAGACAGCGTGAGGGCAAAGACAGCGTGAGGGCAAAGACAGCGTGAGGGCAAAGACAGCGTGAGGGCAAAGACAGCGTGAGGGCAAAGACAGCGTGAGGGCAAAGACAGCGTGAGGGCAAAGACAGCGTGAGGGCAAAGACAGCGTGAGGGCAAAGACAGCGTGAGGGCAAAGACAGCGTGAGGGCAAAGACAGCGTGAGGGGGCAAAGACAGCGTGAGGGCAAAGACAGCGTGAGGGCAAAGACAGCGTGAGGGCAAAGACAGCGTGAGGGGCAAAGACAGCGTGAGGGCAAAGACAGCGTGAGGGCAAAGACAGCGTGAGGGCAAAGACAGCGTGAGGGCAAAGACAGCGTGAGGGCAAAGACAGCGTGAGGGCAAAGACAGCGTGAGGGCAAAGACAGCGTGAGGGCAAAGACAGCGTGAGGGCAAAAGACAGCGTGAGGGCAAAGACAGCGTGAGGGCAAAGACAGCGTGAGGGGCAAAGACAGCGTGAGGGCAAAGACAGCGTGAGGGCAAAGACAGCGTGAGGGCAAAGACAGCGTGAGGGCAAAGACAGCGTGAGGGCAAAGACAGCGTGAGGGCAAAGACAGCGTGAGGAGGGCAAAGGTTACTTGAATATTCATAGTAACCACAAAATTGCTATACCATTGCATGCTAGATGAGCATTTGGTTCGTGAGGGCAAAGACAACGTGAGGGCAAAGACAACGTAGACAACGTGAGGGAGGGCAAAGGTTACTTGAATATTCATAGTAACCACAAAATTGCTATACCATTGCATGCTAGATGAGCATTTGGTTTTTGGGGACCCCTTAAAATACGCCCTCACTTTTCGGTCTAGTGCTCCTTTAAATTAAAAGAGAATCTCTTCTCAAGAAAAAAAATGTTTGATCATACTAGTAGTGCCAGTCATATTATTGATTGGCTTGTCAGTGATTGTGTAAATAATTTGACCAATTATCTCCATGCTAACTGGCCTTTAATCTTCAATAAACACATCAAGAATTATTCAGAAATTACAGGACACATCAGCTTTAATGTTTGTCTTGTTGTCCTGTCAAATGTTGAGAAAAAGTCAAATGTTCAGAAAAAGGCCACATGTTCAGCAAAAAAGCCACATGTTCAGAAAAAGCCACATTGTTCAGAAAAGGACAAATGTTCAGAAAGGACAAATGTTCAGAAAGGGACAAATGTTCAGAAAAGGACAAATGTTCAGAAAAGGACAAATGTTTAGAAAAGGACAAATGTTCAGAAAAGGACAAATGTTTAGAAAAGGATAAATGTTCACAAAAAGCCATAAATGTTCAGAAAAAGCCATAAATGTTCAGAAAAAGCCATAAATGTTCAGAAAAAGCCATAAATGTTCAGAAAAAGCCATAAATGTGAAAAAGGCCAAATAAGCCAAATGTTCAGAAAAGGCCAAATGTGCAGAAAAAGCCATAAATGTGCAGAAAAAGCCATAAATGTGCAGAAAAAGCCATAAATGTTCAGAAAAAGCCATAAATGTGCAGAAAAAGCCATAACTGTGCAGAAAAAGCCATAACTGTGCAGAAAAAGCCATAAATGTGCAGAAAAAGCCATAAATGTGCAGAAAAAGCCATAAATGTGCAGAAAAAGCCATAAATGTGCAGAAAAAGCCATAAATGTGCAGAAAAAGCCATAAATGTGCAGAAAAAGCCATAAATGTGCAGAAAAGCCATAAATGTGCAGAAAAGCCATAAATGTGCAGAAAAAGCCATAAATGTGCAGAAAAAGCCATAAATGTGCAGAAAAAGCCATAAATGTGCAGAAAAAGCCATAAATGTGCAGAAAAAGCCATAAATGTGCAGAAAAAGCCATAAATGTGCAGAAAAAGCCATAAATGTTCAGAAAAAGCCATAAATGTTCAGAAAAAGCCATAAAAGTTCAGAAAAAGCCATAAATGTTCAGAAAAAGCCATAAATGTGCAGAAAAAGCCATAAATGTGCAGAAAAAGCCATAAATGTGCAGAAAAAGCCATAAATGTACAGAAAAAGCCATAAATGTTCAGAAAAAGCCATAAATGTTCAGAAAAAGCCATAAATGTTCAGAGAAAGCCATAAATGTTCAGAAAAAGCCATAAATGTGAAAAAAGGCCAAATAAGCCAAATGTTCAGAAAAATCCAAATAACTTCCCTTGTGGCCAATTTTAAAAGGGTCTCAAAAATGGCATTTATTCAACTGTGGCTTCTAAAAATCCAGTATACCAACCCTGGTAATTAATTGACTTTCTTTAAGATAAATTTGTTTTCATTAAAAATATGAATTGCAAGATATAAAAAATACTCACCTGAAAAAACAATAATAGTAAAAATATGTCACTAGCTTTTATATATTTTTATCATTATCAATTTTAAAACTGGTACTTCCCTTGACCCTTCCAAACATACTTGATCTCACTGACCTGAGCAGGGATTATCGCTGACCACATGGTGAAGATGGATGAGTGAAAGGATAACCATTTCTGACCTGGGGTTAAATGACCATGCTGTGTGTGTGTCCAATTTGATGGCAGCTTTATTTTCAGATTGGAATATTTCCAGGAAACCCATCTTCTGACTTTTTTTTTTTTCTTTCTCTCTCTCCTTCCTTTTTGGGAGAAGCTCATGAGTCATCTACAATTTTTTTTTTTTTTTTTTTTTTTTTACAAGGAACTTGGATTTTGGGTAAATGAGAGTGTATCAACCCGACGGAGACATGTCGAGGCCTTCTTGTTTGATCAGCAGGATCATTATCGTCAGGTTATATTTGCCTGAAAAATATATTTCTTGAAAATGTTGGGACTGAGACGAGTCTTCAATGAAAATCTGTTTTTATGAAATTATCGACACAAACTGATATAATATCACTGTTTGAACTGAACTTTTCAAAGTAGTTTAAAACAGCTGCATGAATTTTATTAACTTAACCAGTGAGCTAGGATTGTGGGTAATTGTTATGTCACCTATTTTACGCACTTAATTCAAAGAAAGCTTGCTACAAGCACTTTACAATGGTTAGCTTAAGAGGGGAAAATATAAAAATATTGAAAAAAATATGATTTTTTTCTTTCTTTTTAAATGCTCGACTGTTGTTTAAAGAATTTCCCCTCCAGCTGATGCTGGTGATTGGTCAGAAACTATAATTGTTTTCTTTCAACAGCTGATTGGTCAGCGAATCTGCATTAGACAAAATTCAGTATATTTTTCCAATAGCTGGTTTGTCAACAATGAACATTGGACAGAATTTCGTTTTGCAAAAAAGTGCATCAATGGAAAAGCCTATTTATTCATGTAAATTAATTTATTCATGTAAATTAATCACTTTTTTGAATGCAAAATAACTTAATTCTGATGGTTTTTCTGGTTTTCTTCACAGCCAAACGGAAGAATGGAGGAACTGATGCAGAAAATGCAAGAACTTATGTCGCAGCACCAGTCCTTGAACGCAGAGGGTGCCAAAGAGGCTTTTATGTCAAGTCTACCACAAGCTCTTATGTACATGATGCAGAACGGGTTCTGCGGGTGGGCGCAACAAGTCCCCCTTTCCAATGGACCTTTCACAGCCACCGCAGGACCCTATATGTTCGGACAATTCTCCAAAAGAGGTATCTCCTCCTTCCAATGGACTCCACAAAGGTCCTGAGGTCAAGGTGAAAGAGGAACCCTCCGAAAGCCCCATGGAAACAAGTTGTTCAAGTCAGGGCACCGACTCTCCTCAGTCGTCGAATGGTATCAAACCCGAACTCAAAAAGCCGGAGTCACCGCCGGACGGGTGTCAACAAGAAATGATCATTTATAACATGACCCTGATGGGGGTGGTGATTCGTCAGACTGTTTCTTTCACGAAGGCAATCCCGGCCTTCAGGAGACTTTCGTATGAGGACCAGGCAGTATTAATCAAAAATGCAATTTTGGAAGTGCTAATGCTGCGTTGTGCAGAAAACTATATTCCCGAACGGAATGCTTTTGTTGACGACATCACGAACAGTGAATGGACTTATGACTCCATGATGATGTCTGGGTTTTCTTCAGCGACGGAACCGACGCTGAAGTTTATCCAGGCATTACATGGTATGAAATTAACCAAACCAGAATTTGCACTGCTGCAGGCGATAACCATTATTTCTCCAGGTAACAATTTCAGACAAGTGGTTTGTATGTAGTATACAGTTCATTTTATATATTTATACATTTCTTTTAGTGGTTTATGGACAAGTGCAGATTTTGTGTTCAGAAAGAACTTTAAATTCTAAACAGAATGGTCTTTAAACTACAACAAAAACACCTGTAGTTTGTGAGTTATGGTTAATCAATCTTTGGTTTATATATAACGTAAGCAAAACTTATGGTGAATAATAGAGGTGACAGCTCAAAATTCATTGAATGTCTGACCTAAATTTCATTTAATCAATGAAAATCATCAGACTGATTTTCAAAACCCCTTGGTCACATTCAACTGCTTCAATCCAAAGAACCCTCATCAAACAACAACAACAACAATTCAAAGAACATTCGTGAAATATTTGGAGAAAAAAATTAACATAAGGAAACTTTCTTTGTCACAAATTTACATATTCAAAATGCTGTAAATATCTGATTTTGATGCTATTTACAGGGTCAAGCTGTTCCTATGCATCCATAGATCTAAAAGTTGTAGCTGTTTGATCCAGCACTGCTAAATCTGGTTTGTCTTTAAAGGGGCACTAGACCGAAAAGTGAGGCGTAATTTTAGGGGGTCCCCAAAAAATTGAATGCTTATCTAGCATGCAATGGTATAGCAATTTTCTGGTCAATGTGAGAATATTCCAGTGACCTTTGCCCCCTCACATTGTCTATGGGCTGCGGAGGCATGAACTTTATTTATCTATTGTGGATTTTGTAAAAAGGAGCACCCATACTTTTCGGTCTAGCACTCCTATAATTAAAGGAACGCTCAACTGAAAAGGGAGGGGGTATACTTTTCTTACTTCTGACGGGAATGAATAGTCATTCGGATACATGAATATTCAAGTAATCATTTGGCATGAATATTTTTATAAAAAAATTGGCAATGAGGCGCTTAAGCGAATGGAAAAGGAAACTTGGTTACCTCAAAATTTATATAAGTTAGATGAATAAATAAATTTATGACATAAGATAAATAATTTAATTACATAATTTAAATAAATTTACATAAATTACGAAACCACCTCAAAATTTGCATACATTTAGCAAATAGCAATGCCTTAAATTGTTGTCCAATTGTTTTTTTAAGGACATTTTGGGTACTATAGGGAAGGATGATGACAATGAGGGTAGGTGGTGATGCTGAGGGTGGGGTTTTAGGTGACAGTGACCCACAATTGATATGCATTTTGATTGTAATTCTGGTTGCAGTGGTGCTTATCATCTACCATGCTGTTTTTAAAGTCTCAAAATGCATTCGAAAAAGAAATCTTGTCCCTTATAGCATTTTGGAAGCTATTGTCCTCGAGAAATCACAACAACCAACAAAATTATGTTTTGTGCTTCTTCCAAAACATTTCACTTTGTACCTTTTATATGTTTATAAGGATTTTTATTCTTTACAGTATCACTGAATTGAATATTGAATTGATTTTTCTGTTCTCCCTCAGATCGGCCAGACATTGAGGACAGGGAAGCAGTCGAACACATCCAAAGACCCATCGTCGAGACTCTCCAAAGCTTGACCAAAATCAACCACCCCGAAGACAAGGTGTTCTTCGCTAAGTTAATCATGAAATTGACCGACGTGCGCGACCTGGTCACTCACCACGTCGATGATCTCATGCAAATGAAGCTTCCCGACGCCCAGTTTGAAAGTCTCTTCCCTTTGATCTCGGAGATATTCAGCGTTTAATGTAAAATAGTAGATAGGATCCACGACGAATTAAATTAAATTTCTAAGACTGCCATTTGCCTCTCATGCATTTTCCGTTGAATGTGGCTTCGGTCAAAGGTCATGAATGTAACCTCAGTTAAATGTCGTTACCGCTTCAAGGATGTGATGGCGATAAACTTCAAGCAGCCATAGTGTGGTCTCTGGCAGCTTTGTCAGAGCTCCCTGAAATGTTTACAATCTATGTAAATGTATTACTGTAAATCATCTTTGTTTGTTGTGTTTTGTTTGTTTTTTTATGGAAAAACCAGGGTTGACTTTTCTGAGAAAAAGGCCAGAAAGATATATGACATAAAGTGAGAAAGTCAAATTAGAATCAGGTTTATAACAAAGCATGTAGAACCTTGTTTCATCTGATGATGGGTGTGTAAGATCAGTGGCATAGGGTAGGGGGGCTGACCCCCCCTCCCCCACTTTGTTTTTCATCCCCCTCCCCACTTTGTTTTTCATCCCCCTCCCCCACTTTGTTTTCCATCCCCCTCCCCCACTTTGTTTTTCATATCTTTTTTGCTTTTAAAAAACAAACAAAATTGCCCTCAGAAGTGACCTAAATTTGAACACTTTGTCTTTGGGGGTCTTGGACCCCCTCGGACCCCTCACTTTTTTTAATGCTGGTTAAATAGTTTCCCAAGATATGATTTTAGTATTTAATAAACGAAACGATCGTTCTGTGTGTGGTCCCTTGTAAGGAATAGTATCATGGAGGCTGAATTTGAAACACCTTTGTTTTTTGCACTGGTCAGTTTCTTTCTTTCTTCATTTTATCCATATATATATTTTTTTAATTATGACAGTGGTGAAGAAAAGAGTATTTTAACAGAAATATAAACAAGAAAAATAACTGGCTTGATAAGTTTTTTGACAAAGCTTTCAAAATTCCAAATGCAACAGTCATTAAGATTCAACGAAAGCTTGATCAGATGTGAGATATGACTGAACACTTTTTGATGTATTATGCAAATTTTGAAAATTTGCATAATAGACAGTCAACACTGTAATTTATTCTTTTGTGTATCTACTGCAAATTCAATCATTTTTTTGTCTCGCATCAAATCAAGACATCTGGCAGAAGACATCAGGAAGCGAAGAAAACACAGTGTTTGTGATGTTGAAAAGTACATCTTGACCATAGCAAAGTGCTGTGGAAAGTAAGGATAATGGATAAAAGCCAAATTCACAGATGTATTTGCCTGTAGAATTATGAAAAAATCTCATTTACAGAAGAACCATGGTCAAAATAATTTCTTGAGTTTTGCAATTTTCTTATGAAATTTAGCATATTTCATCATAAGTGTGCCAAGATTTTTTAATAGTCTTCATGAATTTGACTTAGCATTTTTTTAATGGCATACTTCTTTAAATTACTGCATTAGACTTTTGATGCCGAAAAGTTGCTCTTCAAGCCTACCCGCACCCAACAGAGTTAAACCTGAAAACTCAGGTATGGCAAATACCAACTTGACTTCCTGTTCAGTGTATTATTATTGTGTTTCCACCCCAAACAATACCATTCCCATGCACATCACAGCCAAGTAGCCCAAGGTTATTTGTGTGTATAAAAAGATTACAGAAAGCCAGTGCTGAATAATTAAGGATTGAAATCACTCATCCATGTTAATTGTCTTTAGTGGGATAAATTTGTTTGCAAACTGGTGATGAAATAGTTGTGTGTTATATGCCCGAAGTGATGTGTGCATTAACTGAAATGATTGATGGACCATTTCTCCTGAATGATTGATGGACCATTTCTCCTGAATGATTGATGGACCATTTCTCCTAAAAATTGCTTCATATTTAAATTATTACATTAGAGACAGAGGTATTGAAAATCGTGACAAAGAATAAATGATAAATAATTTTTTGGCAAATTTTGTGCCATTATAAAGATTCTTTAGGTTTTTTTTTTTCTTTTGACTACAGGTTAATTGCTGCGGTTGTTCCTTCATGACAAATTATAATCTTTTTTTTTAACGATTGTTAATGTGTAAACCTTTTCTTATATGATCAAAATTTATGGCATCAAGTTTTTAAGAGATGTGAATTTAGAAGGCATTATCATTGTTGAGTTAAATCATTGTAATTAGGAATATTGATTCTATAATTGATTTGAGACTTCTTAGCCCTCAGTCATTGTTTAGACAAAAGATTAATTGATTTTAAATGGAAAGATGGACATAGTTTTGGCAGGTTTTATTTCTTCGAAGGTTGAATTTCATCTTAGTATATATAGGTTTAAGAGGTTTGTTTAGGTGTGATTTTTTGCACATTACACTTATCAAAGGTTAGGTATAACCTACCTAGGTGTTCATGTAGAGAGAAAACAAAGCAGGTTTTTTGTTGAAGCTTTTTATTTGTTAAATATGGCAAGTTATTTTGGAAGGTGTTAGTCAGACAGGGGCTCGTATGAATGTTTGTCTTTGAGCTTTTAGGTAGCGATAACAAATTGACGGCAGGTGAATCACATTCTCTGCAAAATATAACATGGTGAGAAGAACAGAAAGTGAACATGTCAGCGAAGGAAGGGTGACCTTTCAGGGGGAAGAGTGGCCTTTCAGGGGGAAGAGTGGCCTTTCAGGGGGAAGGGTGACCTTTCAGGAAGAAAGAGCCCCCAAAAATTTCAGTTTTACAAGCAGAAAAATTGCACTGGTAAAACTATTAGTTTCTACGAAACAATGCTGCTAATATCGGGAAATCTTCCATTTTCGGGAAATCTTCAATTTTCGGGAAATCTTCAATTATCAGGAAATTTCCTTCAATGTTTTAAAAATCTCCTTGAATTATTAGCAAGCTCTTATCAATTTTCGGAAAGTTTTTCTTCATTTTTGGGGAAATTTTCTACATTTCCCAGGAAAGTTTCTTTATTATCAGGAAATTTTCTTTCGATTTGCAAACTTACTTTTGCCCTGAACTGTTCCTGGCTTATGATATGAGCATCTATGGAATCGTACGAAATGAATATTTACCAAGTCGGTACTTCTGATTGGTTGTAAATGTTTTTGCATTAAAAAGACAATCAAGGAAGGGTATATGCATCTCTGGATTAGATCAACCCTTGATATATTGTCACCTTTATTGTTGGACCACGATTCAGAAATGGGACTTCCATTAAACTAGATTTCAGTTTAACGAGGGTTTACCTTGTTGTCAGAACAAGTTAGGAAAGGGGCCGGCACATCACTCATTGTCATTTAGACAAGGGTTAGAAACTTAATTTTAACAAAAGTATTTATCCCATTCAACTTTGTGACTGTAACAGATATACAGTTTCACTTGAGTGAGGAGTAACAATTAATTCGTTGGCCAGACATAGGTGTAGAGTGAAAAAACAAAACATTTGCAAAGTCATCGGGTGAAGAATTTGAATATTTATAACTTTTTCTCCTCTTTATGAAATGTATTTTTAGAATTTTGTAACAAAAGCAGCTGAATGATCTCACATGTTGGGAAATGTTTTTTTTTTTTTTTCAACTCGTCTTTTATGCAGCAGTAATTTAGTTTGAGAAATAATTCTTAATTTCGACTTGAGGGTTTGTATTACTTTGGAAGAAACCATGTGACCTTCTATTGTGGATTGAAAAATGGAGTAAGCTTATTTGTTATTTATGTCTTTTTATATCATAGTTAAAGCTTTTACAAATTAAATTACAAGTTACAAATTAAAACATATTTTGTGCAGCACTGAAAAATTTAGATTGTAGCAATTGAAGGCATTGAAGTTCATTAAGATAATCAGTTTTTATTTTTTTTTAAATGTTCTTTTATCCTCAGTTTGCACCACTCTCTTTTCTTGAAAAATTGTTGCTCCCATGAAATTGTACTCACCCAGTTTGAAATCAAAATGTCACATTTGAACACTACTGGAAGAATTAGAGTGCCAAAATTACCCACAAAATCATGATAATTCAAATAACTTTAGTGGATGATTTTTGATTGATTTTGTGAGTAAAAACGATTAATTTCCCTCTGGAATCTCTTCCTTCGATTATAATTATGTGGTAAATAAAATTCATTGGTGTGTTTAATTCTCTGGAGAGTCTCATAAACAGTCAAAATAAATTGTCTAACATTGATAGCAACAAAATTTCCCATTCAACAGGTTCCATCATAGAAATAGAGGGCTCTCTTGCTGTTTGATATTTAAGAGGTCATTCAATAAAGAGAACTTCAATATGTACATGTGTGTGTACGTGCCCATTTGAAAAGAAATATAAGTTTGCTTTTTACAATTAAACCAAATTGTTCTGGATTAAATTTCAGGCTGGGATTACTTACATGGATGGGTATGCTGAGGGAACATTAGTTTATTTGCTGGGTCAATTCAGAAATACTGAGATAAGTACAGTTTGTTTGAAATTTCCACCTTGTTATGCAATTTTGTGAAAGACCTGTACAGCTATTGTTTACAATCTTATGACTGATATATTTTAAAAAGTTTGCATTTCACCAATATTTTGTGGACTTTGCTGCTGACATAATTCTATTAATGATTTGAAACCAGTTGTCACCAGTTTGTGTCCCTGGGCCTTTAAAATTGATCAATTTGATAATTTTTGGAAAATAAAAGGGGCTATAAGTATGATCGCTTGTTTGTGTTTAATAAAAAAAATAAATTTTTTTTTTTTTTTTGAGAATAATGTTCCATTTTGGGTGAACTTTTTAATCCTGTCAGAAATAGAACAAGAATATCACAGATTGATCTTGTTAATTGAAGGTGAATGGTAAGTGATTGTTAATTAGGATTATGAAAAAGGAGAAGCTTATCATTTGTGGTTAAGCATCTTTCTTACTTTAAAGTTTTTGACTAGAATTAAGTCATTAATGATTTAAAAACCAGCTGTTTTGTCTTTGTTTCCAAGGACCTATGTAGAATAAATTTTCGAGAAAAAAAAATGGGGGCTATGGTTGAATGTTCATTGATTGGTTTTATTTAGCAGATTCAAATTGACTATCATCTTAAACAGATTGTATTTTCATGAGGAAAAACAGCACTGTTATGAAATAACAAATTTGGACAATCTTTAATGTTCAAGCCTAAAATTAAACAAGTTCTTAAAGGATTAGTTCAGTGGTCAAGCAAGTCCATCTTATATGAAAGAGGACTTTAGAAGAAACAAAATGGTGAGAGAAAGCATTCAAAAAAATCTTATTTTCTTAAGGAGATATTCAAGTTTAAAGCTCGTGTGTAGAAATGATTGGTGTAGTAAGTCTACTATAGAAAGTTGGTGTAATGTATTTTAAAGAAAGTGTATTGAATTTTTTCACTATTTAAATTATTTTTTCTTGACCTTTCTTCCTAGATTCAGTTTTACTACTTTTTTGACATATCCATTGGTATTTAAGCCACAGAACCGCAGGACATAACATAAAGATACATCAATTGCAGGACATATGATAGAATACATCAAGACTTTTTAGGAATCTTGAAACTGTGACATCACAGCTGTGACATCACAGTCTGATTTCAGTTGTTTCTTCACAAATACCAAAATGTATTAGATATCTCCTTAATGGAATAAGATTTTTGAGTGCTTTCTTCTCCATTTTGTTTCGTTTGAAGCCTTCTTTCATGTCAGGTGACTTGCTCGACCAATGAGAATCCTTTAAGTGGTGATTTTTTTTTTTAGTTCTATTTCAATACGTTGTGAATTGAGTTCTTTTTCAATACATTTTAAACAACTTGAAAAGTGTCCCTAGATCTTAAGTGCTATCGTGTAGACTTGGTTTCGTCATCCTATAAGGACTGTTTGAAGAACGTTGAGCAAAAAAAAGCACAAATCAAAAAACTGCCTGGTTGTGTGATTCCTTTCCAACTTTTAAAAACAAATCTGGTTTCTATGTAAAATAAGTAGAATTAAATCAAGGATTTGAATTTTATTTGTATGATTCAAGAAATTCAGGGTAAGGAGAATAAGAAATTTACTCAGTAGGATCAAATTCAAAGCTTTCAGAATTTTTTATTTTGTTGGGCTGTACTATTTAAATGACAGGTTGGTTTTTACTAAGGGAAGGGGTAGAAAATGATTGGATTTGTGCCAAAGCAGCAGGTATGTTGAGAAGGTTTTCAGGGGATAAAATGTACTTTTTTTGTGATAATTGTAAATAAATGATGTCTTTTCTCATTATTTTAAGTTTGATTTTGAAGAAATCGATTTTTTTTATTATTATTCTTAAAATTTATTTTTGAGTGTTGTGTCAAGAATTGAAGAATTCAAAAAGTTTTTGAAGTTTCAAACTTTTGTTTTAATTAGCTTTATGAAGTTGGAATAATTTTCATTGGATGCAATTGGCAAGATACGATTCTCTTGATATATATATATATATATAGAACAGACTGACTGACATGGATGGTTATGACACACTTCACTTGTAAATAAAGTGAATACAAATTGTTCTAGGAATTTTTGGAGCAAAAGTGAGTTTTATTAGAAGATGGAGTGATCTGCGACTGCGGGATAGATCTTGAAATTAAAAGCAATCTGTAGGAAAAGATAAAGAATAGATCCCAAATATATATATATCCCAAAAATACATCATAAATGTAAAGGAATTGCGGAGAGGGGAAATTTCCTCAAACACTGGCAAAATTGGGAAATTTCGGCATAATCAATGGAAATATGAAATTTAATATGCATTTATTTATGAGGGACAAATGATCAAATCAAATTCGCTTATTATACTGCTTCTAGCTAACATAGGCTTACAGTGGAAAGGAGTTTGTAATATTAGTACACAATTTGCATCTGTGGGAAAAGATCAAGAATAGATCACATCCCAAATATCATGTCCCTCGAACATATTCCCTCGAACACTTGACAAAATTGAGAAATTTCGGCATAATTAATGGAAATATGAAATATAATGTTTCAATCAAAAGCACTATTTTCCAACTTACATAGGCTTACATCATAGGCTTACATCATAGGCTTATACAGTGATTTGCATACACATATTTAATGTTCATAATTTGCAGACTTCCTTCCCCCTTGACACATGAAATGCTTAGAAAAAGAATACTTAGAAAAGAATACTTAGAAAAAGAATCTGCATAAATTGCTTAAAAAAGCATGAAAATGATTTGAAAACGACTAAATAAATGAGTTTGGTAAATATGAACTTATTGCTTCTTGCAGTTACTTTAGTATCTCATATGAACTCAGTTTTTGGGGCCAAATACAGTCTTTTAACTCAACTCTGTAGTAATTTTTTTTTTTATTATTAGAAATTGTTGTTTCAATCAGAATGATTACAGCGTATTTTCTGCAGTTTTACCAACTCTTCACACTTTGGCTGCGCCATGTGTTGATGCAGAGGTGCCAAACAAATCAATAATTTGTGAATGGAACTTAAAGGGAATGAATTTCTATGTTGGATTTTTGTGCTCTCCCCCTCCCCTTTCCCCCCTTTGCTCTCCCCCCCCCCCACCCCCAATTATTATCGTCATTGTAAGTAAGCATGCTGCTAATGTGCCTGAAGTAAAATGAGAGTTTTTAAGCTCTAAAGCAAGATTTATACAGAGTTGAATTTAATTGCCAAACTTTCCTTTATTGTAAATGCAGACCCATCTTTAGTCTTGTGTACAGTGTCACAGATGTGATTTGATCAAATATGCATTTTTCCCCATTTGTTCCAATAGGATAGGATCTAACCCTGCCCTCCCCTCACCTCTACACAATTACTGCTTTTTGCCGAAATGCGAGATTGTTTCTGATGATTTTATGAGGTTTCATTTAATTAACTTTTTTTTATTGGGTTTTTAAGTAAGTTACGTTTCAGTTTCACCTAAGAAAGTGATTGCTTTGATATCAATTACTATTATATTGCATGAAGTCAGTTAATATTACAATTTAAGACATTCTGTATGTTTGAAATGATACAGATCATTTCCACTTACGTGTAAATTATATAAAAGATTTCTTTTTTAGAAGAGAAAGTGAATTTTTTTTTTTAAATGGAGGACATTTTTTGTGTGTATTTAGATGATTATGATTTTTGCTGCCTAATAATCTCTTTCCAATATATGATCTGAAATGATGTAATGTTATTATTAGATCATTGTATAATATTTTCTTACACATAAAACGTGTGCTTCATTACTTGTTATTTTATGCCAAGTTGTTTAATTTGCAATAAAAGTTGTATCTTGCATTCGGTTGACGTCATTTTTTGGTATGGCAACAACGTCTGCAGTGCAAGAAATTGTCACGATAAGCTACGATTTTTTATTTCTTATTCGTATCGTACAATGTTTTCAGCTGAAAAACTTAAATCTTCCATAAAAGTTACAGTCAAATACATTGTAAATGTTAACAATTATGCCATTAGTATTATTGTACGGAATCTTCAGCTATGATTTTACCTTAAACACTGCAATCTGCGTTTCCAATCTATGTAACATGTTATAACACGAAAGGTTGCTCAGTAAACATATTGTTTGTTAAGATTAGTGATTGGGTCTTGTTCCGCCTAACGATGGAAGCATGCAACTGTTCGAAGAGATGGGCGTGGGACAGATGGGTGCAGAAAGCGGGTTATCAATTGGAGTTAAGAAAATTAGTTGTACTGGGGAGCTTTCGAATGGAGGCCTGTGCAACGCTGTGTGTAAATTATACTCCTATCAGCTGTCAAGGAAAAGAAAACAACCAAACACAAACACTTAGTTTTTGGTGCATCTGTATCAATCAGATCGGGGCATTTCTGTAATGAAAATTATTCATTCATTGTTTGTTTGAATTTTGATTGGCCGTTTTTGTTTATTGATACTGAAATGACTGTTTGCGCTCTCAATGTAGTGGGCGTACAATAAAAAAAGCGTAGGATATGACCCAGGATTATGACATCACATGCACAGGATGTTTCAGCTGATGTCATGAGGTCACATTACTTTGTTTACATCACCAGTCTGCTGTACACTTACATATGTTTGCATGTTGTTATATAAGATTACTTTTGTAAGTAGTATGCCGGAATCTTGCTGTGCCGTTGGTTGCACTAACTAATAGACGTGTTTAGAATCCACTGATTAAGATTACTATAAGTACTTGGATGGTAATTTTTTTCTTTAAAATTAAAAGTTTAATAAATTTAAAATTAATTCATCTGGCCAGTTCATTTTAACCAGCATGTGTTTTACATGCCCAGCACGTGTTTTAGATCGAGTCTGTTTGTTTTACGTGTGATGAGACAGAGCAGTGTGAAGATCAAATGCGTTAAATACTCAATGCGCAAAGCTCTGCCCTGCAAAATGGCTTCCAGGTGAGTCATGTGGTGAAATCCTCTATAGAATCGTAAATGGAAAAAAATCCTAATAATATTAGAAGATTATTTTCTTTCCATGGTAATCTTCCTTTATTAAAAAGGTAGATGAACCTTTCCCCACATTTTAAAACAGATTTTCAACCAGCTTTTAATTATGCTCCAATCAAAAACAAAATTACTCCCAAAAAAACATTTTATCTCCAAAATGCAAGATTAGGAAATTTAAGAAACAATTTGCAGTATTGATTCCTTCATACATTTCAAAATTTCATAGTAAATTTATTTCCATTTTTGTAAGTTCTTGGCACCGGCAAGAGGGAGGGGGGGCACAATCCTCCCTCAATTCTAAAAATTGAGGGAGGGGGGGCACAATCCTCCCTCAATTCTAAAAATTTTGAAATTCAAAATGGTTTTGGTGTATATTTAAGCAAATTCCTGCCACCAAAACGTAGGGCTTCCGGGGCTCTGGTCCATCCCACACCATTGTGGCACATGGCAGGACCACCATAGGGGGTACACACTTCTACGTACAATTTTATTAATGCCCCTTCTCCCCCCAATGAATTTGTTCTGGTAGTGCCACTGATTCTTGAAGTAGTATGAAGTTTTTTGAAAGCGAAGGCTCTTTTGTAACAGTTTTGATAATTGAAATTTAAGATGTTAGCAGGACCCAAAATGTTTGTTTTGGTAGTAGTTGTACATTCATTGTTTTGCACAGTTTCAGTGTTTCTCAGGGTTCTCTTAGTTCTGATTTAAGATCTAATTAACAAAGAGAGTTTGAGAACTGTAGAGAACTGTAAATATGTTATGAGTTGTTCATGAGGAGATACCGTCAATACCAAAGTGAGAAAAAAAAATATCAAGAAAACATTTGATAGGTATATCGCCAATTTTTTTCCAGATTTTTTTTTCTGTTTGTGTTTGTACATGTTAACGTTAGTCATGAGTAATGAATGAAACATAACATGACTTAGAAATTTAACAAATTCTTGTCGTTTCTTTTCTGTCAGGTTTAGGTTTAGACCAGAATGTTAGGGTAGGGGTGAAACCACAGGCACGTTACCCCCTTTATTCCCAAATTCACTTGTTTGCAATGTTAAAAGCGCTTTTGTAAAAATATTGGTGAGTTGTTTTGCACTCTGGCTCTAGTTGTTCCAAATATTGATGAAGAAGAAAGGCAATATAATATATTTCATCTTGAAAAGAGGCACACTTTAGATTATGCCCTTCTAACAAAGACCTCCGTCATCTAGCAGTCATAGCATTAGCATGGCATGCCAGAGGTCCCAGGTTAAAGAAAATGGGAGTCTTTTTGGTTGGGATGCTGCCCTTCTAATAAAGACCTCCGTCATCTAGCGGTAGCATTAGCATGGCATGCCAGAGGTCCAGGTTAAAGAAAATGGGAGTCTTTTTGGTTGGGATGCTGCCCTTTTAATAGAGACCTCCGTCATCTAGCGGTCATAGCATTAGCATGGCATGCCTGAGGTCCCAGAAAAAGGAAATGGGAGTCTTTTTGGTTGGGATGCTGCCCTTCTAATAAAGAGTTAGTGGTCATAGCATCTGCTCAGCATGCTAGAGGTCCCAGGTTTAAAGAAAATGGGAGTCCCTTTTGCTGGGATGCTGCCCTTCTAATAAAGACCTCTGTCGTCTAGTGGTCATAGCATCTCCTTGGCATGCCAGAGGTCCCAGGTTAAAGAAAATGGGAGTCCCTTTCGTTGGGATGCTGCCCTTCTAATAAAGACCTCCGTCATCTAGCGGTCATAGCATTAGCATGGCATACTAGAGGGCCAGGGTTTAATCCCCAGTAGGTCTTCATTCAACATTGTTTCACAACTGGTTTATCAAATGATGGACATCTCTGTAGAAACAGAACTGTTGACAAATGGATGTGACCCTCCGCACCTATCCCCAAATAAAGTTAGCATGTCTGATTAGCCCTTTCATCATCTTTATAAATTTAGCTTGCATGGAATTTTTTACCCTCCTCCCACCACCCTATGGCTCACCCACCTCTTTGCAACATGGTCCCAGATTTCACTCCATCCAAAAAATAGACCTCCTTCATAACATCCCAACCCCAGAACTCCCCTTACATATCCAACCAACCTCACAACCCCCATCTCCTTGGCATTCCCAGGTTAAAGAAAATGATGTTGGGATTGCCCTTCTAATAAAGACCTCTGTGGTCTAGCGGTCATAGCATTAGCATGGCATACTAGAGGGCCAGGGTTTAATCCCCAGTAGGTCTTCATTCAACATTGTTTCACAACTGGTTTATCAAATGATGGACATCTCTGTAGAAACAGAACTGTTGACAAATGGATGTAAAATACCTCTACGCACCTATCCCCAAATAAAGTTAGCATGTCTGATTAGCCCTTTCATCATCTTTATAAATTGTAGCTTGTATAACTTACACCAATGTGTAGGCCTCGCTTGAATTTGTTACCACTCCTCCCACCACCCTGCATGGCTCACCCACTCTTTGCAACATGTTTCTACAAGCAACCCATCATCGAACACTTACTCTCTAGAACTTTTCTCACTCCATCCAACACTAACATAGACCTCCTCCGTAACATCCCAACCCCAAAACTCCCCTCACATATTCAACCAACCTCACAACCACCCCCCTCCCCCTCCCTGTTAGCCACAAATCCAGCAACCTTGCAGGTCTGCACTATTCAGTTAATTTTTTGATGCATTGAAACTTTCTGGCAGTTTGTGAAATGAGTTTATGTTGCAATTGTTTCCCCTCCCACCTACCCGCCCAAACTACCTGCTATTGTTTCAAGATCATGTTTATCTGCATTCTGAGATTGGCAATCTCATATTGTCTCTTCTAGTAGGTCGGGAAATTTGCGTTAGTAGAACAATTTTGATAAGCAATCAAATTTCAAGTGAGGGCAAAAAGGCCATTTGTTTTATTGTAGGGAAGACTGGGGAGAATTGAGACAGGGGTAAACTGGGACACTTTTATCAAATGAAAGTCATGTGATTGATCAGGTGGTTACTATGTCACATGTATTCCATCACTTCACTCTACTACTGGACCCAAGCACACCCAATTCCAAGATCAGGAAGGTAAGAAAATTTCCAACTTTTTTTTGCACAAATAAGTTTACAATTATTTGTTCACAACCATTTCTCTTCAATCTTAAGCATAAAAGGATAAGTCCCATTTTAACCTGTGAATAAGAATGGCCACAAAGGACTTGTTAGTATATATAATTGAATCATGTAGGCTTTAATCTGTGAATAAGAATGGCCACAAAGGACTGTTAGTATATATATTGAATCATGTAGGCTTTAATCTGTGAATAAGAATGGCCACAAAGGACTTGTTAGTATATATATTGAATCATGTAGGCTTTAATCTGTGAATAAGAATGGCCACAAAGGACTTGTTAGTATATATATTGAATCATGTAGGCTTTAATCTGTGAATAAGAATGGCCACAAAGGACTTGTTGGTATATATATTGAATCATGTAGGCTTTAATCTGTGAATAAGAATGGCCACAAAGGACTTGTTAGTATATATATTGAATCATGTAGGCCTACTGTAAATCAGCCAAAGCTAATATCGGAGAGAATTGGGACATGTCCCATTCTCCCTTTTGTGTCCCAGTTCTCCCCCATTTTGTGATATCCACGATCTTTTATAATCTTTTATAGATTGCAACAGTTTTGTACTTGACCTGTTGACGTTAGGTGTAACATATAATTAGCAAGCTTTGTATTGTTATCAGGAGTGTTTGTATGTTTTCAATGTTGTCCCATTTCTCCTATGATATTGTCCCACTTCTTCCAACACCCGTCCAGTTTCCCCCCATATAACTCGGGGACAAATGGGATGTTTTCTTTTGGCTTGTTCTATGAGAAAGCTGCCACTGTTATGGCATATGGTCCATGATAAGGACATTGTCTATGTATTGATTAACTTCAGAGAAGTTATTAACTTTTTTCTAAAACAGTGAATAACTGCAGAGAAGTTATTTACATTTTCTAAACAGTGAAAATGGTGTCCCACTTCTCCCCAGCACTCCCCCTAACTACTTAATATGTTAACAATGCATGCTTTTAATTTTTTCTGGAAGTCGTAATGAAACTATTAAAACATTAATCAGAGTAATCATATTTTGAAATTTGATGAGTAAAATTTGATAATTACATTTATGACTTGTCCGGAGAAAGAATATCTGTCCACCCCAAACCAACTTCCAACCACATTATCAAAAGCCTTACTAAAATCTAAGTAACTAACATAAACTGGATGCCCTTTATCAATCATCTTCAGGGATTGCGGCGCACTTTTTTAAGTGTGTATGTGTGTGTTAAATATGAAAAAATTTGAAAAGCAAAAACTTACGATCAAATAATTTTCGGGGAATTTTTTCTGATTTTCGGTAATTTCCTTCATTTTTGTTAATTTCAGATTTTTATCCATTTTCAGGAACTATTTTTCTTTTTAGAAAATTTTGCCAAAACATTTTTAAAGTTACACAAATTTCTAATGATTTTTTACAAAAATTACTTTTTTTTACAAAAATTACGATTTTTTACAAAAATTTAGAGAAAAAGATTAATCATTCGCCTCTCAAAAACTGAGTATGCTCAGCAGCGTATCCATCTTGATTGATTAGGTGCCCACAAGGGCAGGTTTTATGCAGATCTCAGTGGGTGAAGTGGCGTAATCAGTGGGGGAAGTGGCGTAATCAGTGGGGGAAATGCTGAATTCAGTGGGGGAAATGCCATATTCAGTGGGAGTAATGCCATATTCAGTGGGAGTATGGGTGAAACTCCCCCCCCCCCTCCTTCCCCCCACCCTGGCTAAATTTCATATGTAAAATGTAAGTAGCAGGATATACCAGTATACAATATGCTATACATATTCGAGAAATAAAATGAATATATACGGTTAAATTTCACCCCAATTTGACGATGACTTTTGTTTCCCATCGAAATAAAACGTTCAATTTTCGGAAAATTTCCTAATTTTCTGGCACTTTTCTTTTAATTTTCGAGCTATTTTCTTTGATTTTAGAGCAGTTTGCTTCAGTTTTTGGATAAATTTCTTTGATTTTCCGACAATTTTCTTCCGTGTTCGGGCAATTTTCTTTGATTTTGTGGCAATCTTTTTTTATTTTTGGTCATTTCAGGCAATTTCAGATATTTTTCCATTTCAGGAATTGTTTTTAATTTTTAGGAAATTTTGCCAAAACTCTGTAAAAGTTACACAAATTTCTAATGATTTGTACAAAAATTTTGTAATACTTTTATCCCAAGTTTCCTTCATTTTTACTTAAAAAATTTACTTCCCAACCAGGAAGGTGAAATCAGCCCTCGCTCGCCTCCTATAACGCCTCTGGGTACAGCCATTTCCCGATAATTTCCGTTTTCTCCCCCCCTCCTCCTTCCTGGCACCCTCCCTCCTTATTACATGCTTTTGCACACTAAAAATACAAATCTACACCACGGGCATGTCTGGTTCCAAATTCAAGTAGTCATTTAACAGATTAAGACCTTACTCTGGTCGCGAACACCCATAAGGACAGCGCTTATCCCAGGTTTCCTTGGCGTATGCGGATAGACCACATGTCCCGGGCCCCCTCTAGATAGTATGCCAATCTATCACAGGTTGTAACTCATAGGAAGTTTGAGGGAAATAATTAAAATAGTAAAAAAGTTAAATACATTTTCTTTACAATACATCAAAAATTGTTAAGACTGAAGATGAGGGTGCTAACTTTCCATAGTAGACTTACTACACCAGCCATTTCTACATATGAGTTTTACACTTTAATCTCTCCTTAAAGTGGTCCTGCCATAGGAGTATCAATGCTTATGTAATATATTATTTGGACCATTTGATATCTAAGAATATGAAGCTTTCTACCTGAAACCCCACTGATTCCGAGAAAATCGTTTTTGAAAAAAACCTTGGAAAGAAATTCCGAAAACGCCAATTAGGGTTTGCAAAGAACTGTTTTTTTTTTTGCCACCTGGGTCTCCTTACCAAATAGGGGTCCTCCCCCTTCACCCCCGAAAGCAGGTGGCATGGCCCCGCCCACCATGGAGGGCAGTTGTCTCCAGCAAACTCCTAAAAGAGGCCCAATGGGAACTGCTCAAGGCCATCGAAAATGGGGTGTACCCTGCTAGCAGAGATTTCGCTTCGAAGCATTTTTCCTGTTTTTGTTGCTACCTGGGTCTGCTTACCAAATGGGTGGTCCTCCCCCTTTGCCCCCGATAGCAGGTGGCATGGCCCCGCCAACCATTTGTTCACCACGGAGGGCTCCTGCAAACACATCAAGATGGACCCGAAGGGTGGGGGGAGCTGCCTCCCGGCCAATGGCCTCCGAAAATGAAGAATACCCTGCTAAAAACGTTTTGGGGTCTTAGGGTAGAACCTAACATGCTTTAAGAAAACTTTTGTGTTAACAAGTCTCGCCCCTCCCCAGTACGAGCAGCCCAACCAGATATTTAGTCTCAAGGAAGAGCTTAGTTCCAAAAAAACATTTTTTATATGTGGGTGAAAAGATAGTCGATGAACTTACTGCATGAACAAGCGAAAAAAATTATATATTTACAAAACATATCCTTTGCATAATCTCAAACATTGAATGAACAATGGTATTGGCCAACTTTAAATATAGATTCACTTTTTAAATTTGTGCCTGTATATCAAGTCAAAATTACTTTTCTACCCTTCCTTGATAAAGGACAAACATATGGTAAAAGGTTCATTCAAAGACTAAACTTTTCTCATTTAATCATTTTAGAGTTTGGCCAAAATAATCGAGTTTTGAAAAGCATTTTTACCATGATAGTGGAAGTTTTCCCAATGTTTTTTTTTTTTTTTTTTTTTTTTTAATATTGAATTCAGGCATATAAAAAACCCTATTGTGCATCAAATTCATATTTTGTATCGGGCCATGGCAAGACCACTTTAATGTAGTAGCTTCTTCACCATTTTTGTAAAGTCCTTGCATAACTTTGAGCAATTTCAATTTTCCAGATTCATTCGTAGGTTTTCGTTTTACAAACCCCAAAATGGTCAAATCAAACTTCCGGGTTAAGTCCTCAGAAATTAATCATATTGCTGTATAACGGTGCAAGGTCTTGTTTGCATGGTAAGAGCTGACATGTCTATTTTTAACTGATTCGCGTAGTTGAGTGATAAGTACGCGGAGTTATTATATAAACCATGGAGCTATTAACTGAGACCATGTATAAATAAACCAAGGAAGTTCCTATAGACTATAGCTATTCAACTTGTCCCCGAATTACTTCTTAATTCGGCCCGTAAATGATGGATGAGAGTAGATTTTTACATTTTAATTTCATGAAGAATACTTTCGACGGAAGTTAAAAACAATTGAACACCAGTGTCATTATGGAAAACTTAAATTTGAAACAAGACACACAACCTATATCAAATTTTACAAAGCGTACAGGAATTATGTTAGTGTTTCATCGTTGGATGCAGAGTTATATAGGGTATATAACTTTGTTTCTCTGCGCATTATGCTTCTCCCTGGTGAATTTGGTTTCCAAGAAGGCAAGCATTCTACTTAATCCATTGGAAGTTGCATCAATCGAGACGCTTTTCATTCCTTTTTGTATAATTCCTCTCATTTCCTTCCGAACTTCTGGCAGACGACAATTACACTATGTCACATTGAAAACATTGGGTTTTTTCGCAGTCGTCGGGTTGAGTGACAGCATTGTGGTCATTTTTCATCGTTTTGCCTGCAGTTTATGCCAATTGGAGACGCAACCGCGGTTTATTCATGTGGTGCAATTTTTACTGGAATTTATGGAAGATTCTTCTTAAAAGAGAGGTTGACCATTCTCAATGTTTATTAGGATTGGTGTGCATATCAGGGGCTGTTCTTGTATCTAAGCCAACGTTTCTATTCACTGGTTCTTCTTTCGATAATAATTTCATTGGTGCTCTTTTTGCGTTCTTCTCTTGCATTTTTGACGGGCTTGCAGTAGTATTACTGAGGAAAGCAGCAACACTGAAAATCAACAAATTGTGTATTTTATTTTACGTGTCGTTCTTTTCGTTTTGACTTCTGCAATGACATGTACGGTTTTCCAGAACTGGTTTTATCCGGACTGTGGTTTGCCTAGATTGTACTTGACATTAGATGGATTACTAGCATTTACTGCAAATGTCTTATTGATCTACGGCGTAAGCTTAGTCCCTGCTTTTCATACTTCACTGATTTTAATGAATGGTATTATAGGCACATACATTCTTCAAATCATATTTTACGGAACCGTTCCAGATATTATTACTATAATCGGATGCGTTTTGATAATGTCAGCAACAAGTGCTATTGCATACCTCAAGTCGCGAGTGTCCCTCTCAATTGAAAATAAAATCGGTCAGAGGATTCAGACTTAAATTAACCTGTTAACCAGTTTATCGTGATTAGGGATGGTCACAGTGGCATAGCGAGAATTTTTGCATGGGGCAAAACCATCAAAGAATCTGAATCCAAGCTATCCCCCCTTCCCCCTCCATTTGAGGAAACCCCTTTGTACTTCTATGGGAAAACCTGCAAAAATTTGGAGAGAAAAGTCAGATATTTTGAGGAAAAACTGATATTTTGGGGGAAAAGTTTTGAGTATTTTGAGGAAAAACTTTGGATTTTGAATAAAAAACATTTTGGATATTTGGAACTTAAAAATTTTGTTTTCGGAAATTTAGGTTGTGATCATTCCCAAGATGGCCCAAGATGGCTGGTTTGCAACTGAACTTTATAAGATCAATTCTCGCGGAAGAAAATTGCACAAACCATCAGCTGGTGGCCATGCTTGTCAAAACACTAATATTATATTGGCATATTGATATATCGATTCGTTCGATTACTTCCAATCATAGGTGTAGGAACTGGTGGTACGTGCCCTTCGTGCCCTTCTCCCCCCACTTTTCCAAAAAATGATTAAAGTGCCCCTTTCGAAAATAAAAAGTACCCCGCAATTACTGTCAAATGTTCAAGAATTAAAAAAATAAGGTTAAAGAAAAAGGTTTAAAAATAAAAGCTATTACAAAAGTGCCCTTTCAAAATGAAATGTCCGTTAATTGCTGACCCAATAGTGGGAAACTGGCAAAATCTTGGTAAAACCATTGGAAGTTTGGGTGAAATTGGCAGCATTTTCGGATAATTGATAAGGTTTTTCGTAGAAAAAAATTGGAAGAAAAATTGCTCCTAAAAATGAAAGAAATTTTCCAAAAATTGAACGCAAAACTTTATAGGAAGAAAAATTATACCAAAATGAAGGAAATTTCCAAAAGTTGTACGAGAATGAAATAGAATTATCCAAACATTGAATAAAATTTCCCGGAAATTAAAAAAAAATTACCGAAAAGTTAACGAAAATCGAATAAAAATTGCCCTAAGATTAAGGAAATTAAAAAAAAATCGAATAGAAATTGCCCTAAAATAAAGGAAATTTACCGAAAAATTGCCCCTAAATGAAGGAAATTTACCGCAAATTGAAGAAAAATTGTCCCAAAATGAAGGAATTTCCCAAATATTGAAGGAAATTTATCCCAAAATAAAGGTAAATTACCGAAAATTGCTTGGGAATTAAGGAATTACCAAAAATTGAAAGACAAAAGGGCGAAAATCGAATTGCCCCAAAATAAAGCAAATTTTCCAAACATTAAATGAAATTCACAGAAAATTTATCAAAAATCGGATTAAAAATGCCCCAAAATGAAGAAAATTGTACCAAAAATTAAGGAAATTTACCGACAATTAAAGAAAATTGCACAAGAATTAAGGATATTGCACAAGAATTAAGGACATTGCCCAAAATTAACAGACAGTTCTCAAAGCATTGAAGAAAATTCACCGAAAATTTTGCAAAAATCAAACAAAAAAATGCCCCAAAATGAAAGAAATTTACCAAAATTTAAAAACATTTTACCGGAAATTGAAGAAAACTAACGAAAATGTCCGAAAAGTATCATCATAGTAAAAAAAGTATCATCAAATATCTCAACCCCCTCCCTTTCTTCCCTCCCTCTGGCTCCGCCCGTGCAGAAATATGAATCTAAAATTTTAGAGAAAAAATCGTTAGGTGTCAAAAACATGATAAAAACAAATAAATTATTGTGAATGTAACAATTAATATTTTTGTTTTAAAAGCAGTAGTGTTTGTAAAATAAGCTACCTACTGTGGTGTAGCGGTTAATACCTTTACAGACCACGAGGCCCCAGGTTTTAGAAGTGCACCACAACTGGTTATTAGGCCGTGGACATTGACTTGGTTGTCGATGTTAAACCTGTGTTCTCGTCCGGGTAAGTTTCGTGATAGCAATATCAAAACCGAATACGCAGGCGACGACCCCGTTATTGTAATTGTGTGTTCAACTCTCTCTCTCTCTAAAATAAGCTAATTAAAACTGGGCACGTTTTGGTGGGTAAAGTTGTTAATCAGTTAATACGAACTTGGTAGTTTGCCCTCCAAACCAAAATCACACGACCCGCCCCTGCCTCTCCTCCCCCTCACCTCGTTACCGTCTAAGTCATTTATGTATATAGTCTACAGGACTTTAGATTGCAACATTGGTGTTGCCAACACTCACCAGAAAGAGAAAAGATCCATTTCGCTAAAAGTTCCAGAAATTTTGCTAAAAGGTCCAGATTTTGACATGTGACCGGTTTTTTTTTTTTTTTTTTTTGCTCTTTATTAAATTCTAAGCGTCCGACCAGTTTAAAGACCGCTTGTTATGACACAACTTTAGAGAGAGAAAACAGCACGCCATCAGCAATTATGTTCTTACGACCCGGGCGTTTGGTGTTTATTTGATTATAATTGTAAAGAATATCCATGCCAACATCAGTGATGTATTCAGCAGTGGGGAGGGGGGGGGGAAGGCAAATAGTAATTATCGAAAAAAGGCTTTATTGAAGAGTTAGGGTGTAACTAAATCCTGATAAGATTTCAAATTTCCGGGCATGCTTTCTCCACGATTGGGAGGCAAAATTTGTTGTTAATTATCAACATAGAATTTAAAAAAGGAAGCTAAAATTGGTAAAGTTATAGGAAATTTTGATAAAATAGTAAATTTTGTTAAATTTTTTAAAATGTTGGTTAAATTATTGAAAGGTTTGGTAAAATCTGTCAACATTTCCCGAAAATGAAGGAAATTTTCCCAAAGTCGAAGAAAATTGCCCGAAAACAAGAATTGAACAAAATTTCCAGAAAATTAAAGAAATTTGGGTGATATTTAACCTTATATTCATTTTTTACAGTTATTTTCCGAATATGTACTATAGCATATAATATACTGGTATATCCCGCTACTAAAATGTTACTTACGGAATTTCAACAGGGGAAAATTCCCCCCCCGACCCCCACTGAATATGCTACTGCCCAAGATGTGGTATATCTAGACAGCTAGAAGATCGAATTTCCAAAATGTTTCCCGAAACAGCCCGCCAAATTCCCGACTGTGCCGACAAAGATTAAACGTGGAGATGAGTGAGGCTCGGTATTAGGGTGTTTCAGCTGACGTCATAAGGTCACATGACTTTGTTTACATCGCCATTTTGTCGGACAGGAACACTTGTCGCCTGCTGTACGCTTAATTAGACCTACATACGTTTGCATGTTGTTATATAAGATTATTTTTGTAAGATGATTATGCCGGAATCTTGCTGTGCCGTTCGTTGCACAATACATGTGTGCGGGGGAATAAAACATTTTCTCGATTTCCATCTGATCATGATCGACGTTCGAAGTGAGTGCGTGGCGGCTTTCAACCTTCGATTCACACTAGGATTTGCAGTGAGCACTTTATATTGGGTATGTAGGCTTGTTCTGAGTATAACAAACAATCAGCTGGCGTTAACATTAAATTTATTCTTTTATACCCGGTGAATACATCAAACAAATAAATACAAAAAAACTGCAATGAGTAAAATTTTCTGAACTGGTACTGGTAGGTTAGCATGTAGTATGTTTGTTGTATGTGTGATGTGACTGAGCTGTGTGAAGACGCGTGAAATGCAACGACGCCGCTGCCCTGTAAAATGAGTTTACGTGGTGAAATCCCTCTATTGTAAAAGTTAACGGGGGCTTTGAGTAAGGAGTGATGAGTTGTGAAATTAAGCTTTAATTTTCGGGTAAATGTTTCCAAAATTTTCAATAATTTTATTACCCCCTTTATCTTCCTACGCCGCTTTGCAAATTTACCTCCTCCCGAGAATGCAAGAATGGGGGATGGACCCAAAACTGTTGGGCAAGCAGTGGCAAAAAGTTAAACAAAGCTGAATAGGTTTTGTCGGAAGTTTTTATGGTACAAAAGAGATGTACATCATTAAAGCTGCCAATTAAATTGATACAAAAATTGTCCCAAATTTGGCAAAACCTAAATTTCTATTATTATTTTTGCGATTTAGACCTTGAGTTAATTATCAAATAAAAGTGTCACGATTTTTTGGAATATATATTTGAAGCATATTGTCCAAAGAAGTATGAAGAGATGGTGAGACGGGAGACAAGCAGAGGCGTACCGGTATTCAGCATTCGGTGCCAGAGGCAACGGTCAACATTTCTAAAAGTGAAAGATAATTTCGAAAATGAATGAAAATTGCCCGAAAATGGATAAAACTGAAGATTTTTTTTGCTAGGAACAAAGTCCCAAGCAAATTTGGCATTATTTAAAGGATTATTTTAGTGGCCAGGCAAGTTTATCTTATATGAAAGAGGACTTTAAAACAAACAAAATGGTGAAGAAAGCTTTGCAAAATCTTATTATTTTTATTATTTTTGAACGCTTTCTTCACCATTTTATTTCTTCTGGTCTTCTTTCATATCATATGAGATGGACTTGCTTGACCACTGAACTAATAATCCTTTAAACATATATCTGATATATTCATTTTTTACAGTTTATTGTTTTACATATATTGTATACAGGTATATCCCGCCACTTACATTTTACATACAGAATATCGCCAGGGGCAAGTGCTTCCCCTCCTCTTGACCTCCATTGAATTGTTACTGGAGATAGGCTGTATTTGCCTAAGTAGGGGCCAATGATTCTCTTTTCTTTTCTTTTTTGTTTTGCTTTCTGTTTGAAGTCTTTAAAGGATTTGCTTAGTGGTGAAACAAATTCGTTAAAAGGTCTTAATAAAAAAATGTGAATAAACTATATCTCGATATAAGTTCCGTTAAGGATATATATTAAAGTTTAAGTTCTGTTTCATGTGTGTAAAATGAAAAATTATACGTATCGGGGATTGGCTCCCTCGTTCTCAATTTTTCCATCATCATCATCTTACTTTACTGTGCAGAAACCTCCGCCTGGAGTATTCACGCACAATGATTGGGGTGTATATATACAGTGCATACAGAACACAAACATAAAACAAGAATTAACAGCTATACAAAGTTAAAAGTGACGCCAGACGGATCCCTAACAGCCTAAAGGTCGTTACACACCAAACGCGACGCGGCGAGTGATTTTTAGATAATCATACAGAAAACAAATTTTATAAGATGCTTTGACTTTTTGCTTACACACGATAAAGTTTACAATTGAGGCTCTCTGATGATACTGGAAAATTTGATAGAAATGCCTTTTTTTTTGCTCAAACTGTAGAGAAATTCGCTTTAGTGGGACGCGATTTTCTGTCGCGACGCAAATTTTGCTTTAATGCGCGTAGAAAGGCCCTTTCAATCAATTTTCAGTTATCATCTGAATAGCCATTCGATCCATCTCCAAAACAAGAGGTAAAAATGTTTCATTTCTTTTATTTTATTAGATTTTGTTTAAAAGATCAATCGCCGCATCGCGTTCGGTGTGTAACGGTAGTGATGGCAAAGCACTTGGACTTGAAAGATGTCAAGGGATGCTGACATGACAGCTTGCTGGGGCAGAGAATTCCACAGACCTGCAGACGGATGGTGTCTGGGAAAAAGAAACCCAGAAAAGCTGGGTGAGAAGATGGATGAGAAACATGTGGTTGTTGCTTCCCGTGTTTGAGTTTGCTGTAATCAAATGGCTGTCAGGAATGTCAATTAGATGGTTGATTATTAGTCATTTGTTAGTTACTGTTAAAACAAAATTGATTCAATTTTCTTTCTGAATTTTTGTCTTCAACGTTTTCTCTGTGACGTCACAAGTTCTTCATGCGGGTGCATATAAACCACCGTCTGTTATTAGATTCTATGCATCCAAAGATCTAAACAAAATTATCAGAACATAAAATTGCGGAATTGGCTAGATATGACTGTATGACTAAGATATGACGTCACAAGTTGTCTAATTTCAATAGTTTATTTCAACACTTTAAACTTTATTATTCTTTTTATAGCGTAATAAGATTTTCGAATCTTTTTCTTTGTTGCTTGATGGACCGACCGACTGTAACATATCCATGTATTTACAACAATAAAGTTTATCGAACAGAATCCATAATCTCTGCAGAAGACTGTTTAGTTGAAATATCACATTTGATGATGGTGCAGTCGTCACGTGTATATGTCAGAAATCATAATCAAATAAAATAAAATTACCAATTTTAGCTTCCTTTTTTAAATTCTATGTTAATAATTAACAACAAATTTTGATGTCGTTTTTAGTTTAACAAAACAATCAGTTGTAGAGTCACTTTTTTTTTTTTTATCTCATCTGGAAAAAGCATTTTGTTAAGGTCATTAAATTTATTCAATATATTAAACAAATTTTATACCCGGTTAATACATAAAACAAATGAATACAAAAAACTGCCCATGCAGACCTTAATGAGTACATTTTTTGCAATCCCTATCCAAAAGGTTGGTTTTTAGCTTTTGCAAAATCATAGGGGGAGGGGGTATTTCACCGCCATACACGAATGATTCCGTATCTTTCTTTTTACAGCCTACATGTTTTCTGTTACACCACTGATTTTTCAAGTTATACCATAATGTTCTTTGTTTTGCAATGTTAGAATATATGCTGTGTTTACTGTGAACAATCACGAGGTTTTAGTAAGAAATCAATAAAAGCTTTCGTTGAAGACAGAATAGCTGCGCTATCAGTCGCATTATACATATACACATGACCAATCTAAATTTGATTCTACACGCTTTTTTGTTTTTCTGATTAAGTCCCAAATCCTTAATTTTAAGGCAATTGTATTTACATAAAAAATTGTCGTATTTTATCAATATATTTATAGTGATAATCTTTGCACATACAAGGAGTGACAGATTTTTGAGCTGAGATTTATTTTCAAATGCTTGAAAGTGGTGGCATCTTATATACTTGAATACATTCAAAATTTGTGACATCGCGTGAATAGGATGCAGCTGTTGGACAGTTGGAGATGGTCAACAGGGGAATTTATGGAAAAGGATTGTTCAACTCGATTTTTGTCAGATTAAACAGCTATTTTTGTGCGATATTCGTAAGTTTGTTCGCCTTTGTTATTTGAGATATTTATTGAAAATTTTGAATACTTGGCCACAATCAAAATGGCATCCATAGTACAGTACTAGGCTGCAGCACTTCAGAGACAAACTGTTACTCTTACGAAAAACTTTAAAATGGCTTCGCAACAATGAAGCTTTTGATTGTCTCGCGCTACAAGATTTGAATAAACAAAGGAATTAATGTTAAATATTCAGCAACGCATTAAAGCATAACATAACAAGATGACGGATAAGAAGAGTAAATCACCCCATAAAAATCCCAAACTAACACCACCACCACCACCACCAAAAAAAAAAAAAAGACGCCCAGAGTTAGTAAAGAACTTATCAATGTTTACTTTAAAATTGTGAACAGAATTGGAGTCAACTACCCACTCAGGCAAACCATTCCACTCATTAACAACACTTTGCGAAAAACTAAAACGCCGAATATCTATCCGTGAGAACATTTTGGTCAACTTCAAACTGTTACCAGTTACCCATGATGATTAGCTGAAACATGCAAGCAGGAAGCATCACTAACAGATAGGAATTTTAAAACCTGAATTATATCGCCACGTATTCTTCTCAACTCAAGCGTAGTCAAACCAAGAATTCGCAGCCTAGACTCATAAGAGAGATTCCTTACTTCGGAAATAAGTCTAGTGGCTCTTCGCTGAACCTGCTCCAAAATGAACTTATCCTTCTCATAAAGGGGATTTCAAGCCTGAATAGCATACTAAAGGTGAGGCCTGACTCACCTTGAGTATACAAATTAAGGACAACCTATCTACCAAGAAAACCAACATTTCTTCTAATTAAACCAAGCATCCTGTTTTCCCTTGCAGCTGCTAAAGCATGTAAAGCACACTGTTTAGAAGGTTTCAGATTACTAGTAATGACAACACCAAGATCCCTTTCTTGAACAACACAACCTAGATTTTAACCATTCATGCAGTAATCAAAAGCCAAACTGCTCTGACCAAAATGAATAACTTTGCATTTATCAACATTGAATGACATCTGCCACGTTTGGGACCAAGGAAACTAACTTATCCAGATCAGTTTCCAACATTGAAGAATCCCTAGCATCATCAACAATCTTATACAGTTTAGTGTCATCAGCAAATCCTGCAGCCAAGGGAAACATCAATATCATTAATGAAGATTAAGAAAAGAAGCGAACCCAATACAAAACCCTGAGGAACACCACTTGTAACCTTCTTCTGTGGAGATACTTCACCATTAACAACAACTCTTTGTGCCCTGTCAATTAACCAAGAATTTATCCAACTAGCACACTTTCCATCCAAACCAAGATTCAACATGAACCAGCCTAACGGAACCTTACCAAATGCTTTTCGGAAGTCTAAATAGATAAGATCCACATTATGACCAGAATCAACTAGTTTAGTAACATCATGAAGAAATTCCAATAAATTAAAAACACAAGACCTCTTAGGTAAGAACCCATGCTGGGACAAATTCAACAAACCATTGACCAGTAAATGATTTAGTACAACATCCTTAACAACCTTAACATGCAACACTAAGGCCTATAGTTACAGGGCAAACTGTGGTCACCCTTTTAAAAATAGGAGTGACATTTGCAATTATCCAATCACTAGGAACAACACTTAACATCAAAGCATTTCGAAAAGATAAACTTATTACTGCGTTCGTTTCGTCCAATTGATTTTAGAGTTGTCAGAAGAAGCAGAATGTAGGAAATACCAAAAACCAACCTCAATTCATGATCCGATTCAAATAGAAAATCGGATTCAGAAATCACATATTTTTCTTCTTTCTCGATTTTATAACTTCACAAAATCTTGAAAAATCAGTAGAATTGTCCGTTTTTGTCAAAATTTGAGTCCAAAAAGGAGGAAAATATTAATTTTTTTCACCAATTTGACTTGAATCTTGGGAGCATATAATACTTTCAGTCAAAAAAAGGCAAAATTGTCCCAGAAATCAACTAAATCTGTAAGTTTAACATTCAATTTTTTTTTTTTTTTGCAAACCAAACAAGACTCGTGACAAGTATTCTCTTCTACGAATTCCTTCCCTTTTCAATCATAAACAGACTGTTTAGTATAAATATTCATGTTAATGAGAATCTCGATTTCGCTGATTTTTGTTCGCATCGTCTTTTGGCTGTTTGGTTTTAAGTTGAAAAACGATTTTTTTTTATATTTCCGGTCAAGATATTTGTTATTCTGCGCAAATCGGACAACTCTCAAGGCATGGTATAGTGCATACGCCCCTAGTAATCTGCATATTCCTCCTTGAACAGGGACCGCGGGGTAATTTTTGAAGTGGGGGGCGCTGAGGAAGTAAAAAGGCGAAAATAAAAAGCGTCAACACATTCATAGTTGTACACTAACTCCCAATCATACAGTCATATTGCCATGGGCGTAGGTAGGATAATCTTTTGGGAAAAGGGCAAGGGGTAAATTAATTTCCATCACTGATGTTACTGCTAATTTCGTTCATTTTTGGGCTAGTTTTTTCCTTTAAAGGAAATTTCGTTCTTATTCTTTTTAATCTTTTTTTTGAAAGTAAATACAATATTCTAAGGACATAAAAATAAAAAGATATTTTTTATAAAAAATCATGTACATGTTGAAAAAATTTTTGAATGACAAGAAAAAGAATAAGTTTTAATCACCCTTTTTGTAAAATTCAAAAAATAATAGTTTAATTTCTCTTTATTTTCTTTTGTTGATTTAGTACAAAAGGAAAATGCGTTTTGAAAATGTAGAGAAAATTGACATGGGATTTAGGGGGCATTTTGGTAGCAGAAGAGGTAACCCTAGCACAGCAAAAATAAAGTTTAATTACCCAACCTTACTTTTGAGCTAGCAAAGAATTGAAATGCGTAAAAGAACCCACTGCAAGACCTGTCTGACGGCCGATGTACCAGGTCTGTCCAAAAAGAAAGTCAGAGGTAGGTCTACATTTATCACATATGTTAAAGAGTTATTTTTTTGAGTTGAAAGTATATTTAAGAGATTTATTTAATTGAGTTGAACATATGTATTAAGAAGAGATTTGAAGTAGAGATTTATTTATTTGCATTGAAAAACTTTCACATTATTATTATCATTATTTTTAACATTATTATTTTACTATTCTTTTACAGTTTGCATGCCCAAACGGTTGTAAGAAGTCTTGTGCAAGCAAGAAAGCCTTAATGCACCTGAAATCGGTGCATTCTTCGCAACTTTTTCTCATGTGCGGACTGTGAAAAGTCTTTCAAGACGAAAAGTAATTTAACTCGGCACCGACGACAAGTCTGATAAACCAACTAGTCAGGTAAAAAAAACTCTTTTTTAAGTCCTATCACACACGCTTTCTCTTTATGTTTTTGCTTATCAGGGTAGAATCAATCCTATGAAAATACGATGTACAATTTTGTTTTCTTTGTCGCAGAACAGCTTTGAATAAAAGACTGCCAAAGAAACGGTCTACGAGCACCCACCACGAGCACCATCACCACCACCACCGCCAGCATCGCTACCATCACAGCCACCACCACCACCGCTACCGCCAGCACCAGCACCCCCGCCACAGCCAGAAGATCCTGAAGAATTTTCAGATGATTTTGAAGTAGATATGCCCCACCCATTGCGGCAGTTATATAGGGAAAATTGGGGTGCGATTAAGAACCCATTACAGCAGACAGAACAGAGTGCAAGATACGTATAATTTTAGACTTAGTAATTTGAGTCATGACGCATTAGAGCGTCTTGTACAATCTATACATAGAGACAATCGAACCATTATAAATTTAATTTAGCTTTTGGATTTGTCTTACGAAAAAAATTACCGGCAACTGAGATATTTTCACAGCTCGTCTAATAATTATCTGTTATTTGACCGCCCCTTTGTAATCGGTAGTTACAGAGATTTAGATGAGTTTTTAGTTCAATTAAAGCTAAAGATTTTGAAGAAGTGTTGTTTCAACACAGAAGATAGTGCCTGGGTTTTGATTTCATTACAAATGTCACTATGTTTGTCACAAAACTTGGTCCTTATCCAATCATAGGAGTTCACCCGACTCATTTGGACTACCTCAAAATAATCGTTTTTATTTTTGTCTATGGTCTCAAGGCCGAAAACAAACCGCCCATATCAGGATAATTTGTTTTTTTTAGATGTCTTGCCTATCACCTTAAAAGGTGATGAAGCAAGTACCCAGGAAACTCAAAACAACTATTTTCGAAATACCAAAGTATATAAATAGTGCGGCAGCTGTAACAACATTTAAGGGGTTACATTTCTAGAATTGGGAGAACTCGAAAAATCTTTAAAATCAATATTTATGTTTACGAATTAAACCCCCAGACTAACGAGAAAACTAACAAATCTGAAATTATTGCTAAATTGATACGGCGATCGCCCTGCCGATATCCATCAACCATGTTTCTTAATCATTATGAAGGGCACTTTTCACCATTACAAATATCGTACAGTATTCCCACACTTTTCAATGTTCTCGCTGCTGCAGACTTTTTAAACACCACAGAAACTTAAAGAATCATACACCTCGTTGTAAAGAACATGTCACATATGAGTTTCCTGGGGGGATATTTGAACTAAAACCCACAGTTTTGAAAAACTTCAAAGTCTCCAGATTGAGATTGCCGATAAGGATCGTTTTATCCATACAGAATTACTTACGATATTGAGACGTATAGATAAAGAAAATTTCACACATTCCAAATCCCCTAAGCTTAAATTCACAGGTCAGCATAGATTATTAAGTATTAGTGTTAGTTCAAATGTCCCAGAATTGAGACCCCCCAGTGTTTTATTTCTGATGGTGATGAATTTGAACTAGTAAATTCTTTTGTCCAGTATTGTAATACTATTGCTAATAAAGCCTTTTGAATTAATAACCAATGAAACCTCCATAGCTGAGGCTATTAAGCGGTTGAATAAAATGATAAATGAAGAAAAACAAGGCAAATTATGGGAAGATGACATTTTTGAGGCCTTTACAGACCTGGAAGATCCCTCCTAACAGCCAAGATACAATTGCTGAAGAAAATTTTGGGGAAAGAAAAATTCGGTTGGTGAAGAAAATTTGGGTGGGGAAGAAAATTCGGGTGGGGAAGGAAATTGTGGAAAAGTCTTGAATCGTTTAATGGGTTCGTTGTTGAATTATTGTCGGCAGATTCCTGTCGTAGGCTTTAATTCGGCAAATATGATCTGAATGTTATTAAAGGTTTATTATATAAAAGTCTTGAATATTGTAATGATAATGATGGGGATGAAAATTTACCGGCCATAGGAACTATTATTATTATTAAAAAGAATAGTGATTACATGTGCATTTCTACCAAATGGCTGAAATTTCTGGACATCAAAAACTATCTGGCTCCAGGCTGTAGTTACAAACAATTTCTGAAAGCTTATCAATGTTCTGAGGAAAAAGGCTTTTTCCCTTATGACTGGATGGACAGTTTAGCAAAGCTCGACCACCCCCAACTTCCACCGCATGACACGTTTTTTAATTCTTTAAAGAACGAAAATATAACGGTTGAGGAATATGAGTATTGTTTAAAGGTTTGGTGTGAAAATAACATGTCAACTTTTAAAGATTTCCTCATATGGTATAATAACAAAGATGTCGTGCCATTTTTAGAGGCTCTTTCCAAAATGAGTCTTTTTTATAAGTCCAAAAGCATAGATATGTTCAAGGAAGGTATTTCTGTCCCAGGTTTAACGCTGAGATATTTATTTCAGAATCTGGAGGATCACTTTTGTTTATTCCCAGCAAAGCATAATGATTTATATCATTTGTTTAAAGATAACATTGTAGGGGGGCCCTCAATTATTTTTAATCGTCACCAGGAAAAAGACAGAACAAAAATCAAGGGGGGCAAATTGTGTAAAAAAATTGCTGGTTATGATGCCAATGCCCTCTACCTCTGGGCTGTCATGCAGGACATGCCTACAGGTGTCGCTTTAAGACGACGGGCTGATACTGGGTTCAGCTGTGAGTTTACCCACTGGCCCCAGATGACTTCTGTGGGGTGGTTGGAATGGGAGGCCAAACAACGGGGTATAACTATCCAGCATATACTCAATGGTAAAGAAGTGCGGATAGGAAAACGACAGTTACCTGTGGACGGGTTTGGGGGGTCATATATCAATTTCATGGATGTGTTTTGGCATGGTCATCCATGTCAACTAACTGCAGGTAAAACCCATAACCACGTGAATGGCAAAACATTCTGAATTCTGAATTGTATTTTTCAAGTGGTTGAGTGGCGACAAGAGCAAAAACGTGAAATTCGAAAGCTGTTTCCCCATGCCCTTGGGCATAGGTTCAATGCCAGAGGACAAATCTTATTTTCAGGTCATAGTGGTTGAATGCGAAAAGTCCCCGAACCTTCAAACCCAGAAATGCCCCCATATTTAAAAATGTTGACTGACATATGTCCACATATGCTAAAGAAAACAACTTATTAAGTCAACCTCGACGTAGTCTGATGCTGGTAAGAAACTTTTATTGACCACCCCTTTGGTTAAATGGTATCTAGCTCACGGGTTAGTTGTAACTAAAATATATCAAATAATCCAATTCTCGCCAAAACAGGGGACAAGGATACAATCCCATCCTCCCACTCAAGTTTGAACAACCCTGGGGTGCGCTTGTCATATTTTTGAGCTTCCTCTGGTTCTGTACGAGGAAACCATAAATGTTTTTCCTTTTCAAATTTTTGTTTCATTTCTGGTTTTATTACATCCTCCAAAGACTGGGCAGCTATGGCAATATACGCTGAATCTGTATCCATCTCACAGTAGGCAAAATCAGATTGGTCCACGAATACTGAGATGAAATCGTAGTAAAACTCTAACATTCTTAATTTTGCATACTGGTAGACAAAAATCCTATCTGAAGGGGCAAATCGAGCTTAACTTTACGTTTATAAAGTTCCACTTCATACATATTAAATTCAAGGGGTGTTAGTCTTTTAAAAAAAGGATCATTTACTTTTGCATACACTGAATCTTCAGTGCACACCTTAATATCAAGGTGCCTTTCTTTGTTTGTCACTGTTTTGCCACACGCCGAGTTGCCAATTAATTTCATAGTATCAGCTATAATAGACTTGGAAGGGTCTTTGTCCCTTCCTTCGAGCATTGTTGACTTCCTCACCAAAGGTTTTGAAAACCTGTTTTGGCGAGAATTGGATTATTTGATATATTTTAGTTACAACTAACCCGTGAGCTAGATACCATTTAACCAAAGGGGTGGTCAATAAAAGTTTCTTACCAAGCATACTGCCGATCAGACTACGTCGAGGTTGACTTAATAAGTTGTTTTCTTTAGCATATGTGGACATATGTTCCCTATATCATCTATGGAAATGTCAACATTTTTAAATATGGGGGCATTTCTGCAAATTTAGGTTTGAGGTGTTCGGGGACTTCAATATCGCATTCAACAGCACCAAAAATATGACCTGATTGAATAAGACTTAGCAATTTGTCCTCTGGCATTGAACTCGATGCCCAAGGGCATGGGGAAAGAGCTGAATGACAAAGTTGCGAATTTCAACAGAGTCTTTTTGCTCTTGTCGCCACTGCACTCCCATTTTTCAACCACTTGAAAATAAGATTGTAAGTATGCGGTTGTTTCGCACGTTTTCTGATACAATTCAGAGAATGTTTTGCCATTCACGTGGTTATGGGTTTTACCTGCAGTTAGTTGACATGGATGACCATGCCAAAAACACCATGAAATTGATATATGACCCCGCACCAAACCCGTCCACAGGTAACTGTCGTTTTCCTATCCGCACTTCTTTACCATTGAGTATATGCTGGATAGTTATACCCGTTGTTTGGCCTCCCATTCCAACCACCCCACAGAAGTCATCTGGGGCCAGTGGGTAAACTCACAGCTGAACCAGTATCAGCCCGTCGTCTTAAAGCGACACCTGTAGGCATGTCCTGCATGACAGCCCAGAGGTAGAGGGCATTGGCATCATAACCAGCAATTTTTTTACACAATTTGCCCCCCCTTGATTTTTGTTCTGTCTTTTTCCTGGTGACGATTAAAAATAATTGAGGGCCCCCCTACAATGTTATCTTTAAACAAATGATATAAATCATTATGCTTTGCTGGGAATAAACAAAAGTGATCCTCCAGATTCTGAAATAAATATCTCAGCGTTAAACCTGGGACAGAAATACCTTCCTTGAACATATCTATGCTTTTGGACTTATAAAAAAGACTCATTTTGGAAAGAGCCTCTAAAAATGGCACGACATCTTTGTTATTATACCATATGAGGAAATCTTTAAAAGTTGACATGTTATTTTCACGCCAAACCTTTAAACAATACTCATATTCCTCAACTGTTATATTTTCGTTCTTTAAAGAATTAAAAACGTGTCATGCGGTGGAAGTTGGGGGTGGTCGAGCTTTGCTAAACTGTCCATCCAGTCATAAGGAAAAAAGCCTTTTCCTCAGAACATTGATAAGCTTTCAGAAATTGTTTGTAACTACAGCCTGGAGCCAGATAGTTTTTGATGTCCAGAAATTTCAGCCATTTGGTAGAAATGCACATGTAATCACTATTCTTTTTTAATAATAATAATAGTTCCTATGGCTGGTAAATTTTCATCCCCATCATTATCATTACAATATTCAAGACTTTTATATAATAAACCTTTAATAACATTCAGATCATATTTGCCTGAATTAAAGCCTACGACAGGAATCTGCCGACAATAATTCAACAACGAACCCATTAAACGATTCAAGACTTTTCCACAATTTCCTTCCCCACCCGAATTTTCTTCCCCACCCAAATTTTCTTCACCAACCGAATTTTCTTCCCCACCCAAATTTTCTTCAGCAATTGTATCTTGGCTGTTAGAGGGATCTTCCAGGTCTGTAAAGGCCTCAAAATGTCATCTTCCCATAATTTGCCTTGTATTTCTTCATTTATCATTTTATTCAACCGCTTAATAGCCTCAGCTATGGAGGTTTCATTGGTTATTAATTCAAAGGCTTTATTAGCAATAGTATTACAATACTGACAAAAGAATTTACTAGTTCAAATTCATCACCATCAGAAATAAAACACTGGGGATCTCTGAATTCTGGGACATTTGAACTAACACTAATACTTAATAATCTATGCTGACCTGTGAATTTAAGCTTAGGGGATTTGGAATGTGTGAAATTTTCTTTATCTATATACGTCTCAATATCGTAAGTAATTCTGTATGGATAAAAACGATCCTTATCGGCAATCTCAATCTGGAGACTTTGAAGTTTTTCAAAACTGTGGGTTTTAGTTCAAATATACCCCCAGGAAACTCATATGTGACATGTTCTTTACAACGAGGTGTATGATTCTTTAAGTTTCTGTGGTGTTAAAAAGTCTGCAGCAGCGAGAACATTGAAAAGTGTGGGAATACTGTACGATATTTGTAATGAGTGAAAAGTGCCCTTCATAATGATTAAGAAACATGGTTGATGAATATCGGCAGGGCGATCGCCGTATCAATTTAGCAATAATTTCAGATTTGTTAGTTTTCTCGTCAGTCTGGGGGTTTAATTCGTAAACATAAATATTGATTTTAAAGATTTTTTCGAGTTCTCCCAATTCTAGAAATGTAACCCCTTTAAATGTTGTTACAGCTGCCGCACTATTTATATACTTTTGGTATTTCGAAAATAGTTGTTTTGGAGTTTCTGGTACTTGCTTCATCACCTTTAAGGTGATAGGCAAGACATCTAAAAAAACACAAATTATCCTGATATGGGCGGTTTGTTTTCGGCCTTGAGACCATAGACAAAATAAAACGATTATTTTTGAGGTAGTCCGGGAATGAGTCGGGTGAACCCCTATGATTGATAAGGACCAAGTTTTGTGACAAACATAGTGACATTTGTAATGAAATCAAAACCCAGGCACTATCTTCTCTGTGTTGATACAACACTTCTTCAAAATCTTTAGCTTTTAATTGAACTAAAAACTCATCTAAATCTCTGTAACTACCGATTACAAAGGGGCGGTCAAATAACAGATAATTATTAGACGAGCTGTGAAAATATCTCAGTTCGCCGGTAATTTTGTTTCGTAAGACAAATCCAAAAGCTAAATTAAATTTATAATGGTTCGATTGGTCTCTATGTATAGATTGTACAAGACGCTCTAATGCGTCATGACTCAAATTACTAAGTCTAAAATTATACGTATCTTGCACTCTGTTCTGTCTGCTGTAATGGGTTCTAATCGCACCCCAATTTTCCCTATATAACTGCCGCAATGGATGGGGCATATCTACTTCAAAATCATCTGAAAATTCTTCAGGATCTTCTGGCTGTGGCGGTGCTGGTGCTGGCGGTAGCGGTGCTGGTGGCGGTGATGGTGGCTGTGGCGGTGGTGGTGGTGCTCGTGGTGGACGTTCTTTGGCAGTCTTTTTATTCAAGCTGTTCTGCGACAAAGAAAACAAAATTGTACATCGTATTTCATAGGATTGATTCTACCCTGATAAGCAAAACATAAAGAGAAAGCGTGTGTGATAGGACTTAAAAAAAGAGTTTTTTTTTTACCTGACTAGTTGGTTTATCACAGACTTGTCGTCGGTGCCGAGTTAAATTACTTTTCGTCTTGAAAGACTTTTCACAGTCCGCACATGAGAAAAGTTGCGAAGAATGCACCGATTTCAGGTGTGCATTAAGGCTTTTCTTGCTTGCACAAGACTTCTTACAACCGTTTGGGCATGCAAACTGTAAAAGAATAGTAAAAATAATAATGTTAAAAATAATGATAATAATAATGTGAAAGTTTTTCAATGCAAATAAATAAATCTCTACTTCAAATCTCTTAATACATATGTTCAACTCAATTAAATAAATCTCTTAAATATACTTTCAACTCATAAAAAAATAACTCTTTAACATATGTGATAAATGTAGACCTACCTCTGACTTTCTTTTTTTGGACGGACCTGGTACATCGTGGTCAGACAGGTCTTCAGTGGGTTCTTTTACGAGGGGAAATTCTTCGGCCGTAAGGCTGGGTAACTTTTCAGCTGTGCTGCGGGTACCTCTTCTGCTACCATGCGTGGTAGCTGTGCTAATTTCGCATTTTCAGCATTTTCCCTTTTGCTAGCTCTGCAAAAAGAAATCCAGAGAAATTAAACTATTATTTTTGAAGTAATACAAGGGTGATTATAACTACTCTTTTTTGTGTGTCATTCAAAATGCCCTTAAATCCATGTCAGTTTTTCTCTACAAAATATATCAAAACGTTACGTCCTCTAGACTTTGTACTAAATTACAACAAAAAAAAAAGATTAAAAGATAAAGAAAAATTAATCAATTAACTTTGCAGTTTTGAACATTTTACAAAAAAATTAAATGTTATATAAGTGCATTAAAAAAACTTATTCTTATTCTTTCAAATCCAAGACTATTTTTTCAACATTTGTACATGATATTCTTTATAAAAACTCTTTTATTTTTCGTTATCCTTTCAAATATTACTTGTGTAAAGTATTTCTTTCAGATGTAAAAGTATGACAATTTTAAAAGAAATTCTAAAAATTGACCAACAGCTTTGTTAAACATATTTGAAAAGGCTTTAAAGGAAAATCAAAAATAACTTTAAAGAAAATATTGGTTGAAGAAAAAAAAAAAAAAAAAAAGAATATATAAAATGAGGAAATGATAATAAGTTTGTTGTAACAACTTACTGCTTTTGAAAAAATTCTTTCTTCAATCTTTTTGCTCTTTCTTGACGCTCTACCCTCTCCAAAGCTTCGAGGAGAATCGCCTCATCTTCTTCGGGCCAAATTATTTCTTCTTCCCGATTTCCAGCCATATTAGAAGAACTCAGTTCTTTTTTATTTTGGCAGAGTATGAAATTGACTGCGAAGTATCCGTATTTATATTCTTTTTTATGACCTATTTTTACCCTGACAGGCTTTCCTCATCAATATTGTTGCACTACAGAGATCAATAAGTCTTTTGTTCCCAACCTCTCTTACACCTCTCACAGCAAACAATTCTCAGACTGGTATTGAATTACGTCACAATAACCTATGACTAGACTGTTTGTATTGATTGATTGCGATGTGCAGAGGAACAGTTTCCTCAGAGGGTAATCTTAAGGGCTGATCTTAAGGGCTGATCTTGGAGGGGTAATCTTGGAGGGGTAATCCTTAAGGGGTAATCTTGGAGGGGGTAATCTTGGAGGGGTAATCTTGGAGGGTGATCCTGGACGGTAGATCTTCAAGGGGTGATCTTGGAGGGGTTGATCCTAGAGGGTAATCCTCGAGGGGCTGATCCTGGACGGTAGATCTTCAAGGGGCTGATCCTGGACGGTAGATCTTCAAGGAGTAATCTTGGAGGGTGATCCTCAAGGTCCGATCCTGGGGTGATCCTCAAGGGGTGATCTTGGAGGGTTGATCCAGAGGGGTGATCCTCAAGGTCCGATCCTGGGGCTGATCCTCAAGGTCCGATCCTGGGGCTGATCCTCAAGGTCCGATCCTGGGGCTGATCCTCAAGGGGTGATCTTGGAGGGGTTGATCCTAGAGGGGTGATCCTCAAGGTCCGATCCTGGGGCTGATCCTCAAGGTCCGATCCTGGGGCTGATCCTCAAAGGTCCGATCCTGGGGCTGATCCTCAAGGTCCGATCCTGGGGCTGATCCTCAAGGTCCGATCCTGGGGCTGATCCTCAAGGTCCGATCCTGGGGGTGATCCTGCACCCTCTATACTACTGAGCAACTTCCTCAAAAATATTCGACAATTTTCGGGAAATTTCGTTCATTTTTGGGCCATTTTCACCAGTATTCTTTGACAATTTTTGGGATTTTGAGGAAATATTTGACAAATTTCAAATAATTAGGCCTATACCACATGTTTCTTCCATTTGACCTTCATTTTCGGAAAACGTGCTTTAGATTTAAGGAAAATTTCGGGCACTTTCCTTAACATTTCGGATGAACTTCGTTCACTTTTAACAATTTTCGGAAATTGTTGTTCATTTATAGGCAATTCTCTTCAATTTTGACAAAATTTTGTCAAATTTTGCGAAATTTGTTGACAAATTTGACCAATAATTTTAAATAATAAATTCTCTTTCAATTTTATGTTAATAATTTCCCAATTTTACCTCCCAAACGGAAAACCAGGAAGCAGAAATCCTCTCAGGTCATATTATCATTATTATTATTTTGTTTTGAGTTTTGACCTAGCAAAAAAATTGATTCCAGGAGTTTTGCCAGGTTTTTTTTTTTTGTATGTAGTTGGAGATGGAGAGACAGAGATCGGAGTATAGCATTCTGCATATAAAATAAATTAGAAGTTAACGTAACAAAAAGCCATTTTACGTGCTTCCCAAGCTTGACAGGCATAGATAAAAACATGTTAATACAGTAACATAACTGTTTCGATGTAGCATTAATTAAAGACGTCAAACGTTGCATATCGGTGTAAGAATAATTCTTACCCAATTTTCGGTATACCAAGCTCCCCTAAAGCAATTGTTTTAACACCATTATATGGTAAACCTAATACGTATATTAATGAAAATTATTATAACCTGTATTGTGAGGATAAATACCTTATTAATCGGAAATGTATGTTAATAAGAGAATATAGGCATAACCATAAATTATTTGCAAAAGTTGACTGACCGGTAAATAAAATGTTTTTGCAACAGAGCTTTCACAACAGGGTTAACAAGTTAATGCAAAGCAATGGTGTAGAGCTATATCTTTAACGAAGGGGCTCTCGATCACTAGTATATAAAGTTATCTTGCCCCCCCCCCCCTCCCTCTTCTCCCTTCCTTAATAAATATATAAAATAAAACGAAATACAAATGAATTAATCAACTTATGCACGGAAGGGCCTTATAGGTGAGATTCGGTTTACATATACTGTTTTGCACAGCATTTTATATTTAAAAAAAAGCATTGATTCAGCATAATAAACATACCAACACCAACATTAACAACTTTACATCAACTGTCATGGAACCAATCCAATAACATTAAGTTTTCTTCCCAGACATGCGACCAAAGAGCTTAAGAGGAAGCTCTTTGATGCGACACAAAAATGAAACATTTTGCTTAAATTATTCACACTATATGCAGATAACCATCTGACCATTGACCTTTAGATTTCCATTACACCATTCTCATTTTGCTTTGTTTAGGTGTTTCTTTTTGCCAACATTCGGATAGTAAAACTCTAGTTACAACTTAGTACGATTTAGTAAAAAATCAATAAAAGCTTTTGCTAAAAAGCGCTCTCTGTCACAAGACACTTCTAGGATCAATCTAATTTGAAAAATGTTTAATTCTGTTTATTCAATAACTTAGGCATTATTTCTTCAACGAACTTACATTTTATTATCTTTAATTGTGTTATTTTTTTCGAAGTATTAATTGCTACATTCGTTACTCATATATTTTGTGATGGATATTTTAGCTGGGGATTTATTTTCAACTGCTTGAAAGTGGTGGCGCCATAGATTTGCTTAAACTGTTTAGATTCAAAATTTGCATCATTTACTCTGCAGGACATCGCGAGCAAAGGATTCAGCTGTTGTCAAGGGTTGTGGAACGATGTTGGATGATGTGGATGGAACTTCGAAGAGAAACTGGTCAAATGTAATGTTTTTATCTTGAACACATCCCTTTCAGAGACAGACTGGCTTAAAGGATAGGAAGTATATATCAGAATAACCAGCACATTTTCAGTACTGGTAAGTTTATGTTTGTTTTTGCTCATTTTTGATTGATATTGGTGAAAATTCCAGTTATCAAAGGATTGGTCAGTGGTCAAGCAAACTTATCTTATGAGAAAGGACTTTAAGAGACACAAAATGGTGAAGAAAGCAATCAGAAATCTTATTCCGTTAAGGAGTTGTTCAAAGTTGACAAAGCTCTGTTCTATCTGTGTGGATTGACTGGTGTAGTAAGTCTACTATGGAAAGTAGGCGCCTTCATTCATAACAATTGTTAATGTATTTTGAAGAAAATTAATTTTACTTTTGTACTATTTGAATCATTTTTCTTTAAACTTTCCTCAAGTAGTAAATTGTGAGGCAACGTTCCTGACATATCCAATAGTTTAACGACACACAATCGCAGCACAAAATATAACAAAATACATAAAAGACTTTGAGGCTAGTACATCACAAACTAGTCCGATTTCAGTCGTTTCTACACAAATGATACCAAACTTTAAACTTGACTATCTCCTTAACGGAGTAAGATATTTGAATGTTTTCCTCACTATTTTTTTTTTTTTTTTTCAAGTCCTCTTTCATATAAAATGGACATGCTTGACCCCTGAACTAATCCTTGAAATGAAATTATGCTGCCCTGATATAATTCCATTATGAAACACAGTAACTGTTTGTGAAGACATGAAAACAGTAAAAGGGGGAGGGGGATTCACCAGATTGTATCAAACTAGCCTAAATATTTCAAAATTAACCAATTACAATTTTTTTAAGACGAAATTTCAATTGTGGATTTGTAAAGAGGGCCCACTATAAGTTAGCTATCATAATTAAAAAAACAGTTATTGCAATGCTTGAGATCATAGACGTCCAGTAGCCATTTTGTTAGCTTAATTATTTATAACATTTACCATTTTCATTTCATAGCGTTTTAAATCTCTCAAGCACCAATTTGCATTTTACATGCAAATCTGTATGCAAACGCTATGGAAAAGTCTCAATCAACGCTGCTCGATCCCTTCAACTTGATTCCAATATTTACTTTACTGGTAAAGGTCTGAGTAAATCAGTTCGGGAATAACAAAAATACTCCTTAACTTTTTTACTTATGGCTGATAAAAGTTTTAACAGTTTTTAATTGATGCTAAACTCGTGATGTATGACTGGGCGAAAAGCTCAAATGTTTTATGTAATTCTCTAAATTTCTCTCGTGTCAACAACGTTCATATTATCCGTCTTAGAGTAGGTCACACCCACGTCACTCACTCCCACCAACCTCCTCATTGGCTCCCTTAACCCCTCTGCAACAATTGCCATTGCACCCTCACAGTCCATCACGTTCTCCTTGCTTGCCCCCTGTACAACATTCCCAAAGCTTCCCTCACTCCCCACAACTCAATTGCCGAGTTCTTCCAGAAAAACACTCCGAATAAAATTATCTCCTTTCTTCATGCTTCCTTCTACAACCATATTACCATTTTTTTTTTTCCGGTCAAGATATTTGTTATTCTGCGCAAATCTGACAACTCTCAGGCATGGTATAGTGCATACGCCCCTAGTAATCTGCATATTCCTCCTTGAACAGGAACCGCGGGTAATTTTTTGAAGTGGGGGCGCTGAGGAAGTAAAAAGGCGAAAATAAAAGCGTCAACACATTTATAGTTGTACACTAACTCCCAATCATACAGTCATATTGGTAGGCATGGGCGTAGGTAGGATAATCTTTTGGGAAAAGGGCAAGGGGTAAATTAATTTCCATCACTGATGTTACTGCTAATTTCGTTCATTTTTGGGCTAGTTTTTTTCCTTTAAAGGAAATTTCGTTCATTTATGTGCAATTTTTTCGAGCAACTTTCTCAAAATTTATCGACAATTTTCGGGAAATTTCGTTCATTTTTGGGCCATTTTCCCCAGTATTCTTTGACAATTTTTGGGATTTTGAGGAAATATTTGACAAATTTCAAATAATTAAGCCTATACCACATGTTTCTTCCATTTGACCTTTATTTTCGGAAAACGTTCTTTAGATTTTAGGAAAATTTCGGGCATTTTTCTTAACATTTCGGATGAACTTCGTAAATTTTTGGCAATTTTCTGGAATTGTTGTTCATTTATATGCAATTCTTTTCGATTTTGTCAAATTTTGCGAAATTTTTTGACAAATATGACCAAAACTTTTAAATAATACATTTTCTTTCAATTTTATGTTAATAATTTCCCAATTTTACCTCCCAAACCGAAAACCAGGAAGGAGAAATCCTCTCAGGTCATATTATTATTATTTTTATTTTGTTTTGACTTAGCAAGAAAAATTATTCCAGGAGTTTTGCCAGGGTTTTTTTTTTTTTTTTTTTGTATGTAGTTGGAGACGGAGAGACGGAGATCGGAGTATAGCATTCTGCATATAAATTAGATTAGAAGTTAACATAATCAATTAAACAAAAAGCCATTTTACGTGCTTCCCAAGCTTGACAGACATAGATAAAAACATGTAATTACAGTAACATAACTGTTTCGATGTAGCATTAATTAAAGACGTCAAACGTTGCATATCGGGGTAAGAATAATTCTTACCCAATTTTCGGTATACCAAGCTCGCCTAAAGCAATTGTTTCAACACCATAATACGGTAAACCTAATACGTATATTAATGAAAATTAGTATAACCCGTATTGTGAGGATAAATTGCCCATTAATTGGAAATGTATGTCAATAACATAATATAGGCATAACCATAAATTATTTGCAAAAGTTGACTGACCGGTAAATAAAATGTTTTTGCAACAGAACTTTCACAACAGGGTTAACAAGTTAATGCAAAGCAATGGTGTACAGCTATATCTTTAACGAAGGGGCTCTCGATCACTAGTATATAAAGTTATCTTCCGCCCCACCCTTTTCCCTTTCTTAATAAATAGATACCGAAATACAAATGAATTAATCAACTTATGTGCGGAAGGGCCCTTTCCCTTTCTTAATAAATAGATACAATAAAACGAAATACAAATGAATTAATCAACTTATGTGCGGAAGGGCCTTATAGGTAAGATTCGGTTTACATATACTGTTTTGCACAGCATTTTATTTTTAAAAAAAAGCATTGATTCAGCATAATAAACATACCAACACTAACATTAACAACTTTACATCAACTGTTATGGTTTTCTTCCCAGACATGCGACCAAAGAGCTTAAGAGGAAGCTCTTTGATGCGACACAAAAATGAAACATTTTGCTTAAATTATTCACACTATATGCAGATAACCATCTGACCATTGACCTTTAGATTTCCATTACACCATTCTAATTTTGCTTTGTTTAGGTGTTTCTTTTTGCCAACATTCGGATAGTAAAACTCTAGTTACAACTTAGTACGATTTAGTAAAAAATCAATAAAAGCTTTTGCTAAAAAGCGCTCTCTGTCACAAGACACTTCTAGGATCAATCTAATTTGAAAAATGTTTAATTCTGTTTATTCAATAACTTAGGCATTATTTCTTCAACGAACTTACATTTTATTATCTTTAATTTGTTATTTTTTTCGAAGTATTAATTGCTACATTCGTTACTCATATATTTTGTGATGGATATTTTAGCTGGGGATTTATTTTCAACTGCTTGAAAGTGGTGGCGCCATAGATTTGCTTAAACTGTTTAGATTCAAAATTTGCATCATTTACTCTGCAGGACATCGCGAGCAAAGGATTCAGCTGTTGTCAAGGGTTGTGGAACGATGATGGATGATGTGGATGGAACTTCGAAGAGAAACTGGTCAAATGTAATGTTTTTATCTTGAACACATCCCTTTCAGAGACAGACTGGCTTAAAGGATAGGAAGTATATATCAGAATAACCAGCACATTTTCAGTACTGGTAAGTTTATGTTTGTTTTTGCTCATTTTTGATTGATATTGGTGAAAATTCCAGTTATCAAAGGATTGGTCAGTGGTCAAGCAAACTTATCTTATGAGAAAGGACTTTAAGAGACACAAAATGGTGAAGAAAGCAATCAGAAATCTTATTCCGTTAAGGAGTTGTTCAAAGTTGACAAAGCTCTGTTCTATCTGTGTGGATTGACTGGTGTAGTAAGTCTACTATGGAAAGTAGGCGCCTTCATTCATAACAATTGTTAATGTATTTTGAAGAAAATTAATTTTACTTTTGTACTATTTGAATCATTTTTCTTTAAACTTTCCTCAAGTAGTAAATTGTGAGGCAACGTTCCTGACATATCCAATAGTTTAACGACACACAATCGCAGCACAAAATATAACAAAATACATAAAAGACTTTGAGGCTAGTACATCACAACTAGTCCGATTTCAGTCGTTTCTACACAAATGATACCAAACTTTAAACTTGACTATCTCCTTAACGGAGTAAGATATTTGAATGTTTTCTTCACTATTTTTTTTTTTTTTTTCAAGTCCTCTTTCATATAAAATGGACATGCTTGACCCCTGAACTAATCCTTGAAATGAAATTATGCTGCCCTGATATAATTCCATTATGAACCACGGTAACTGTTTGTGAAGACATGAAAACAGTAAAAAAGGGGGGAGGTGGGGGATTCACCAGATTGTATCAAACTAGCCTAAATATTTCAAAATTAACCAATTACAATTTTTTTAAGACGAAATTTCAATTGTGGATTTGTAAAAGAGGGCCCACTATAAGTTAGCTATCATAATTAAAAAAACAGTTATTGCAATGCTTGAGATCATAGACGTCCAGTAGCCATTTTGTTAAGCTTAATTATTTATAACATTTACCATTTTCATTTCATAGCGTTTTTAAATCTCTCAAGCACCAATTTGCATTTTACATGCAAATCTGTATGCAAACGCTATGGAAAAGTCTCAATCAACGCTGCTCGATCCCTTCAACTTGATTCCAATATTTACTTTACTGGTAAAGGTCTGAGTAAATCAGTTCGGGAATAACAAAAATACTCCTTAACTTTTTTTACTTATGGCTGATAAAAGTTTTAACAGTTTTTAATTGATGCTAAACTCGTGATGTATGACTGGGCGAAAAGCTCAAATGTTTTATGTAATTCTCTAAATTTCTCTCGTGTCAACAACGTTCATATTATCCGTCTTAGAGTAGGTCACACCCACGTCACTCACTCCCACCAACCTCCTCATTGGCTCCCTTAACCCCTCTGCAACAATTGCCATTGCACCCTCACAGTCCATCACGTTCTTCTTGCTTGCCCCCTGTACAACATTCCCAAAGCTTCCCTCGCTCCCCACAACTCAATTGCCGAGTTCTTCCAGAAAAACACTCCGAATAAAATTATCTCCTTTCTTCATGCTTCCTTCTACAACCATATTACCATTTTTTTTATTTCGGTCAAGATATTTGTTATTCTGCGCAAATCTGACAACTCTCAGGGCATGGTATAGTGCATACGCCCCTAGTAATCTGCATATTCCTCCTTGAACAGGAACCGCGGAGTAATTTTTGAAGTGGGGGGGGGGGGCGCTGAAGAAGTAAAAGGCGAAAATAAAAAGCGTCAACACATTTATAGTGGTACACTAACTCCAAATCATACAGTCATATTGGTAGGCATGGGCGTAGGTAGAATAATCTCCCGGGGAAAGGGCAAGGGGTAAATTAAGTTCCATCACTGATGTTACTGCTAATTTCGTTCATTTTGGGGCTAGTTTTTTTCCTTTAAAGGAAATTTCGTTTATTTATGTGCAATTTTTTCGAGCAATTTCCTCAAAATTTATCGACAATTTTCAGGAAATTTCGTTCATTTTTGGGCCATTCCCCAGTATTCTTTGACAATTTTGGGGATTTTGAGGAAACATTTGACAAATTTCAAATAATTAGGCCTATACCACATGTTTCTTCCATTTAACCTTTATTTTCAAAAAACGTTCTTTAGATTTAAGGACAATTTCGGGCACTTTCCTTAACATTTCGGATGAACTTCGTTCATTTTTGGCAATTTTCTGGAATTGTTGTTCATTTATAGGCAATTCTCTTCGATTTTGACAAAATTTTGTCAAATTTTGCGAAATTTGTTGACAAATTTGACCAAAACTTTTAAATAATAAATTTTCTTTCAATTTTATGTTAATAATTTCCCAATTTTACTTCCCAAACGGAAAACCAGGAAGCAGAAATCCTCTCAGGTCATATCATTATTATTATTATTTTGTTTTGACTTCGCAAAAAAATTGATTCCAGGAGTTTTGCCAGTTTTTTTTTGGTATGTTGTTGGAGATGGAGAGACGGAGATCGGAGTATAGCATTCTGCATATAAATTAGATTAGAAGTTAACATAATCAATTAAACAAAAAGCCATTTTACGTGCTTCCCAAGCTTGACAGACATAGATAAAAACATGTAATTACAGTAACAGAACTGTTTCGATGTAGCATTAATTAAAGACGTCAAACGTTGCATATCGGGGTAAGAATAATTCTTATCCAATTTTCGGAATACCAAGCTCCCCTAAAGCAATTGTTTTATCACCATAATATGGTAAACCTAATACGTATATTAATGAAAATTATTATAACCTGTATTGTGAGGATAAATACCCCATTAATCGGAAATGTATGTCAATAACAGAATATAGGCATAACCATGAATTATTTGCAAAAGTTGACTGACCGGTAAATAAAATGTTTTTGCAACAGCTTTCACAACAGGGTTAACATGTTAATGCAAAGCAATGGTGTAGAGCTATATCTTTAACGAAGAGGCTCTCGATCACTAGTATATAAAGTTATCTCCCCCCCCCCCCACCCCTCTTCTCCCTTCCTTAATAAATATATAAAATAAAACGAAATACAAATGAATTAATCAACTTATGCACGGAAGGGCCTTATAGGTGAGATTCGGTTTACATATACTGTTTTGCACAACACTTTATATTTAAAAAAAAGCATTGATTCAGCATAATAAACATATTAACACCAACATTAACAACTTTACATCAACTGTCATGGAACCAATCCAATAACATTAAGTTTTCTTCCCGGACATGCAACCAAAGAGCTTGAGTGAAAGCTCTTTGATGCGACACAAAAATGAAACATTTTACTTAAATTATTCACACTATATGCAGATAACCATTGACCTTTAGATTTCTATCACACCATTCTCATCTTCCTTTGTTTAGGTCTTTTTTTTTCTCCCAACATTCGAATAGTAAAACTCTAGTTACAACTTAGTACGATTTAGTAAAAAATCAATAAAAGCTTTTGCTAAAAAGCGCTCTCTGTCACAAGACACTTTTAGGATCAATCTAATTTAAAAAATGTTTATTTCTGTTTATTCAATAACTTAGGCATTAATTCTTCAACGAACATACATTTTATTATTTTTAATTGTGTTATTTTTTTCGAAGTATTAATTGTTACATTCTTTACTCATATAATTTGTGATGGATATTTTAGCTGGGAATTTATTATCAACTGCTTGAAAGTGGTGGCGCCATAGATTTGCTCAGCCTGTTTAGATTCAAAATTTGCATCATTTACTCTGCAGGACATCGCGAGCGAAGGATTCAGCTGTTGTCAAGGGTTGTGGAACGATGATGGATAATATGGATGGAACTTCGAAGAGAAACTGGTCAAATGGAATGTTTTTATCTTAAACACATCCCTTTCAGAGACAGACTGGCTAAAAGGATAGGAAGTATTTATCAGAATAACCAGCACATTTTCAGTACTGGTAAGTTTATGTTTGTTTTTGCTCATTTTTGATTGATATTGGTGAAAATTCCAGTTACCAAAGGATTAGCTCAGTGGTCAAGCAAGCTTATCTTATGAGAAAGAGGACTTTAAGAGACACACAATGGTGAAGATAGCAATCAGAAATCTTATTCCGTTAATGAGTTATTAAAGTATATAAAGCTCTGTCTAGATCTTATCTATGTAGAATGACCGGTGTAGTAAGTCTACTATGGAAAGTAGGCGCCTTCATTCATAACAATTGTTAATGTATTTTGAAGAAAATTGATTTTACTTTTTTATTATTTGAATCATTTTTCCTCAAATTTTCGTCAGGTAGTAAATTGTGAGGCAACGTTCCTGACATATCCAATGGTTTTAAGCCACACAATCGCAGCACAAAATATAATAGAATACATAAAAGACTTTGAGGCTAGTACATCACAAGTAGTCCGATTTCAGTCGTTTCTACACAAATGATACCAAACTTTAAACTTGAATATCTCCTTAACGGAGTAAGATTTTTGAATGTTTTCTTCACTATTTTCTATTTTTTTAAGTCCTCTTTCATATAAAATGGACATGCTTGACCCCTGAACTAATCCTTTAATTAAAATTATGCTGCCCTGATATAATTCCATTATGAACCACGGTAAGTGTTTATGAAGACATGAACATAGTGAAAAGGAAGGGAAGGGGGGGGGGGGAGGGAACTAACTAGATTGTATCAAACTAGCCTAAATATTTCAAAATTAACCCATTACAATTTTTTAAGACGAAATTTCAATTGTGGATTTGTAAAAGAGGGCCCACTATAAGTTAGCTATCATAATTAAAAAAAAACAGTTATTGCAATGCTTGAGATCATAGACGTCCAAGTAGCCATTTTGTTAGCTTAATTTTATAACATTTACCATTTTCATTTTACAACGTTTTTAAATCTCAAGCACCAATTTGCATTTTACATGCAAATCTGTATGCAAACGCTATGGAAAAGTCTCAATCAACGCTGCTCGATCCCTTCAACTTGATTCCAATATTTACTTTACTGGTAAAGGTCTTGAGTAAATCAGTTCGGGAATAACAAAAATATTCCTTTAACTTTTTTTACTTATGGCTGATAAAAGTTTCAAAAGTGTTTAATTGATGCTAAACTCGTGATGTATGACTGGGCGAAAAGCTCAAATGTTTTATGTAATTTTTTAGATTTCTCTCGTGTCGACAACGTTCATATTATCCGTCTCAGAATAGGTCACACCCACCTCACTCACTCCCACCAACCTCTCATTGGCTCCCCCAACCCCTCTGCAACAATTGCCATTGCACCCTCACAGTCCATCGCGTTCTCCTTGCTTGCCCCCTGTACAACAGTCCCAGAGCTTCCCTCGCTCCCCACAACTCAATTGCCGAGTTCTTCCAGAAAAACACTCCGAATAAGATTATCTCCTTTCTTCATGCTTCCTTCTACGACCATATTTAGTCCTCCTCTCCCACCCCCTCTCTCTACTTTAGTTTTTGTCCCTCTCTCGATCCCAGCTTTCTAACTTTTAGTTCTTGTATTTCTCTCAATCTTCCCCTGTTTTCTTTTCTTCCTACCTCTAAAATGATCTAGCCTTTTAGGCACAATTTGACCCTCGTTGTCGTGGTGCCGTTAAGCCCTCGTCAAACAAACAAACAAACTTTAAATTTCTTTCTTTGATTAGGGTTATGGTAAAGACTCGGAAGCTTTTAGTCAGTATTTGCTGCACCTCTTCAAAGAATTATGATTTACAAATAACAGTATAAAGTTTGCCCTGTAATAAATCCCAAACTTTGCATAAGATATGCAAATTGATGGCTGAGATTTAAAAACACTGTACAATGTCAATGTTAAACCAATTTTGATAGAATGTGTTGCTACTATGATAGTTTGTAATAAATCTTAAAGCAATGTAAACCTAATGTTGCCTCTACACGTCCATATTCTATCTTTACGATCGTGCTTTCAATCAGTCCGGTAACATGCCTGTTAATAGGGGAACATAATTGTTCCTATTAATGGGAACATTTTGTTACATGGAAGCCGCCATTTTGTGATATTTCCCATGATCCTTTGCTATCCTAACGTTAAAGCCTTATGCAATGTTACATTTTTCAAATTTAATTTAATGCCTATTAAAGGGGGACAAAAATGTTCCTATTGATGGGAACTTTTTGCTACATGGAAGCCGCCATTTTGTGATATTTCCCATGATCCTTTGCTATCCTAACGTTAAAGCCTTATGTAATGTTACATTTTCTAAATTTGAAATACGTCTGGGAAAAATATGTTTGCTAGGGGAAACTTAAAACTTATGAAAATACCTTCATTACTGTCATGGCTACAACTTTTCCACTCCTATTTGATATGTTCATTGCGCCGTTTTCGAAATATTAGAAAAAAATAGACAATAGAGCTAGGCTTTTACGCGCGAAATGGCCATTTTGAAAATTCACATTTTTTCAACACAATGGTTTTTAATATTTCAAGTACATAAATTAGAAACTATTACATTTTATCGCAACATCTGAGCAATATGGCTGAATGACTTCAATATTCTCGTGTGTTATAAATGTTCCTATTAATAGGCACGCTTCCGGACTGTCAATTATGTTCTATAATGTTTGATTTTTTATTGCATTATCTTGTTTAGTATATTTACTATTCTTTTTTAATATCATTTTGGTTTATGTTTGTATGAATGTTAGACGCATTAGATTAATTTTATTTAGATATAGTGCCTCATAAGCTTGTAATGGTCTGTTTGTGATGTATTTATCTGTTTATTACCTTGATATGTTCTTCGCTAAATACTTCTATGACGTGATGTAGCATATTCTGATCAAACGTTTTTTAGTCGTTGCCATGCCCCCAATAAAATTGGAAAATCAGGAAACAATTTACAGAATTACATAAAGATTTTGAGCTGTCCGCCCAGTCATACGTCACAAATTTCGCATCAATTAAAACTGAATACATCTTGATCAGCCGTAACTCAAAAACTATAGCCTCTTTTTTTTTAAATTAAAAAAACTGAACTGCTCAAATGTTAAAGGATTAGTTCAGTGGTCAAGCATGTCCATCTTATATGAAAGAGGACTTTAAAAGAAACACGATGGTTTTAAAAGAAACACAAGCGTTTCGTGATAGCATTGTTACTATCATAACCGAATACGCAGGCGACGACCCCGTCATTGTAATTGTGTGTTCACTCGTCGTCGTCGCAAACACAATGGTGAAGAAAGCATTGCAAAATCGTATTCCGTTAAGAAGATATTCAAGTTTAAACTTTGGTATCATTTCTGTAAAAACGACTAAATCAGACTAGTTGTGATGTCACAGCCTCAGACTCCTCAGTCTTTACGTATTTTAAAGAAAGTTTATTTAATTTTTTGCTATTTAGATTATTTTTCCTCAAACTTTCTTCAGGTAGTATATTTTAAATACCCGTTCTAGATTCAGTTTTACTACTTTTTTGACATAGCCCATGGTTTTTAAGCCACAAAATCGCAAAATATGATAGAATACATAAAGACTTTGAGTAATCTGAGGCTATGACACCACAAGTAGTCTGATATCAGTCGTTTCTACACAATGATACCAAACTTTAAACTTAAATATCTCCTTAACGGAATAAGATTTCTGAATGCTTTCTTCTTTCAAATAAGATAAGCATGCTTCACCACTAAACTAATCCTTTAATACTCTTTGAACCAATATACATGCTACATAGACCTTCAATAAGAAAGACACACTCTATAAGGCCCGTGTAGGCTGCCCGTGTGGGCTCTCGAAATACAACACATGTTTGTATAGTTATCCCCAAATGAAGTTAATACCCCACTATCTCGACCGAATTCTAAAAAAGGATAGAAAATACAGTCAGCAGGTCAGACAGTCATTTATCGTCAGTATCGTTTTATAATTTAGGTGCAGCTATAAATGCTATTTTGGTTTGCTTGATTTTGACTTAATTATATCTGTTGTTTTGGAACTTCAATCATAAAAAAGTCAGCCTAGACGTTAAATATGTTAATCTTATCTAGATATAATAACTTTACAAGGAATACAAAAGTGATATTTCTTTTAATAATCTGAAGGATATAATCAGATTAGTGATTTGTGTAATGATTACAAGCATAGTATGATATACAGCTTCCAAAATTCAATTCATTATGAGTCTTTGTGTATTTCATAAAATACAAGAACGAATTGATTAACTAACAATATTTAAGTTTAAAAGTTTACGGACGCATAGCAATTTCTGTATTGATAAGATGTTCATTGTTTTTTAGTTTTTTTATTTGGAACATTCCACTAGTTTCTGAGAAACTTTTTTTCTTCTAAACACTGATATTTTGTGATGTAGGACATCTTAAACACTTGTCTTAAATTAAATTCCCTATTTGTTTTTGAGAAAATGATTAAAGAATGTCTAAGCCATATAGTTTTTGACTGCATATACAAATTCAAAACATGTTGTCCTCCGTCAGAGAAAATACACACAAGTTAAAATTTATTGAAATACATTAACAATTTTTAAAGGTCTATGGACGATTAGCAATTGAGATGCTTTTAAGAATATAATTTCTGATGTATGACAGAGATGACAGCTTAAACTTTTCATAAACTAAATAAATTCTCAGCTTAAATTCTTAGAATGTCGTTCAAAGAATTTCTACTACAGAAAATAAGTTGAAATGTCTGCGCCAGATATTTTTTGACGGTAAAAATTTAAAACACTTTTGTCTGTTGCCCTCCTTCACATGAAATACGCGTAAGTTGACATTTATGTTAGATAAAATAAAATAAAATAGTAATAGTAGTTATTTTATATAGCGCCCTTTCTATACAAGTATATATTCAAAAGCGTTTACAAACATCAGAACGGCGCATCTTCCATCTTTAAGCTCAGGGAAGTGAATGAACATCGCGTTTTCACGCATAAACTAAATTAACAAGTTTGAAAGGTTTAGGACGAATACCAATGGGGATGTCTTTTTTGATATATTGTGTGATGTATGGACAGGGATGACAGCTTAAACTTTTCATAAATTAATTTACAGCTTAATTTCTTCGAATGTCGTTCAAAGAAATTCTACAATGGAAAATAATTAGAATGTTTAAGCTAAATAGAAGTTGAAATTTATCATAAATATATTTTTTTTAAAGTTCTATGCACGTTTAACAATTGAGAGATGCTTTTTAAATATATTTTGTAATGTATGACCGCATCAAGTCCTTAAACTAAATTCTCGGCTTACATTCTTTTAATGTCTTTCAAATTATTAAAGGTGTATAAAAGATTATCAATTAGGATTCTTATTTTAAATATATTTTGTGCTTAAACTTTTCTTAAATTCTCAGCTTAAAATCTTAGAATATCGTTCGAAGAAATTTTACTATAAAAAATAATTACAATGTCTACGCCAGATAGAAGTTGAAATTTATTTTAAATGAAGTCAAATACATTTAGATGTTTACAAGTTTTAATGAATTAAAATACACTTACAATTTTTAAAGGTCTATGGACGATTAGCAATTGAAATGCTTTTTTGATATATTTTGTGATTTATGACTGGCATGACAGCTTAAACTCTTCTTAAATTAACATCGCAGCTTAAATACTTTTAATGTAGGATTTCTACTATACAAAATAATTAAAGTGTCTAAGCAAGATAGTTTTTGACGGTATATAAAGATTTTAAGTTGAAATTTATTTTAAATAAAATAAACCTAAGTGTTTGAAAATTCGCTAATACAATAACATTTTTTAAATGTCTATTTATGAACGATTAGCAAGTAAGATTATTTTTGTGACGGTAAAGATTCAAAAGAGTTTTTCTGTTACTCTCCTTCATAAAAAATACCGGGAAGTTGACATTTATGTTAGATAAAATAAATTTGTGATGTACGACAGGAACGACAGCTTAAACTTCTCTTAAATTAAATTCTCATCTTAAATTCTTAGAATATCGTTCAAAGAAATTTTACTATAGAAAATAATTACAATGATAGATCGAAGTTGAATTTTATTTTAAATGAAGTCAAATATATTTAAATATTTGCGAGTTTAAATGAAATAAAATACATTCACAATTTTTAAAGGTCTATGGACGATTAGCAATTGAAATGCTTTTTTGACATATTTTGTGATTTATGACTGGCATGACAGCTTAAACACTTCTTAAATTAACTTCGCAGCTTTGAATGTCCTTCAAAGAATTTATACTATACAAAATAATTAAAATGGCTTTGCAACAATGAAGCTTTTGATTGTCTCGCGCTACATGATTTAAATAAACAAAGGAATTAATGTTAAATATTCATCAACGCATGAAAGCATTACATAACAAGATGACGGACTAAGAAGGTGAATCACCCCATAAAAATCCCAAACTAACACCACCACCACCACCACACAAAAAAAAAGACGCCCAGAGTTAGTAAAGAACTTATCAATGTTGACTTTGAAATTGTGAACAGAATTGGAGTTAACTACCCACTCAGGCAAACCACTCCACTCATTAACAACTCTTTGCGAAAAGCTTACACGCCGAATATCTATCCGTGAGAACATTTTGGTCAACTTAAAACTGTTACCAGTTACTTATGATGATTAGCTGAAACATGCAAGCAGGAAGCATCACTAACAGATAGGAATTTAAAAACCTGAATCATATCGCCACGTACTCTTCTCAACTCAAGCGTAGTCAAACCAAGAATTCGCAGCCTAGATTCATAAGAGAGATTCCTTACTTCGGGAATAAGTCTAGTGGCTCTTCGCTAAACCTGCTCCAAAATGAACTTATCCTTCTCATAAAAGGGGACTCCAAGCCTGAATAGCATACTCAAGGTGAGGCCTGACTCACCTTGAGTATACAAATTAGGACAACCTATCTACCAAGAAAACCAACATTTCTTCTAATTAAACCAAGCATCCTATTTTCCCTTGCAGCTGCTAAAGCATGTAAAGCACACTGTTTAGAAGGCTTCAGATTACTAGTAATGACAACACCTAGATCCCTTTCTTGAACAACACAACCAAGATTTTAACCATTCATGCAGTAATCAAAAGCCAAACTGCTCTGACCAAAATGAATAACTTTGCAATTATCAACATTGACTGACATCTGCCACGTTTGGGACCAAGGAAACTTAACTTGTTTAGATCAGTTTCCAACATTGAAGAATCCTAGCATTATCAACAATCTTATACAGCTTAGTGTCATCAGCAAATCCTGTAGCCAAGGGAAACATCAATATCATTAATAAAGATTAAGGAAAGAGCGGACCCAATACAGAACCCTGAGGAACACCACTTGTAACCTTCTTCTGTGGAGATACTTCACCATTAACAACAACTCTTTGTGACCTGTCAATTAACCAAGAATTTATCCAACTAGCACACTTTCCATCCACACCAAGCTTCAACATGAGCTTGCCTAACGGAACCTTACCAAATGCTTTTTGGAAGTCTAAATAGATAACATCCACATTATGACCAGAATCAGCTAGTTTAGTAACATCATCAAGAAATTCCAATAAATTAGAAACACAAGACCTCTTAGGTAAGAACCCATGCTGGGACAAATTCAACAAACCATTGACCAGTAAATGATCTAGTACAACATCCTTAACAACCTTGCACGCAACACTAAGGCCTATAGTTACAGGGCAAACTGTGGTCACCCTTTTTAAAAATAGGAGTGACATTTGCAATTATCCAATCACTAGGAACAACACTTAACATCAAAGCACTTCGAAAAGATAAACTTATTACTGTGTTCGTTTCGTCCAATTGATTTTAAAGTTGTCAGAAGAAGCAAAATGTAGGAAATACCAAAAACCAACCTCAATTCATGATCCGATTCAAATAGAAAATCAGATTCAGAAATCATATATTTTTTTTCTTCTCGATTTTATGACATCACAAAATCTTGAAAAATCAGTAGAATTGTCCGTTTTTGTCAAAATTTAAGCCCAAAAAAGGAGGAAAATATTATTTTGTTTCACCAATTTGACTTTGAATCTTGGGAGCATATAATACTTTCAGTCAAAAAAAGGCAAAATTGTCCCAGAAATCAAGTAAATCTGTAAGTTTAACATTCAAAATCTTTTCTTTTTTTTTGCAAACCAGACAAGACTCGTGACAAGTATTTTCTTCTACGAACTCCTTCCCTTTTCAATCATAAACAGACTTTTTAGTATAAATATTCATGTTATCTGATTTATAGGAATCTCGATTTCGCTGATTTTTGTTCGAATCGTCTTTTGGCTGTTTGGTTTTAAGTTGAAAAACGATTTTTTTTATTTCGGTCAAGATATTTGTTATTCTGCGCAAATCTGACAGCTCTCAGGGCATGGTATAGTGCATACGCCCCTAATAATCTGCATATTCCTCCTTGAACAGGGACCGCGGAGTAACTTTTGAAGTGGGGGGGGGGCGCTGAAGCAGGCGCGTAGCCAGGATTTTTTAACGGGGAGGGGGCCTAGACCATCAGCCCTTGGTGAAGTTTGCCCTATATAATTGTAACTGCGCTACGTACGCACCACTATGGGTTGGCGTGTAACGTATATGGAGGAAATTTTTGAAAAACGCCCCCTAGGCTTGCAGGAACTGCCCCCCAAAATGGGAAAAAGTGACAATATTTTCTTCAATTTTAGTCAGTTTCCCCTGATGAAGGTTCCTTTACCCTCTCCAATGACGAAATGATCGATTTAAGTCCCCTTGTTCTCGCATTTTTCCTTAGAAATAAAAAACAAAACTCAATAATTTCCGTAGTGAGCGAAAACTTTTTTTTTTTTTTTTTTTTTTGCGAAAGGGGGCCTAGGCCCCAGCCCCCCACTCTGGCTACGCGCTTGCGCTGAAGAAGTAAAAAGGCGAAAATAAAAAGCGTCAACACATTCATAGTTGTGCACTAACTCCTAATCATACAGTCATATTGGTAGGCATGGGCGTAGGTAGGATAATCTCTCGGGGAAAGGGCAAGGGGTAAATTAAGTTCCACCACTGATGTTACTGCTAATTTCGTTCATTTTTGGGCTAGTTTTTTTCCTTCAAAGGAAATTTCGTTCATTTATGTGCAATTTTTTCGAGCAACTTCCTCAAAATTTATCGACAATTTTCGGGAAATTTCGTTCATTTTTGGGCCATTTTTCCCAGTATTCTTTGACAATTTTTGGGATTTTGAGGAAATATTTGACAAATTTCAAATAACTAGGCCTATACCACATGTTTCTTCCATTTGACCTTCATTTTCGGAAAACGTGCTTTAGATTTGAGGAAAATTTCGGGCACTTTCCTTAACATTTCGGATGAACTTCGTTCACTTTTAACAATTTTCGGAAATTGTTGTTCATTTAAAGGCAATTCTCTTCAATTTTGACAAAATTTTGTCAAATTTTGCGAAATTTGTTGACAAATTTGACCAATAATTTTAAATAATAAATTCTCTTTCAATTTTATGTTAATAATTTCCCAATTTTACCTCCCAAACGGAAAACTAGGAAGCAGAAATCCTCTCAGGTCATATTATTATTATTTTGTTTTGAGTTTTGACCTAGCAAAAAAATTGATTCCAGGAGTTTTGCCAGGTTTTTTTTTTTTTTATGTAGTTGGAGATGGAGAGACAGAGATCGGAGTATAGCATTCTGCATATAAAATAAATTAGAAGTTAACGTAACAAAAAGCCATTTTACGTGCTTCCCAAGCTTGACAGGCATAGGTAAAAACATGTTAATACAGTAACATAACTGTTTCGATGTAGCATTAATTAAAGACGTCAAACGTTGCATATCGGTGTAAGAATAATTCTTACCCAATTTTCGGTATACCAAGCTCTCCTAAAGCAATTGTTTCAACACCATAATATGGTAAACCTAATACGTATATTAATGAAAATTATTACAACCCGTATTGTGAGGATAAATAGCCCATTAATCGGAAATGTATGTCAATAACAGAATATAGGCATAACCATAAATTTATTTGCAAAAATTGACTGACCGGTGAATGCAATGTTTTTGCAACAGAGCTTTCACAACAGGGTTAACAAGTTAATGCAAAGCAATGATGTAGAGCTATATCTTTAACGAAGGGGCTCTCGATCACTAGTATATAAAGTTATCTTCCCCCTCTTCTCTTCCCCTTTCTTAATAAATATATGAAATAAAACGAAATATAAATAAATTAATCAACTTATGCACAGAAGGGCCTTATAGGTAAGATTCGGTTTACATATACTGTTTTGCACAGCATTTTATATTTTTTTAAAAGCATTGATTCAGCCTAATAAACATACCAACACCAACATTAACAACTTTACATCAACTGTCATGGAACCAATCCAATAACATTATGTTTTCTTCCCGGACATGCGACCAAAGAGCTTAAGTGAAAGCTCTTTGATGCGACACAAAAATGAAACATTTTACTTAAATTATTCACACTATACGCAGATAACCATTGACCTTTAGATTTCTATTACACCATTCTCATTTTCCTTTGTTTAGGTGTTTCTTTTTCCCAACATTCGAATAGTAAAACTCTAGTTACAACTTAGTACGATTTAGTAAAAAATCAATAAAAGCTTTTGCTAAAAAGCGCTCTCTGTCACAAGACACTTTTAGGATCAATCTAATTTAAAAATGTTTAATTCTGTTTATTCAATAACTTAGGCATTAATTCTTCAACGAACATACATTTTATTATTTTTAATTGTGTTATTTTTTTCGAAGTATTAATTGTTACATTCTTTACTCATATAATTTGTGATGGATATTTTAGCTGGGGATTTATTTTCAACTGCTTGAAGTGGTGGCGCCATAGATTTGCTTAAACTGTTTAGATTCAAAATTTGCATCATTTACTCTGCAGGACATCGCGAGCGAAGGATTCAGCTGTTGTCAAGGGTTGTGGAACGATGATGGATGATGTGGATGGAACTTCGAAGAGAAACTGGTCAAATGGAATGTTTTTATCTTGAACACATCCCTTTCAGAGACAGACTGGCTAAAAGGATAGGAAGTATATATCAGAATAACCAGCACATTTTCAGTACTGGTAAGTTTATGTTTGTTTTTGCTCATTTTTGATTGATATTTGTGAAAATTCCAGTTATCAAAGGATTAGTTCAGTGGTCAAGCAAGCTTATCTTATGAGAAAGAGGACTTTAAGAAACACAAAATGGTGAAGAAAGCAATCAGAAATCTTATTCCGTTAATGAGTTATTCAAGTTTATAAAGCTCTGTCTAGATCTCATCTGTGTAGAATGACCGGTGTAGTAAGTCTACTATCTGACTATGGAAAGTAGGCGCCTTCATTCATAACAAATGTTAATGTATTTTGAAGAGAATTGATTTTACTTTTTATTATTTAAATCATTTTTCCTCAAACTTTCGTCAGGTGGTAAATTGTGAGGCTACATTCTTGACATATCCAATGGTTTTAAGCCACACAATCGCGTCACAAAATATGATAGAATACATAAAAGACTTTGAGGCTAGTACATCACAAGTGGTCCGATTTCAGTCGTTTCTACACAAATGATACCAAACTTCAAACTTGAATATCTCCTTAACGGAGTAAGATTTTTGATTGTTTCCTTCACTATTTTGTTTCTTTTGAAGTCCTTTTTCATAGGAAATGGACTTGCTTGACCCCTGAAGTAATCCTTTGAATAAAATTATGCTGCCCTGATATAATTCCATTATGAACCACGGTAACTGTTTATGAAGACATGAAAACATTATAAAAAAAAGGAAGGGGGAGGGGGAAATTAACCAGATTGTATCAAACTAGCCTAAATATTTCAAAATTAACCAATTACAATTTTTTTAATACGAAATTTCAATTGTGGATTTGTAAAAGAGGGCCCACTATAAGTTAGCTATCATAATTTAAAAAAAAAAGAGTTATTGCAATGCTTGAGATCATAGACGTCCAGTAGCCATTTTGTTAGCTTAATCATTTATAACATTTACCATTTTCATTTTACGGCGTTTTTAAATCTCAAGCACCAATTTGCATTTTACATGCAAATCTGTATGCAAACGCTATGGAAAAGTCTCAATCAACGCTGCTCGATCCCTTCAACTTGATTCCAATATTTACTTTACTGGTAAAGGTCCGAGTAAATCAGTTCGGGAATAACAAAAATATTCTTTTAACTTTTTGAGTTATGGCTGATAAAAGTTTCAAAAGTTTTTAATTGATGCTAAACTCGTGATGTATGACTGGGCGAAAAGCTCAAATGTTTTATGTAATTCTTTAAATTTCTCTCGTGTCGACAACGTTCATATTATCCGTCTCAGAATAGGTCACACCCACTTCACTCACTCCCACCAACCTCCTCATTGGCTCCCCCAAACCCTCTGCAACAATTGCCATTGCACCCTCACAGTCCATCACGTTCTCCTTGCTTGCCCTCTGTACAACATTCCCAGAGCTTCCCTCGCTCCCCACAACTCAATTGCCGAGTTCTTCCAGAAAAACACTCCGAATAAAATTATCTCCTTTCTTCATGCTTCCTTCTACAACCATATTTAGTCCTCCTCTCCCACCCCCTCTCTCTACTTTAGTTTTTGTCCCTCTCTCGATCCCAGCTTTCTGACTTTTAGTTCTTGTATTTCTCTCAATCTCCCCCTGTTTTCTTTTCTTCCTACCTCTAGAATAATCTAACCTCTCAGGCACAATTTGACCCTCGTTGTCGTGGTGCCGTTAAGCCCTCATCAAACAAACAAACAAACTTTAAATTTCTTTCTTTGATTAGAGTTATGGTAAAGACTCGAAAGCTTTTGGTCAGTATTTGCTGCACCTCTTCAAAGAATTAGGATTTACAAACAAAAGTATAAAGTTTGCCCTGTAATAAATCCCAAACTTTGCATAAGATATGCAAATTGATGGCTGAGATTTAAAAACACTGTACAATGTCAATGTTAAACCAATTTTGATAGAATGTGTTGCTACTATGATAGTTTGTAATAAATCATAAAGCAATGTAAACCTTATGTTGCCTCTACTCATCCATATTCTATCTTTACGATCGTGCTTTCAATCAGTCCGGTAACATGCCTGTTAATGGGGGAACATAATTGTTCCTATTAATGGGAACATTATGTTACATGGAGCCGCCATTTTGTGATATTTCCCATGATCCTTTGCTATCCTAACGTTAAAGCCTTATGCAATGTTACATTTTTCAAATTTAATTTAATGCCTATCAAAGGGGGACATAAATGTTCCTATTAATGGGAACATTTTGTTACATGGAAGCCGCCATTTTGTGATATTTCCCATGATCCTGTGCTATCCTAACGTTAAAGCCTTAATGTAATGTTACATTTTTTCAAATTTGAAATACGTCTGGGGAAAATATCTTTTCTAGGGAAAACTTAAAACTTATGAAAATACCTTCATTACTGTCATGGCTACAACTATTCCACTCCTATTTGATATGTTCATCACGCCGTTTTCGAAATATTAGAAGAAGAAAAAAACAATAGAGCTAGGCTTTTACGCGCGAAATGGCCATTTTAAAAATTCCAATATTTTTCAACACAATGATTTTTAATATTTTAAATACATAGATTAGAAACTATTACATTTTATCGCAACATCTGAGAAATATGGCTGCATGACTTCAATATTCTCGTGTGTTATAAATGTTCCTATTAATAGGCTTGCTTCCGGACTGTCAATTATGTTCTATAAAGTTTGATTCTTTATTGCATTATCTTGTCAGTATATTTACTATTCTTTTTTAATATCATTTCGGTTTATGTTTGTATGAATGTTAGACGCATTAGATTAATCTTATTTAGATATAGTGCCTCATGAGCTTGTAATGGTCTGTTTGTGATGTATTTATCTGTTTATTACCTTGATATGTTCTTCTCTAAATACTTCTTTGACGTGGTGTAGCATATTCTGATCAAACGTTTTTTAGTCTTTGCCATGCCCCTAATAGAATTGGATAATCAGGAAACAATTTACAGAATTACATCAAGATTTTGAGCTGTCCGCCCAGTCATAGGCCTACGTCACAAATTTCGCATCAATTAAAACTGAATACATCTTGATCAGCCATAACTCAAAAACTATAAGGTTCTTTTTTTCAAAATTAAAAAAACTGAGCTGCTCAAATGTTAAAGGATTAGTTCAGTGGTCAAGCATGTCCATTTTATATGAAAGAGGACTTCAAAAGAAACACAATGGTGAAGAAAGCATTGCAAAATCGTATTCCGTTAAGAAGATATTCAAGTTTAAACTTTGGTATCATTTCTGTAAAAACGACTGAAATCAGACTAGTTGTGATGTCACAGCCTCAGATTCCTCAGTCTTTACGTATTTTAAAGAAAGTTTATTTAATTTGTTCGCTGTTAAGATTATTTTTCCTCAAACTTTCTTCAGGTGGTATATTTTAGATACCCGTTCTAGATTCAGTTTTACTACTTTTTTGACATATCCCATGGTTTTTAGGCAACAAAATCGCAGCACAAAATATGATAGAATACATAAAGACTTTGAGTAATCTGAGGCTATGACACCACAAGTAGTCTGATATCAGTCGTTTTTACACAATGATGGAGGGAGTTGAACACACAATTACAATGACGGGGTCGTCGCCTGCGTATTCGGTTATGATAGTACAAATGCTATCAAGAAACGCTTAATACCACCCGGACGAGAACACAGGTACGACGTACGGACAGACATAACATCGACAACCAAGTCAATGTCCACGGCCTTTGATAACCAGTTGTGGTGCACTGGCGTGTCTACCCACCCCAGGATTGAACCCGGGGCCTCGTGGTCTGTAGACAGGTATGATAACCGCTACGCCACAGTAGGTACATACACAATGATACCAAACTTTAAACTTAAATATCTCCTTAACGGAATAAGATTTCTGAATGCTTTCTTCTTTCAAATAAGATAAGCATGCTTCACCACTAAACTAATCCTTTAATACTCTTTGAACCAATATACATGCTACATAGACCTTCAATAAGAAAGACACACTCTATGAGGCCCGTGTAGGCTGCCCGTGTGGGCTCTCGAATTACAACACATGTTTGTATAGTTATACCCAAATGAAGTTAATACCCCACTATCTCGACCGAATTCTAAAAAAGGATAGAAAATACAGTCAGCAGGTCAGACAGTCATTTATCGTCAGTATCGTTTTATAATTTAGGTGCAGCTATAAATGCTATTTCGGTTTGCTTGATTTTGACTTAATTATATCTGTTGTTTTGGAACTTCAATCATAAAAGAGTAAGCTTAGCCGTTAAATATGTTAATCCTATCTAGATATAATAACTTTAAAAGGAATACAAAAGTGATATTTCTTTTAACAATGTGAAGGATATAATCAGATTAGTGATTTGTGTAATGATTACAAGCATAGTATGATATACAGCTTCCAAAATTCAATTCATTATGAGTCTTTGTGTATTTCATATAATACAAGAACGAAATTGATTAAGTAACAATATTTAAGTTGAAAAGTTTACGGACTCATAGCAATTTCTGTATTGATAAGATGTTCAGTTTTTTTTAAAGTATTTTTATTTGAAACATTCCACTAGTTTCCGAGAAACTTTTTTTTTTTTAAATACTGATATTTGCTTGCTTGCCCCCTGTACAACCTTCCAAGAGTTTCCCTTGCTCCCTACAACTCAATTGCTGAGTTCTTCCAGAAAATCCCTCGGATAAAATTATCTCCTTCCTTCATCATGCCTCCCTCTACGACCATATTTAATTCTCCTCTTCCACCCCCTCTCTACTTTGTTTTTGTTCAACCATGTACCTCCCCTCACGATCACAGCTTTCTGACCTTTTGTCCTTAAATTTGTTCTCATTCTCCCCCTGTTTCCTTTACTTCCTACCTCTAGAATGATCTGACCTCTCAGGCACAATTTGACCTTAGTTGTTGTGGTGCCAGTAGGCCATCATCAAACAAACAAACTGATGTTTTGTGATGTAGGACATCTTAAACACTTGTCTTAAATTAAATTCCCTATTTGTTTTTGAGAAAATGATTAAAGAATGTCTAAGCCATATAGTTTTTGACTGCATATAAAAATTCAAAGCATGTTGTCCTCCGTCAGAGAAAATACACACAAGTTAAAATTTGTTGAAATACATTAACAATTTTTAAAGGTCTATGGACGATTAGCAATTAAGATGCTTTTCAGAATATAATTTCTGATGTATGTCAGGGATGACAGCTTAAACTTTTCATAAACTAAATAAATTCTCAGCTTAAATTCTTAGAATGTCGTTCAAAGAATTTCTACTACAGAAAATAAGTTAAAATGTCTGCGCCAGATATTTTTTGACGGTAAAAATTTAAAACACTTTTGTCTGTTGCCCTCCTTCACATGAAATACACGTAAGTTGACATTTATGTTAGATAAAATAAAGTAAAATAGTAATAGTAGTTATTTTATATAGCGCCCTTTCTATACAAGTATATTCAAGAGCGTTTTACAAACATCAGAACGGCGCATCATCTATCCTTTAGCTGCAGGTTGACATTTATGTTAGATCAAATGAAATAAAATAGACTAAATTAACAATTTTGAAAGGTCTTTGGACGATTACCAATGAAGATGTCTTTTTAAATATATTCTGTGATGTATGGACAGGGATGACAGCCCAAACTTTTCATAAATTAAATTCTCAGCTTAAATTCTTAGAATATCGTTCAAAGAAATTTCAAAGAAATTCTACAATGAAAAATAATTAGAATGTCTAAGCTAGATAGATAGAAGTTGAAATTTATTCTAAATCAAATTAATATTTTAATTTTTGTTAAGTTCTATATTAGCAATTAAGAGATGCTTTTATAAATATTTTTTAAAGACCGCATTCCTTAAATTAAATAGTTAAAATTTATTATATTTTTTTCTCTAAATTGCACCTTTAACAATTGAGAGATGCTTTTTTAAATATATTTTGTAATGTATGACCGCATCAAGTCCTTAAATCAAATTATCGGCTTACATTCTTTGAATGTCTTTCAAATTATTAAAGGTCTATAAACGATTATCAATTAGGATTCTTATTTGAAATATATGTTGTGATGTACGACAGGAATGACAGCTTAAACTCTTCTTAAATTAAATTCTCAGCTTAAATTCTTAGAATATCGTTCAAAGAAATTTTACTATAGAAAATAATTACAATGATAGATAGAAGTTGAAATTTATCTTAAATGAAATCAAATACATTTAAATGTTTGCGAGTTCAAATGAAATAAAATACATTCACAATTTTTAAAGGTCTATGGACGATTAGCAATTGAAATGCTTTTTTGACATATTTTGTGATTTATGACTGGCATGACAGCTTAAACTCTTCTTAAATTAACTTCGCAGCTTAAATACTTTGAATGTTGTTCAAAGAATTTATACTATACAAAATAATTAAAATTTCTAAGCCAGATAGTTTTTGACGGTATATAAAGATTTTAGTTGAAATTTATTTTAAAATAAAATACATTTCACCTAAATGTTTGCAAATTTGGAAATACAATAACATTTTTTAAAGGTCTATCTATGAACGATTAGCAAGTAAGATTATTTTTTGAAATATATTTTGTGATGTATGACAGGATGACAGCTTTAAACTCAACTTCAATTAAATTAAAATGTCGTTCAAGAAATTTCTTCTATAGTTAATAATTAGAATGTATACACCAGATAGTTTTTGACGGTAAAGATTCAAAACAGTTTTTCTGTTGGAAATACCGGCAAGTTGACATTTATGTTAGATCAAATAAAATAAAATAAAATAAATTAACAATTTTGAAAGGTCTTTGGACGATTACCAATGAAGATGTCTTTTAAAATATATTCTGTGATGTATGGACAGGGATGACAGCTTAAACTTTTCATAAATTAAATTCTCAGCTTAAATTCTTAGAATATCGTTCAAAGAAATTCTACAATACAATGAAAAATAATTAGAATGTCTAAGCTAGATAAAAGTTGAAATTTAGTCTAAATCAATTTTTGTAAAATATTTTTTTAAAGTTCTATAAACGATTAGCAATTGAGAGATGCTTTTTAAATATATTTTGTAATGTATGACCGCATCAAGTCCTTTAAATTAAATTATCGGCTTACATTCTTTGAATGTCTTTCAAATTATTAAAGGTCTATAAACGATTATCAATTAGATTCTTATTTAAAATATATTTTGTGATTGTACGACAGGAATGACAGCTTAAACTCTTTTAAATTAAATTCTCAGCGTAAATTTTTAGAATATCGTTCAAAGAAAAATTTTTACTATAGAAAATAATTATAATGATAGATAGAATGTTGAATTTTATTTTAAATGAAGTCAAATATATTTAAATGTTTGCAAGTTCAAATGAAATAAAATACATTTACAATTTTAAAGGTCTATGGACGATTAGTCTAAACTAGATAGAATTGAAATGCTTTTTTGACATATTTTGTGATTTATGACTGGCATGACAGCTTAAACTCTTCTTAAATTAACTTCGCAGCTTTGAATGTCGTTCAAAGAATTTATACTATACAAAATAATTAAAATGTCTAAGCCAGATAGTTTTTGACGGTATATAAAGATTTCAGTTGAAATTTATTTAAAATGAAATAAAATACATTTCACCTAAATGTTTGCAAATTTGGAAATACAATAACATTTTTTAAAGGTCTATCTATGAACGATTAGCAAGTAAGATTATTTTTTGAAATATATTTTGTGATGTATGACAGGATGACAGCTTTAAACTCAACTTCAATTAAATTAAAATGTCGTTCAAGAAATTTCTTCTATAGTTAATAATTAGAATGTATACGCCAGATAGTTTTGACGGTAAAGATTCAAAACAGTTTTCTCTAATTCTTCATAAGAAATACCAGCAAGTTGACATATTTATGTTAGATCAAATAAAATAAAATAAAATAAATTAACAATTTTGAAGGTCTTTGGACGATTACCAATGAAGATGTCTTTTAAAATATATTCTGTGATGTATGGACAGGGATGACAGCTTAAACTTTTCATAAATTAAATTCTCAGCTTAAATTCTTAGAATATCGTTCAAAGAAATTCTACAATGAAAAATAATTAGAATGTCTAAGCTAGATAGAAGTTGAAATTTCAAAGAAATTCTAAATCATGTTATTAAATTTATCAAATTTTTTAAAGTTCTATGAACGATTAGCAATTGAGAGATGCTTTTTAAATATATTTTGTAATGTATGACCGCATCAAGTCCTTAAATTAAATTATCGGCTTACATTCTTTGAATGTCTTTCAAATTATTAAAGGTCTATAAACGATTATCAATTAGGATTCTTATTTGAAATATATTTTGTGATGTACGACAGGAATGACAGCTTAAACTCTTCTTAAATTAAATTCTCAGCTTAAATTCTTAGAATATCGTTCAAAGAAATTTTACTATAGAAAATAATTATAATGATAGATAAAAGTTGAATTTTATTTTAAATGAAGTCAAATACATTTAAATGTTTGCAAGTTTAAATGAAATAAAATACATTCACAATTTTTAAAGGCTTATGGACGATTAGCAATTGAAATGCTTTTTTGACATATTTTGTGATTTATGACTGGCATGACAGCTTAAACTCTTCTTAAATTAACTTCGCAGCTTAAATACTTTGAATGTTGTTCAAAGAATTTATACTATACAAAATAATTAAAATTTCTAAGCCAGATAGTTTTGACGGTATATAAAGATTTCAGTTGAAATTTATTTAAAATAAAATACATTTCACCTAAATGTTTGCAAATTTGGAAATACAATAACATTTTTTAAAGGTCTATCTATGAACGATTAGCAAGTAAGATTATTTTTTGAAATATATTTTGTGATGTATGACAGGATGACAGCTTTAAACTCAACTTCAATTAAATTAAAATGTCGTTCAAGAAATTTCTTCTATAGTTAATAATTAGAATGTATACGCCAGATAGATTTGACGGTAAAGATTCAAAACAGTTTTTCTGTTGCCCTTCTTTATAAGAAATACCGGCAAGTTGACATTTATGTTAGATCAAATAAAATAAAATAAAATAAATTAACAATTTTGAGAGGTCTTTGGACGATTACCAATGAAGATGTCTTTTAAAATATATTCTGTGATGTATGGACAGGGATGACAGCTTAAACTTTTCATAAATTAAATTTCAGCTTAAATTCTTAGAATATCGTTCAAAGAAATTCTACAATGAAAAATAATTAGAATGTCTAAGCTAGATAGAAGTTGAAATTTAGTCTAAATCAAATTATCATTTTATTTTTTTAAAGTTCTATGAACGATTAGCAATTGAGAGATGCTTTTTAAATATATTTTGTAATGTATGACCGCATCAAGTCCTTAAATTAAATTCTCGGCTTACATTCTTTGAATGTCTTTCAAATTATTAAAGGTCTATAAACGATTATCAATTAGGATTCTTATTTGAAATATATTTTGTGATGTATGACAGGAATGACAGCTTAAACTCTTCTTAAATTAAATTCTCAGCTTAAATTCTTAGAATATCGTTCAAAGAAATTTTCTATAAAAAATAATTACAAAAATACACAATTAGAATTTTAAGCTAGATAGATCAAAATATTTAAATTTATTTAAATGAAATCAAATTGTTAAGTTTTTTTTTTTTTTTTTAAAGTTCTATGGACAATTAGCAATTGAGAGATGCTTTTTTAAATATATTTTGTGATTTATGACCGCATCAAGTCCTTAAATTAAATTATTGGCTTACATTCACAATTTTTCAAATCATTAAAAGGTCTATAAACGATTATTAATTGAAATTCTTATTTGAAATATATTTTGTAATGTATGACAGGAATGACAGCTTAAACTCTTCTTAAATTAAATTCTCAGCTTGAATTCTTAGATTATCGTTCAAAGAAATTATACAAAGAGAATTTATACAATAAAAAATAATTAAAATGTCTATGAACGAAGCTAGATTTATTCTAAATCAAATTATTTTTCTATATTTTTTTTAAGTTCTATGGACAATTAGCAATAAAATGAAATTAAGATGTTCTTTAAAATATATTTTGTAATGTATGACCAGAATGCATCAAGTCCTTAAATTAAATTATCGCTTAAATTCTTAAAATTACATTCTTTGAATGTCTTTCAAAATTTATTAAAATATATTATTATTCTTATTTGAAATTCATTTTGTGATGACAGCTTACATTCTTTGAATAAACTCTTCTTAAATTAAGTTCTCAACTAAACTCTTCTTAAATTTCTTAAATTATCGTTCAAAGAAATTTTACTATAGAAAATAATTACAATGTCTACACCAGATAAAATTAAAATTTATTTTAAATGAAGTCAAATATATTTAAATGTTTGCAAGTTCAAATAAAATAAAATACATTAACGCTTTTTAAAGGTCTATGGACGATTAGCAATTGAAATGCTTTTTACACCTAAGTTAAAATTTGTTCTAGATAAAATAAAATAAAATAAAATACATTACCAATTTTTAAAAGCATTTGGACGATTATCAATTAAGATGCTTTAAACAAAAATATATGTTGTGATTTATGATAAGTATGACAGCTCGTCTTAAATCAAGTTCTCAGCTTAGATTTGTTCAATGCCATTCAAAGAATAGAAAATAATCAGAATGAATAAGTAAGATAGTTCTAGAGGTCGATTAAAAAAGTCTGTCTGTTGCCCTCCGTCAGAGGAAATAAACGCAAGTTTAAAAGATATTATCAAGAAAGATGCCGTTTTGAAATATATGTTGTAATGTATGATAAGGGATGACAGCTTCAACCCTTTTCTAATTAAATATTTAGCAGAAATTCTTTTGAATGTATTTTAAATTTTTCTTTGAATGTCGTTAAAAGAATTTCTACTATAGAAAATAATTATGTCTAAGCCAGATAAGTTTTTTACGGTAAAGATTCAAAGCAGTCTGTTGCAATCATTATATTTTGTGATGTATGGCGTATAAAAGAAAATATTTACATGAAAAGGTAGATAGCTCTGTCTGATCATACGTTCCTTACTGCACATTAAAGGAATTTTCCCGTGAATTATCATTTTCCACATATGAAAAATCACGGGAATATTCCTTTATTATGCAAATGTGTGTGACGTATGACCAAACAGGGCTATATAATTTTTCATTTTTATATAATCTTTTGAAGGAGCTAGGGTAACGGTTTTGAATCTTTATTTGTCAAAAACAATAAGACATTCCAAATATATTTGCTCTAAGTAGAAATTCTTAACGACATTCAAAGAATTTTAAGATAGAATTTTAGGCTGTCATTCCTGTCACAAAATACATCTCCTGTTAAAAATACATCTCAAATGTTTTAAAGATATTTTTGTATATTTTATTTGAAATTGATATCAACTTTTAAAGGAGGGCAACAATCTTTTGGACCATCAATTAATTATTTTCTATTGTAGGATTTTCTTTTAGAAATTCTAGTAGAAATTCGAACAACATTTTAAGCTTAGAATTTACGCTTAGAATTTAATTTAATTCCGTAGAGACCAAGTTTTTTATTCATATATAATTTCAGGCACTTTTTTGCTTATAAGGCAACGGCAGCGAGCAGGAGACAAACACATATGGACCACCAAAGGGGCCGGAGAACCGGGTGAGCGGCCGGAGAACCTGGTGAGCGGCCGGAAAACTTAGTGAGCGGCCAGAGAACCAGGTGAGCGGCAGGGGGACCGAGGAGGAGGCGGCGGCAAGACCGGCAGGAGGGGGAGCAGGAGGGGGAAGGACCGGCAGGAGGGGGCAGGACCGGCAGGAGGGGAAGGACCGGCAGGAGGGGGGGCAGGACCGGCAAGAGGGGCAGGACCGACAAGGGGGGGGACCGGCAGGAGGGGGGGGGAGGACCGGCCAGGGGGGCGGCAACAGGAGGGCGGCAACAGGAAGGAGAGACAACAGGAGGGGCGGCAACAGGAGGGGCGGCAAGAGGAGGCGGCGGCAACAGGAGACGGCGGCAACAGGATACGCGGCGGCAACAGGAAGGGCGGCAACAGGAGACGCGGCGGCAACAGGAGGGGCGGCAACAGGAGGGGCGGCAACAGGAGGGGCGGCAACAGGAGGGGCGGAGGCAACAAGAGAGGCGGCGACGGCAACAGGAGGGGCGGCAACATGAGGGGCGGCAACATGAAGACCGGCGGAGGAAACAGGAGGGCGGCGGCGGCAACAGGAGGGCGGCGGCGGCAACAGGAGGGCGGCGGCGGCAACAGGAGGGCGGTGGCAACAACAGGAGGGCGGCGGCAACAGGAGGGCGGCGGCGGCAACAGGAGGGCGGCGGCGGCAACAAAAGGGCGGCTGTGGTAACAAAAGGGCGGCGGTGGTAACAAGAGGGCGGCGATGGTAACAAGAGGGCGGCGGTGGTAACAAGAATGCGGCGGTGGTAACAAGAATGCGGCGGTGGTAACAAGAGGGGCGGCGGCGGTAACAAGAGGGCGGCGGCAACAAATGGGGGGCAACAACAGCAGGGGCGGCGGCAACAGGAGGCGGCAACAAGAACAGGAGGGCGGCGGCAACAGGAGGGTGGCGTTAGAGGTGGCGACGGCAGGAGGGGCGGCGGCAATAGGTCAGCGGCAGGGCAAGGCAAGGCGGCTGCATGGCGGCGGCAGAGGCGGGACAGGCACAGGCGGCGGGACAGGCGCGGGCGGCGAGACAGGCGCGGGCGGCGGGACAGGCGCGGGCGTCGGGGAACTGGATGAGAGGTCGGGGAAGCAGGTGAGTGTCGGGGAACCGGTTGAGGGGTCGGGAAACCAGCAAAGGGGTCAAAGAACCGGTGTAGGGGCCGGGAATAGGGGCTGGGAAACGAGGTAAGAGACCGGGGTACCGGATAAGGGGCCAGGGTAAGGAGGGAGGGGCAGAGGAACCGAATGGGATTTAGGTGAGTGGTCGGGGAGCTGGGTGAGGGGCAGGGGAATCAGGTGAGCGAATGGGGATTTGGGTCTCGCCGCCCCTGCCGGTTCCGCCGCCCCTGCCGGTTGCGCCACCCAGCCGGTTCCGCCGCCCAGCCGGTTCCACCACCCCTGCCGGTCCCAATGACCCTAACGGTTTTGCCGCCCCTGCCGGTCCCGATGCCCCTAATGGTCCCGCCGCCTTGTCGGTCTGGCCGACGCCCCTATCGGTTTCGCCGCCGCCTCTTTTGATTTCGCCGCCGCCCCTTTGGTCCCGCCATCGCCTATGCGGACCCGCCGCCGCCCCTTGCGGTCCTGCCGCCCTTTTCGGTCTGGCCGCTTTTTCGGTCCCACCGCCCCTTGCGTTCCCGCCGCCTCTTGCGGTCCCGCCGCCCCTTGCGGTCCCGACGCTTCTTGTGGTCCCGCCGCCCCTTGTGGTCCCGCCGCCCCTTGCGGTTTCTCCGCCCTTTGCGGTCCTGCCGCCCCTTGTGGTCCCGCCGCCCTTAGCGGTCCCGCCGTTCCTTGCGGTCCCGCCGCCTCTTGCGGTCTCGACGCCCCTTGCGGTCCCGACGCTTCTTGTGGTACCGCCGCCCCTTGTGGTCCCGCCGCCCCTTGCAGTTCCTCCGCCCCTTGCGGTCCCGCCGCCCTTTGCGGTCCCGCCGCCCCTTGCGGTCCCGCCGCCCCTTGCGGTCTCGACGCCCCTTGCGGTCCCGACGCTTCTTGTGGTCCCGCCGCCCCTTGTGGTCCCGCCGCCCCTTGCAGTTCCTCCGCCTCTTGCGGTCTCGACGCCCCTTGCGGTCCCGACGCTTCTTGTGGTCCCGCCGCCCCTTGTGGTCCCGCCGCCCCTTGTGGTCCCGCCGCCCCTTGCGGTTCCTCCGCCCCTTGCGGTCCCGCCGCCCTTTGCGGTCCCGCCGCCTTTTGCGGTCCCGCCGCCCTTGCGGTCCCGCCGCCCCTTGCGGTCTCGACGCCCCTTGCGGTCCCGACGCCCCTTGCGGTCCCACCGCCCCTTGCGGTCCCACCGCCCCTTGCGTCCCTTTGCGGTCATGTTGCCCTTTGCGGTCCCGCCGCCTCTTGCCGTCTTGCCGCCCATGCCGGTCCTGAAGCCACTGCCGGCCGGTCCATCCGATCATACCGGTCTGTACGATCATGCCGGTTCTTCCGATCCTGATGGTCCTGCCGCCCCTGCTGGTCTTGTCGCCCCACCCGCGGTCCTGCCGTGCATTCCTTCCCGTTCCGGTCCTCGATCCTGCCGGTCCTCAATCCTGCCGATCCTCAGTCCTGCAGTCAATTTTCCCGTGATTTTTCATTTTCGTATGTGATATAACATATGAAAATGAAAATTCAAAAAAAATTCAAAAAAAAAAAAAATTCAAAAAAATATGTGGCGTCTTTCTTCCATGCATCACAAAATATAGTAGTAATTGCAACAGTTTGCTTTGGAAAAAAACTATAAAAAAGTTTAACAGATTCTAAATAATTTCTATAGTATCAATTATTTTTTAAAGTAAAATAAAAAAGATTCAAAGAATTTAAGATAAAATATAATTTAAGAAGAAAATTTAGAAGACTTATAAACAAATTAAGCTGAGATTTTAATTTAAGGAGTGCTTAAGCTGTCGCCTCTGTCATAATTTACACCAAAAAAATTCAAAAAGCATCTCAATCGCTAATTTAATCGCTATAAGAAATTATTAGCGTATTCTATTTTACATTTATTAATTTATCTTATCTAAAATAATCTTGTTTTTCTCTGAAGGGCAACAGATAAACTGATAAAAAAAACTGCTTTGAATCTACCGTCAAAAATCTGGTTTAGACATTCTAATTACTTTCTATAGTATACATTTTCTAAACGACATCGAAAGAATTTAAGATAAAAAGGTAATTTGAGTAGAAAAACTTAGAAGACATTCAAAGAATTTAAATAGATGATTTAATTTAAGGAGTGCTTAAGCTGTCGTTCTGTCATTTTTTCAAAATTGTTGAGGTATTTCATTTTTTTATTTTTTTTCTAAAATTTAAACTTTGGTGCTTTTCCTCTAAAGAAGGGCAACAGATAAACTTGTTTTAAATCTTGATTGTCAAAAACTATCTGGCTGAGACATTGATTGTAATGACTTGATCTATAGTAGAAATTCTTTGAACGACATTCAAGAATTTAAGCTGATAATTTAGGAACTTGCGAACACTTTACTTTATTTGACATCAATTTCAACCTTCACCTTTCTTCTTCATACCGTCAAAAATTATTTAGTTTAAATATTTTAATTATTAATTTCTACAGTAGAAATTCTTTGAACGAAAAGAATTTAAGCTGAGAATTAATTAAGTTAAACTGACATACATCATAAAATATATTTTAAAAGCATTTTAATTGGTCATCGTCCATAGACCTTTAACAAGAATTGTTAATGTGTTATTTTATTTAAAGTCACTTTCAACTTGCGTGTATATCTTCAGACGGTGGGCAACTAAAAAACTATCTAGATGTATTTAGACAATCTAATTATTTTCTATAAAAGAAATTCTTTAAATGACATTCAAAGATTTAAGCTGAGAATCTAATTTTAGAAGAGTTTAAGCTGTCATCCCTGTTATACATCACAAAATACATTTAATAGCATTTGATTGCTAACCGTCCAAAGATCTTTAACATTTATTTTTCTTTAAAATAAAACTATTTGAAATAATTATCTAAAATAAAAATAGATTAAATCAAAATTATTTAAAATAAAATTGTTATTTTATTTATAATAAATTTCAAGTTATATCTGGTTTAGAAATTCTAACCATTTTCAATATTAAATTTCAGAATCTCAATTGCTAATCGTACATAGACCTTTCAAAATCGTTAATGTATTTTATTTTATTTGACTTTGTGAACACTTAAATGTAATTTATCTTTTTTTAAATAAATTTCAACTTCTCTCTGGCTTAGGCATTCTAAACATTTGCTATAGTAACATTTATTTGAACGACATTCTAAGGATTTAAGCTGAGAATTTATCCCTGTCAATCCTGTCATACATCACAACATATATTTTACAAAGACATCTTAATTGCTAATCGTCCATATATTTAAAAAGCTTGTTAATGTATTCTATTTTATTTCAAATAAATTTAAACTTTCGTGTATTTCCTTTAAAGGGGGGGGCAACAGAAAAACTGTTTGAAATCTTTACACACAGATAAGACAAGAGCTTTAACTTAAATATCTCCTCAATGGAATGAAATTTTTAAACGCTTTCTTCACCCTTTTGTTTCTTCTGACAGTCTGAAGTCCTCTTTTATATCAGATGGACATGCTTGACCACTGAACTAATCCTTTAAGCTGTCATCTCACATCACAAAATATATTTCAAACAAGAATCTTAATTGGTGATCGTCCATAGACCTTTAAAAGTAATTTAATTATTCTATTATTTCATTTCATTTCATTTAAAACAAATTCCAACTTCTATCTGGCTAAAAGAATTTACGTATTTTTTTTCTTTTAACGACATTCAAAGAAGTTAAGCTGTGAATATAATTTAAGAAGTTTAAGCTGTTTTTTCCGCATGTCGAACATCACAAAATACATTTCTTAAAAAGGATCTTATTTGGTGATCGTTCATAGATTTTTAAAAATTGTTATTGTATTTGCTAACTTGCGAACGATTTCAATTTAAATCTTTATATGCCGTCAAAACCTATCTGGCTTAAACATTCTAATTATTTTCTACAGTAGAACTTCTTTGAACGACATTCAGCGTCATTAAAATTTAAGCTGAGAATTTATCCCTGTCATTCCTGTCATACATCACAACATTAATTAATTTGTTAATGTATTTTGCTTTATTTAAAATAAATTTTAACTTTCGTATTTCCTCTGAAAGAGGGCAACCGAAAAACTGTTTGAAATTTTTACCGTCGTACATCACAAAATATAGTTTAAGGGCTTTAAGCTGTCATCCCTGTCATACATCACAAAATATAGTTTTTAAAGAGCTTTAAGCTGTCATTCCTGTTATACATCACCAAATAGCTTAGACATTCTATTTTTATAGTAGAAACTTTTTGAACGACATTTAAAGAATTTCAGCAGAGAATATCATTTAAGGGCTTTAAGCTGTCATCCCTGTCATACATCACAAAATATATTTTAAGGACATTAAGCTGCCATCCCTGTCATACATCACAAAATATAGTTTGAGGGCTTTAAGCTGTCATCCCTGTCATACATCAAAATATATTTCAAGGGCTTTAAGCTGTCATACATCGAAAAATATAGTTTAAAGGCTTTAAACTGTCATCCCTGTCATACATCACAAAATATATTTCAAGGGCTTTAAGCTGTCATACATCACAAAATACAGTTTAATGGCTTTTAGTACATGTCATCCCTGTCATACATCACAAAATATATTTTAAGGGCTTTAAGCTGTCATCCCTGTTATACATCACAAAATATAGTTTAAGGGCTTTAAGCTGTTATCCCTGTTATACATCACAAAATATAGTTTAAGGGCTTTCAGCTGTCATCCCTGTTATACATCACAAAATATAGTTTAAGGGCTTTCAGCTGTCATCCCTGTTATACATCACAAAAAATAGTTTAAGAGCTTTAAGCTGTGATCCCTGTCATACATCACAAAATGTAGTTTAAGCGTTTTCAGCTGTCATCCCTGTCATACATCACAAAACATGTTTTAAGGGCTTTAAGCTGTCATACATCACAAAATATATTTTAAGAGCTTTAAGCTGTCATCCCTGTTATATATCACAAAATATAGTTTAAGGACTTTAAGCTGTCATCCTGTTATACATCACAAAATATATTTTAAGAGCTTTAAGCTGTCATCCCTGTCATACATCACAAAATATAGTTTAAGCGCTTTGGGCTGTCATCCCTGTTATACATCACAAAATATAGTTTAAGCGCTTTGGGCTGTCATCCCTGTCATACATCACAAAATATATTTTAAGAGCTTTAAGCTGTTATCCCTGTCATACATCACAAAATATAGTTTAAGAGCTTTAAGATGTCATCCCTGTTATACATCACAAAATATAGTTTAAGAGCTTTAAGCTGTCATCCCTGTCATACATCACAAAATATAGTTTAAGGGCTTTAAGCTGTCATCCCTGTCATACATCACAAAATATATTTTAAGAGCTTTAAGCTGTTATCCCTGTTATACATCACAAAATATAGTTTAAGCGCTTTAAGCTGTCATCCCTGTCATACATCACAAAATATAGTTTAAGCGCTTTAAGCTGTCATCCCTGTCATACATCACAAAATATATTTTAAGCGCTTTAAGCTGTCATCCCTGTCATACATCACAAAATATAGTTTAAGCGCTTTAAGCTGTCATCCCTGTCATACATCACAAAATATATTTTAAGAGCTTTAAGCTGTCATCCCTGTCATACATCACAAAATATAGTTTAAGCGCTTTGGGCTGTCATCCCTGTTATACATCACAAAATATAGTTTAAGCGCTTTGGGCTGTCATCCCTGTCATACATCACAAAATATATTTTAAGAGCTTTAAGCTGTCATCCCTGTTATACATCACAAAATATAGTTTAAGAGCTTTAAGATGTCATCCCTGTGATACATCACAAAATATAGTTTAAGGACCTTAAGCTGCCATCCCTGTCATACATCACAAAATATAGTTTAAGGACTTTAAGCTGTCATCCCTGTCATACATCACAGAATATAGTTTAAGGGCTTTAAGCTGTTATCCCTGTTATACATCACAAAATATAGTTTAAGAGCTTTAAGATGTCATCCCTGTTATGCATTACAAAACATAGTTTAAGGGCTTTAAGCTGTCATCCCTGTCATACATCACAAAATATATTTTCAGTGTCATAAAAATTTAAGCTGAGAATTTAATTTATCTAATCATCCCTTTAAAAAGAATCTTAATTGATAATCATTCAGACGTTTAAAAATGATTATTTTATTTGAACTTGAAAGCACTTAAATGTATTTTATTTTATTCTATTTCATTAAAAATAAATTTCAAGCCCTATCAAGGCTTATACATTCTTATTATTTTCTACAATAGAACTTCTTTGAACGACATTCAATGTTCAATGAATTTCAGCTGAGAATTTCATATAGGAAGAGCTTGAAGCTGTCATATACATCACAACATGTCTTTCAAAAAATCATCTTCATTAATAATAGTTCTACCTTTGAAAAGCATTAATGTATATTCTATTTTATAAGAGCTTGCAAACACTTAAATGTATTTTATTTTATTTCATTTTATCTGGTTTAGAATTCTTATCATTTTCTATAGTAAAATTTCTTCGAACAATAGTCTAAGGATTTAAGCTGAGAATTTATTCCTGTCATACATCACGACATATGTTTTGAAAAGGCATCTTATTTGCTAATCCTCCATAGGTTTTTAATTTTTTTTGGATGTATTTTGCTTTATTTAAGATAAATTTCAACTTTCGTACTTCTTCTGAAAGAGGGCAACCGAAAAACTGTTTGAAAATTTTACCGTCATACATCACAAAATATACTTTAAGGGCTTTGGGCTGTCATCCCTGTCATACATCACAAAATATAGTTTAAAAGCTTTAAGCTGTCATCCCTGTTATACATCACCAAATAGCTTAGACTTTCTATTTTCTATAGTAAAAACTTTTTGAGCTACATTTGAAAAATTTCAGCAGAGAATATCATTTAAGGGCTTTAAGCTGTCATCCCTGTCATATTTCACAAAATACATTTAAGGGCATTAAGCTGCCATCCCTGTCATACATCACAAAATATAGTTTAAGGGCTTTAAGCTGTCATCCCTGTCATACCTCATAATATATTTCAAGGGCTTTAAGCTGTCATACATCGAAAAATATAGTTTAAGGGCTTTAAACTGTCATCCCTGTCATACATCACAAAATATACTTTAAGAGCTTTAAGCTGTCATCCCTGTTATACATCACAAAATATAGTTTAAGGGCTTTAAGCTGTCATCCTCGTCATACATCACAAAATATAGTTTAAGGGCTTTTAGTACATGTCATCCCTGTCATACATCACAAAATACATTTTAAGAGCTTTAAGGTGTCATCCCTGTTATACATCACAAAATATAGTTTAAGGGCTTTAAGCTGTCATCCTCGTCATACATCACAAAATATAGTTTAAGGGCTTTAAGGTGTCATCCCTATCATACATCACAAAATATATTTTAAGAGCTTTAAGATGTCATCCCTGTTATGCATTACAAAATATAGTTTAAGGGCTTTAAGCTGTCATCCTCGTCATACATCACAAAATATATTTTAAGAGCTTCAAGCTGTCATCCCTGTTATATATCACAAATATATAGTTTAAGGGCTTTAACCTGTCATCCCTGTCATACATCACAAAATACATTTTAAGAGCTTTCAGCTGTCATCCCTGTTATACATCACAAAAAATAGTTTAAGAGCTTTAAGCTGTCATCCTTGTCATACATCACAAAATACATTTTAAGAGCTTTAAGCTGTCATCCCTGTCATACAATTACAAAATGTAGTTTAAGCGTTTTCAGCTGTCATCCCTGTCATACATCACAAAACATAGTTTAAGGGCTTTAAGCTGTCATACATCACAAAATATATTTTAAGCGCTTTAAGCTGTCATCCCTGTCATACACCACAAAATATGTTTTAAGAGCTTTAAGCTGTCATACATCATAAAATATAGTTTAAGCGCTTTGGGCTGTCATCCCTGTTTGTTTGTTTGTTTGATGAGGTCTTAACGGCACCACGACAACGAAGGTCAAATTGTGCCTGAGAGGTCAGATCATTTTAGAGGTAGTAAGGAAAGAGACCAGGGGAAGAATGAGAGAAATTCAAGAACAAAAGCCAGAAAGCTGTGATCGAGAGAGGAGGTGCATGGGTAAAACTAAAAACAAAGTAGAGAGGGGGTGGAAGAGGAGGATTAAATATGGTTGTAGAGGGATGCATACTGAAGGAAGGAGACTATTTTATCTGGAGGATTTTTTTGGAAGAACTCAGCAATTGAGTTGTGGGGAGCGAGAGAAGCTCTGGGAAGGTTGTACAGGGGGCAAGCAAGGAGAACGTGTTGGATTGTAAGGATGCAGTGGCAATTGTTACAGAGGGGTTGGGGGGACCAATAAGGAGGTGGGAGTGAGTGAGGTGGGTGTGACCAATTCTAAGACGGGTAATATGAACGTTGTCGATACGAGAAAGGTTGTTGATGGTGGATTTGATCGGGATTGTGGGCTGGATAACATGGAGTTTGTTATCAATTTGGAAGTTCCATAAGGTTTGCCAGCGGTCACGAACAAGAGAAGCGATAAGCGGTTTGATGTCAGAGAGGGTTTTGGGAAAAGGGGAAGGGAGGAGGTTAAGGGCAAGCTTAGCGGCTGAATCAGCCCTGCCATTGCCAGGGATGCCAACATGGCTGGGTATCCAGAAGAAAAGAACACTTTTCCTGCAGAGGGTGGGAGAAAAGAGTTTCCGGAGGAGGAGGTGGCAGGTGAGGTTATCCCATTTAAGATTGAGTAATGAAGTAAGAACAGCCTTTGAGTCAGAGAAAATGGCAAAGTGACTAAGAGGAGAGTACTCAATAAAGTTGAGGGCGAGGAGAATGGCCTTAGCCTCGGCTGAAAAGATGGATGAGTGGTCAGGAAGTCTGCTACTGAGGGTGATGTCTTGGATGATGGCAGCAGCAGCTGCCTTGTTGCCTTCCTTGGAGCCATCAGTATAGATGGAGGTGTAATTTGAGAGTTGGTCTTTGATTTGGTTGTGGAGATTGATGAAGAGATTAGGGTGAGTTTGAGTTTTGTTATAAGTGGAGAGGTCTAGGTGGACAGAAGGAAGGGGGTGGCCCAAGGCGGAAAAGTGGGCCAGGAATAGGTGCCGAGAGTGGCGGGGTTGATGCCAAGTTGAAAGAGGTCTGATTTAATGCGTAAGCTGAAGGGGGCGATAGGGTTTTAGTCCTATCAAAGAGGGAGGAGAAATTGGGGTACCTAATGAGGTTGTAAACAGGGTTCTGGGTGTTGGTGAGGACTCTAAAAGCATAGGAGAGGCTAAGCTTTTACATCTAAGTAGAAAGGGGGTTCGTTGGCTTCAACATGAAGGCTAGTGATTGGGGAGGTCCTGTAGGCTCCTAGACAAAGCCTGAGGGCTTCATTTTGGATGGTGTTAATGTGGTTGAGGTATGAGTTGTGAGCGACACAGTAAATAATATTGCCATAGTCAAGCTTGGCACGAATGGTGAGCCTGAAAATTTTGAGGAGAGCATAGCGGTTCGCTCCCCAAGTAGTGGTGGAGAGCAGTCGGAGGATGTTGAGGGAGCTATTGCATTTTAGTTTCAGGTTGGTGATGTGTGGCTTGTAGGTGAGCTTGGGGTCTAGAGTTAGACCAAGGAACCTTGTGTTTTCAACTTTAGGGATGCGATTCCCATTGAGCACAAAGTTCGGGTTGGGGTGGAGGTTGTTGAAATGACAAAAGTGCATGCAGACTGTCTTGTCTTTGGAGAATGTTATCCCTGTCATACATCACAAAATATAGTTTAAGAGCTTTAAGATGTCATCCCTGTTATGCATTACAAAACATAGTTTAAGGGCTTTAAGCTGTCATACATCACAAAATATAGTTTAAGGACTTTAAGCTGTCATCCCTGTCATACATCACAAAATATAGTTTAAGGACTTTAAGCTGTCATCCCTGTCATACATCACAAAATATAGTTTAAGGACTTTAAGCTGTCATCCCTGTTATACATCACAAAATATAGTTTAATGGCTTTTAGTACATGTCATCCCTGTTATACATCACAAAATACAGTTTAAGGACTTTAAGCTGTCATCCCTGTTATACATCACAAAATATATTTTAAGAGCTTCTCAATTGCTAATCGTCCATAGACGTTTAAAATTGTTAATGTATTTTATTTCATTTCAAATAAATTTCAAACTGTATCTGGCTTAGTCATTCTAATAATTTTCTATAAGAATTTAATTGAAGAAGAATTTGTCTTCCCACATGTCATACATCACAACATTTATTTCAAATAAGAATGAACGTTCATCGACAGTTAAAGTTGTTAATTGTATTTGCCAAACTATGAACACTTAAATAAATGAATTTTATTTAATTTAAAATGAATTTTAACTTAAATCTTTATAAAAATTATCTAGCTTATACATTCTAATTATTTTTTACAGTAAAACATCTTTAAATGACATTCATTGTTCAAAGAATTTCAGCTGAGAATTTAATTTAAGAAGAGTTTAAACTGTCATTGCTGCCATACATCACAAAATGTATTTAAAAAACCCCATCTTAATTGATAATCGTTCTACCTTTAAAAAGCGTTAACATATATCATATTCTATTTGAACTTGCAAACTCTTATATATTTTATTTGATTTAAAAAAATTCAACTTCTATCTGGCTTACAATTCATATCATTTTCTATTGTAAAGTTTCTTTCAACGATATTTTATCAATTTTAGCTGAAAATTTAATTGAAAAAAGATTAATCTATCATCCCTGTCATATATCACAAAATATAGTTTAAGAGCTTTAAGCTGTCAACCCTGTCATACATCACAAAATATAGTTTAAGAGCTTTAAGCTGTCATCCCTGTTATACATCACAAAACATAGTTTAAGGGCTTTAAGCTGTCATCCCTGTCATGCATCACAAAATACATTTTAAGAGCTTTCAGCTGTCATCCCTGTTATACATCACAAAATATAGTTTAGGCGCTTTAAGCTGTCATCCTTGTCATACATCACAAAATACATTTTAAGAGCTTTCAGCTGTCATCCCTGTAATACATCACAAAATATAGTTTAGGCGCTTTAAGCTGTCATCCTTGTCATACATCACAAAATACATTTTAAGAGCTTTCAGCTGTCATCCATGTAATACATCACAAAATATAGTTTAGGCGCTTTAAGCTGTCATCCCTGTCATACATCCCAAAATATAGTTTAAGGGCTTTAAGCTGTCATCCCTGTTATACATCACAAAGTATAGTTTAGGGGCTTTAAGCTGTCATCCCTGTCATACATCACAAAATATAGTTTAAAAGCTTTAAGCTGTCATTCCTGTTATACATTACAAAATATAGTTTAAGGGCTTTAAGCTGTCATCCCTGTCATACATCCCAAAATATAGTTTAAGGGCTTTCAGCTGTCATCCCTGTCATACACCACAAAATATGTTTTAAGAGCTTTAAGCTGTCATCCCTGTTATGCATCACAAAATATAGTTTAAGGGCTTTAAGGTGTCATCCCTGTTATACATCACAAAATATAGTTTAAGGGCTTTAAGCTGTCATCCATGTCATACATCACAAAATATAGTTTAAGGGCTTTAAGCTGTCATCCCTGTCATACATCACAAAATATATTTTAAGAGCTTTAAGCTGTCATCCCTGTTATATATCACAAAATATATTTTAGGGGCTTTAAGCTGTGATCCTGTCATACATCACTTAAGCGCTTTAAGCTGTCATCCCTGTCATACATCACAAAATATAGTTTAAGGGCTTTAAGCTGTCATCCCTGTCATACATCACAAAATATATAGTGTAAGGACTTTAACTTGTCATCCCTGTCATACATCACAAAATATAGTTTAAGGACTTTAAGCTGTCATCCCTGTTATACATCACAAAATATAGTTTAAGGACTTTAAGCTGTCATCCCTGTTATACATCACAAAATATAGTTTAAGCGCTTTGGGCTGTCATCCCTGTCATACATCACAAAATATAGTTTAAGCGCTTTAAGCTGTCATCCCTGTCATACATCACAAAATATAGTTTAAGGACTTTAAGCTGTCATCCCTGTTATACATCACAAAATATAGTTTAAGCGCTTTGGGCTGTCATCCCTGTCATACATCACAAAATATAGTTTAAGAGCTTTAAGCTGTCATCCCTGTCATACATCACAAAATATAGTTTAAGGGCTTTAAGGTGTCATCCCTGTCATACATCACAACACATTTTTTAAAAGCATCTCAATTGCTAATCGTCCATAGACGTTTAAAAATGTTAATGTATTTTATTTCATTTCAAATAAATTTCAACCTGTATCTGGCTTAGTCATTCTGATAATTTTCTATAAGAATTTAATTGAAGAATTTGTCTTCCTACATGTCATACATCACAACATTTATTTCAAATAAGAATCTTAGTTGATGAAGGTTCATAGACAGTTAAAGTTGTTATTGTATTTGCCAAACTATGAACACTTAAATAAATGAATTTTATTTAATTTAAAATGAATTTTAACTTAAATTTTTATAAAATTATCTAGCTTATACATTCTAATTATTTTTACAGTAAAACATCTTTAAATGACATTCATTGTTCAAAGAATTTCAGCTGAGAATTTAATTTAAGAAGAGTTTAAACTGTCATTGCTGCCATACATCACAAAATGTATTTAAAAAAACCCATCTTAATTGATAATCGTTCTACCTTTAAAAAGCGTTAACATATATCATATTCTATTTGAACTTGCAAACTCTTATATATTTTATTTGATTTAAAAAAATTCAACTTCTATCTGGCTTACAATTCATATCATTTTCTATTGTAAAGTTTCTTTCAACGATATTTTATCAATTTTAGCTGAAAATTTAATTGAAAAAAAGATTAATCTGTCATCCCTGTCATATATCACAAAATATAGTTTAAGAGCTTTAAGCTGTCAACCCTGTCATACATCACAAAATATAGTTTAAGAGCTTTAAGCTGTCATCCCTGTTATACATCACAAAACATAGTTTAAGGGCTTTAAGCTGTCATCCCTGTCATGCATCACAAAATACATTTTAAGAGCTTTCAGCTGTCATCCCTGTAATACATCACAAAATATAGTTTAGGCGCTTTAAGCTGTCATCCTTGTCATACATCACAAAATACATTTTAAGAGCTTTCAGCTGTCATCCCTGTAATACATCACAAAATATAGTTTAGGCGCTTTAAGCTGTCATCCCTGTCATACATCCCAAAATATAGTTTAGGCGCTTTAAGCTGTCATCCCTGTTATACATCACAAAATATAGTTTAAGGGCTTTAAGCTGTCATCCCTGTCATATATCACAAAATATAGTTTAAGAGCTTTAAGCTGTCATCCCTGTCATACATCACAAAATATAGTTTAAGGACTTTAAGCTGTCATCCCTGTTATACATCACAAAGTATAGTTTAGGCGCTTTAAGCTGTCATCCCTGTCATACATCACAAAATACATTTTAAGAGCTTTAAGGTGTCATCCCTGTCCTACATCACAAAATATAGTTTAAGAGCTTTAAGATGTCATCCCTGTCATACATCACAAAATATAGTTTAAGAGCTTTAAGCTGTCATCCCTGTCATACATCACAAAATATAGTTTAAGGACTTTAAGCTGTCATCCCTGTCATACATCACAAAATATAGTTTAAGCGCTTTAAGATGTCATCCCTGTTATACATCACAAAGTATAGTTTAGGCGCTTTAAGCTGTCATCCCTGTCATACATCACAAAATACATTTTAAAAGCTTTAAGGTGTCATCCCTGTCATACATCACAAAATATAGTTTAAAGCTTTAAGCTGTCATCCCTGTCATACATCACAAAATATATTTTAAGAGCTTTAAGCTGTAATCTCTGTCATATATCACAAATATATAGTTTAAGGGCTTTAAGCTGTCATCCATGTCATACATCACAAAATATAGTTTAAGGGCTTTAAGCTGTCATCCCTGTCATACATCACAAAATATATTTTAAGAGCTTTAAGCTGTCATCCCTGTTATATATCACAAAATATATTTTAGGGGCTTTAAGCTGTGATCCTGTCATACATCACTTAAGCGCTTTAAGCTGTCATCCCTGTTATACATCACAAAAAATATGGTTTAAGGGCTTTAAGGTGTCATCCCTGTCATACATCACAAAATATAGTTTAAGAGCTTTAAGCTCTTATCCCTGTCATACATCACAAAACATATTTTAAAAGCATCTCAATTGCTATCGTCCATAAACGTTTAAAAATGTTAATGTATTTTATTTTATTTCAAATAAATTTCAACCTGTATCTGGCTTAGTCATTCTAATAATTTTCTATAAGAATTTAATTGAAGAAGAATTTGTCTTCCCACATGCCATACATCACAACATATATTTCAAATAAGAATCTTACTTGATGAACGTTCATAGACAGTTAAAGTTGTTATTGTATTTGCCAAACTATGAATACTTAAATAAATGTATTTTATTTTATTTGAAATTAATTTTAACTTAAATCTTTATAAAAATTATCTAGCTTATACATTCTAATTATTTTCTACAGTAAAACTTCTTTGAACGACATTCATTGTTCAAAGAATTTCAACTGAGAATTAAAATTAAGAAGAGTTTAAACTGTCATTGCTGCCATACATCACAAAATGTATTAAAAAAACCCATCTTAATTGATAATCGTTCTACCTTTAAAAGCGTTAATATATATTATATTTTATTTGAACTTGCAAACACTTAATTATATTCTACTTGATTTAAAATAAATTTCAACTTCTATCTGGCTTAGAATTCATATCATTTTCTATTGTAAAGTTTCTTTGAACAATATTTTACAAATTTTAGCTGAGAATTTAATTGAAAAATAGAATAATCTGTCATTTCTGTTATATATCACAAAATATAGTTTAAGGGCTTTAAGCTGTCATCCCTGTCATACATCACAAAATATAGTTTAAAAGCTTTAAGCTGTCATCCCTGTCATACATCAAAATATACATTTTAAGAGCTTCAAGCTGTCATCCCTGCCATACATCACAAAATATAGTCTAAGGGCTTTAAGCTGTCATCCCTGTCATACATCACAAAATATAGTTTAAGAGCTTTAAGCTGTCATCCCTGCCATACATCACAAAATATAGTCTAAGGGCTTTAAGCTGTCATCCCTGTCATACATCACAAAATATAGTTTAAGGGCTTTGGGCTGTCATCCCTGTCATACATCACAAGATATATTTTAAGAGCTTTAAGCTGTCATCCCTGTTATACATCACAAAATATAGTTTAAGGGCTTTAAGCTGTCATCCATGTTATACACCACAAAATATAGTTTAAGCGCTTTAAGCTGTCATCCCTGTCATACATCACAAAATATAGTTTAAGACTTTAAGCTGTCATAACTGTCATACATCACAAAATATAGTTTAAGCGCTTTAAGCTGTGATCCTTGTCATACATCACAAAACATATTTAAAGAGCTTTAAGCTGTTATCCTTGTCATACATCACAAAACATATTTTAAGAGCTTTAAGCTGTTATCCTTGTCATACATCACAAAACATATTTTAAGAGTTTTAAGCTGTCATCCCTGTCATACATCACAAAATATAGTTTAAGACTTTAAGCTGTCATAACTGTCATACATCACAAAATATAGTTTAAGCGCTTTAAGCTGTGATCCTTGTCATACATCACAAAACATATTTTAAGAGCTTTAAGCTGTTATCCTTGTCATACATCACAAAACATATTTTAAAAGCATCTCATTTGCTAATCGTCTATAGACGTTTAAAATTGTTAATGTGTTTTATTTTATTTCAAATAAATTTCAAACTGTATTTGGCTTAGTCATTCTAATAATTTTCTATAAGAATTTAATTGAAGAAGAATTTGTCTTCCCACATGCCATACATCACAACATATATTTCAAATAAGAATCTTACTTGATGAACGTTCATAGACAGTTAAAGTTGTTATTGTATTTGCCAAACTATGAATACTTAAATAAATGTATTTTATTTTATTTGAAATTAATTTTAACTTAAATCTTTATAAAAATTATCTAGCTTATACATTCTAATTATTTTCTACAGTAAAACTTCTTTGAACGACATTCATTGTTCAAAGAATTTCAACTGAGAATTAAAATTAAGAAGAGTTTAAACTGTCATTGCTGCCATACATCACAAAATGTATTAGAAAAAACCCATCTTAATTGATAATCGTTCTACCTTTAAAAGCGTTAATATATATTATATTTTATTTGAACTTGCAAACACTTAATTATATTCTATTTGATTTAAAATAAATTTCAACTTCTATCTGGCTTAGAATTCATATCATTTTCTATTGTAAAGTTTCTTTGAACAATATTTTACAAATTTTAGCTGAGAATTTAATTGAAAAAATAGAATAAGCTGTCATCCCTGTCATACATCACAAAATATACTTTAAGCGCTTTAAGTTGTCATCCCTGTCATACATCACAAAATATAGTTTAAAAGCTTCAAGCTGTCATCCCTGCCATACATCACAAAATATAGTTTAAGGGCTTTAAGCTGTCATCCCTGTCATACATCACAAAATATAGTTTAAGGGCTTTAAGCTGTCATCCCTGTCATACATCACAAAATATAGTTTAAGGGCTTTAAGCTGTCATCCCTGTCACACACATCGCAAAATATAGTTTAAGGGCTTTAAGCTGTCATTACTGTTATACATCACAAAATATAGTTTAAGGGCTTTAAGCTGTCATTCCTGGCATACATCACAAATTATAGTTTAAGGGCTTTAAGCTGTCATTCCTGTCATATATCACAAAATGTAGTTTAAGCGCTTTAAGCTGTCATCCTTGTCATACATCACAAAATACATTTTAAGAGCTTTAAGCTGCCATCCCTGTTATATATCACAAAATATAGTTTAAGAGCTTTAAGCTGTCATCCCTGTCATACATCACAAAACATAGTTTAAGCGCGTTAAGCTGTCATCCCTGCCATACATCAACATATATTTTAAGGGCTTTAAGCTGTCATACATCGCAAAATATAGTTTAAGGCTTTAAGCTCTCATATCTGTCATACATCACAAAATATAGTTTAAGCGCTTTAAGCTGTCATCCCTGTCATACATCACAAAATGTATTTAAGAGCTTTAAGCTGTCATTCCTGTCATACATCACAAAATATATTTTAAGAGCTTTAAGCTGTCATCCCTGTCATACATCACAAAATACAGTTTAAGCGCTTTAAGCTGTCATTCCTGTTATACATCACAAAATATATTTTAAGAGCTTTAAGCTGTCATCCCTGTCATACATCACAAAATATAGTTTAAGGGCTTTAAGCTGTCATCCCTGTCATACATCACAAAATAAAGTTTAAGCGCTTTAAGCTGTCATCCCTGTTATACATCACAAAATATAGTTTAAGGGCTTTAAGCTGTCATCCATGTCCTACATCACAAAATATAGTTTGAGCGCTTTAAGCTGTCATCCCTGTTATATATCACAAAATATAGTTTAAGGGCTTTAAGCTGTTATCCCTGTCATACATCACAAAACATATATTAAAAGCATCTCAATTGCTAATCGTCCATAAACGTTTAAAAATTTTAATGTATTTTATTTTATTTCAAATAAATTTCAACCTGTATCTGGCTTAGTCATTCTAATAATTTTCTATAAGAATTTAATCTAAGAAGAATTTGTCTTTCTACATGCCATACATCACAACATATATTTCAAATAAGAATCTTACTTGATGAACGTTCATAGACAGTTAAAGTTGTTATTGTATTTGCCAAACTATGAACACTTAAATAAATGTATCTTATTTTATTTAAAATGAATTTTAACTTGAATTTTTATAAATATTATCTAGCTTATACATTCTAATTATTTTCTACAGTAGAACTTCTTTGAACGACATTCATTGTTCAAAGAATTTCAGCTGAGAATTTAGATTAAGAAGAGTTTAAACTGTTATTGCGGCCATACATCACAAAATGTATCTATAAAAAAACCCATCTTAATTGATAATCGTTCTACCTTTAAAAAGCGTTAATATATATTATATTTTATTTGAACTTGCAAACACTTAATTATATTATATTTGATTTAAAATAGATTTCAACTTCTATCTGGCTTAGAGTTCTTATCATTTTCTATTGTAAAGTTTCTTTAAACGATATTTTACAAATTTTAGCTAAGAATTTAATTTAAAAAAATATTAATCTGCCATCCCTGTTATACATCACAAATTATAGTTTAAGGGCTTTAAGCTGTCATCCCTGTCATACATCACAAAATGTATTTAAGAGCTTTAAGCTGTCATCCCTGTCATACATCACAAAATATATTTTAATAGCTTTAAGCTGTTATCCCTATCATACATCACAAAATATATTTTAAGAGCTTTAAGCTGTCATCCCTATCATACACCACAAAATATATTTTAAGGGCTTTAAGCTGTCATCCCTGTAATACATCACAAAATATACTTTAAGGGCTTTAAGCTGTCATCCCTGTCATACATCACAAAATATAGTTTAAGGGCTTTAAGCTGTCATCCCTGTCATACATCACAAAATATATTTTAAAAAGCATCTCAATTGCTAATCGTCCATAAACGTTTAAAAGTGTTAATGTATTTTATTTCAAATAAATTTCAACCTGCATCTAGGATTAGTCGTTCTGATAATTTTCTATAAGAATCTAATTGAAGAAGAATTTGTCTTCCCAAATGTCATATCTCACAACATATATTTCAAATGAGAATCTTAGTTGATGAACGTTAAGAGACAGTTAAAGTTGTTATTGTATTTGCTAAACTATGAACACTTAAATAAAGATATTTTATTTTATTTAGAATTAATTTTAATTTAAATATTTATATACCGTCAAAAACTATCTAGCTTATACATTCTAATTCTTTTCTACAGTAGAACTTCTTTGAACGACATTCATTGTTCAAAGAATTTCAGCTAAAATTTCATTTAAGAAGAGTTTAAACTGTCATTGCTGCCATACATCACAAAATGTATTTAAAAAACCCATCTTAATTGATAATCGTTCTACCTTTAAAAAGCGTTAATATATATTTTATATTTATTTGAACTTGCAAACACTTAAATATATTTTATTTGATTTAGAATAAATTTCAACTTCTATCTGGCTTAGAGTTCTTATCATTTTCTATTGTAAAGTTTCTTTGAACGATATTTTACAAATTTTAGCTGAGAATATAATTGAAAAAAAGATTAATCTGCTATCTCTGTCATACATAGTTTAAGGGCTTTAAGCTGTCATCCCTGTCATACATCACAAAATATAGTTTAAGGGCTTTAAGCTGTCATCCCTGTCACACACATCGCAAAATATAGTTTAAGGGCTTTAAGCTGTCATTACTGTTATACATCACAAAATATAGTTTAAGGGCTTTAAGCTGTCATTCCTGGCATACATCACAAATTATAGTTTAAGGGCTTTAAGCTGTCATTCCTGTCATATATCACAAAATGTAGTTTAAGCGCTTTAAGCTGTCATCCTTGTCATACATCACAAAATACATTTTAAGAGCTTTAAGCTGCCATCCCTGTTATATATCACAAAATATAGTTTAAGAGCTTTAAGCTGTCATCCCTGTCATACATCACAAAACATAGTTTAAGCGCGTTAAGCTGTCATCCCTGCCATACATCAACATATATTTTAAGGGCTTTAAGCTGTCATACATCGCAAAATATAGTTTAAGGGCTTTAAGCTCTCATATCTGTCATACATCACAAAATATAGTTTAAGCGCTTTAAGCTGTCATCCCTGTCATACATCACAAAATGTATTTAAGAGCTTTAAGCTGTCATTCCTGTCATACATCACAAAATATATTTTAAGAGCTTTAAGCTGTCATCCCTGTCATACATCACAAAATACAGTTTAAGCGCTTTAAGCTGTCATTCCTGTTATACATCACAAAATATATTTTAAGAGCTTTAAGCTGTCATCCCTGTCATACATCACAAAATACAGTTTAAGCGCTTTAAGCTGTCATCCCTGCCCTACATCACAAAATATAGTTTAAGGGCTTTAAGCTGTTATTCCTGTCATACATCACAAAATACATTAAAAAAGCATCTCAATTGCTAATCGTCCATAGACCTTTAAAAAGTGTTAATGTATTTTATTTCAAATAAATTTTAAGCTGTATTTTATAACGTATAGTAACATTTTTTGAACGACATTCTAAGGATTTAAACTGATAATTTATCCCTGTTATTCCTCTTCTACATCACAACATATATTTAAAAAAAAATCTTAATTGCTAATCGTCCATAGGTTTTTCAAATAAATTTCAACTTTCGTGTATTTCCTCAAAAGGAGGGCAACAGAAAAAAAAAAAAATTTAAATCTTTTAATTCAATTTAAGAAGAGTTTAAGTTGTCATCCCTTTCATACATCACACAATATATATCTCAATTGCTATTCGTCAATATACCTTTACACGTTATTTTATTATTTAATTATTATTTTTTTTTTCAATAAAAAAAAAAAATCAAATTCTATCTCGCTAAAACATTATAATTATTTCATATAGTAAAATTTCTTTGAACGACATTTCAAAGAAATTTTTAAGCTGTCATCTCTGTCATACATCACGAAATGTATCCTAAAAGCATCTTAATTGATAATCGTCCACAGACATTTCAAAAGTGTTAATGTATTTTATTTCATTTGAACTTGCAAACATTTAAATGTATTTTTATTTTATTTCAAATATTTTCAACTTGATATAATCATTCTAATCATTTTCTATCGTAAAATGTCTTTAAACGATATTCTAAAAATTTAAGCTAAAAATTTAGTCTAAAAATACATCAAAATATATAATCAAAATTGTTATTGTATTTGGGAACATGCGAACACCTAAATGTACTTCATTTCATTAAGATAGGTTAAAAATTGAATATATACCATCAAAAATATTTAACTTAGACATTCTTATTACTTTCTACAGTAGAGCTTCTTTGAACGACCTTCAATGTTCAAAGAATTTAAGCTGAGAATTTAATCTATGAAAAGTTTAAACTGTCATCCCTGGTATACATCACAAAATATGTTTTAAAAAACGTCTCAATTACTGATCGTCCATAGATCTTTAATAATTTTATTGTATTTGATTTTATTTGAACTTGCAAGCACTTCAAATATATTTTACTTCATTCGAAATAAATTATAACTTGCGTGTATATTCTCCGATGGAAGGCAACAGACATCAGGCAAAAGTATTTACAAAAGAAAATATAAAAGTCACTCTCTAATACACTTAAATGAATTTTATTTCATTTCAAATAAATTTCAATTTCTATCTGGCTTAGACATTCTAATTACTTTCTACAATAGAACTTCTTTTAACGACATTCAATGTTCACAGAATTGAAGCTCACAATTTAATTCATAAAGAGTTTAAACTGTCATCCTGGAATACATCATAGAATATGTTAGAAATATAAAAAAAAAAAATCTTAATAATTGCCTATTGACTTTTGAAAATTGTATTTCATTTGAACTTGCAAACACTTAAATGTATTTTACTTTATTTGAAATAATTTTCAACTTGCGTGTATATCCTCTGACGGAGGGCAGCAGACAACAGACAAAAGTATTTACAAAAAAAAAAAAAAAAGTTCGCCCAATCATACGTCACAAATTAAAGCTCAACTTAATAATATAAGTGGCGCTATATCTAAAAAAAACTTATTCTAATGCGCCTAACATTAATGCAAGCATAAACCAAAATAATATTGAATAACAATAGTTAATATACTAACAAGATAATGCAATAAAAAGTATTTAATAAGAAAATAATGACAAAAAAATGAATAAAAGTACTTCTAGCTTGAAAATATTTTATGAACTTGGACAACTAGAGGTAACATGGGCCCAAAAAGTTAAAGGACAGAATTGAAAGCACAATCGTAAAGTTAAAAGTTAAACTGGTGTATAGGCAAAATTTGCTAAATTGCTTTACAATATATTAAAACCCATCATAGTAGAAAATTCCATCAAAATAACAGTATTTTAAATGCACCATTCTACAGCGTTTTGAAATCTCATGCACAATTTGCATATTTTATTTAAATTTTGGAATATATTACAGGGAAAACTTGCAATATTTTTGTTTGAAAATGCTAATTCTTTGAAGTGGTGCAGCAAATTCTGATTAAAGGTTTTTGAATTCTATCATAACCCCAATCAAGTTCTAGCATTGTCTAGCAGGAAGACTTTCCCAGAATTTCTAGTGAACGAAATTTAAAGAAATACATACAGATTTTTAGCTTTTTTTCCAGTTATACATCACGATTTTCGCATAAATTAAATTTATCAGCCACAACTCAAAAGTTATATTTTTGTAATTCACGAAATGATTTGCTCAGATTTTAATACTTTAATTGTTACATGCCCTTAGACCTTTAATTAAAGGTTGGAATTCATTTAAAGGAATTTAGTAAATTTGATTGTGACTTTTCCACGGTTTGCGTAAAGATTTGCATAAAATATGCAAATTAATGCCGGAGATTTAAGAACGCTGTAAAATGGTAAATGTTTAACCGATTTTACACGCTAATGATGCCTCTACACGCTAAAAATGCCTCTACACGTCCATATACCCACCCATGAGGAGTATGCATAATTATATAGCACTAAGATTTTATATAAATTTAAAAAAGGTGTCTTTCTGACCAAGGTTGAGGTAAGTAAGTCATGTAGACTTGTTGCCTTCCTACTACAGATCATGGCTTGCAGTCTTGCAGACAGATTTTTCGAACACTTCAACATGCAGAGGGCAAGAGCCAGCAGTTACAGTACAGGCAGTCAGGGTTGAACTTTAACGAGTGATCAATCCAAAACACATTTAGCCTTGACTTGAAACTGTTAATTGATGGGGTACTAACAACATGATCATTCAAACTATTCCAAGTATTGATGATGCGAAAAGTAGATAGGTGTCGTGCTGTCCTGCATCTAGCTTTTTTGTAATTATCTTGCTCAAAAAGGTCTCCAAACCATGTAAAATTTTATACACTTGTATCACATCGTTTCTGACCCGTCTATACTGAAGTGAAGGTATGTCAATAATTCTTAAAGGTCAGTTGTCGTCTCTAACGTAAGAGGTAAATGAAAGTCAAATCCTGTATTTTGATTTGTCGACACTTAATGGTGCAGTGTGCACTTACGTTGATAGGCCAATTAGTGTCTTTTTTGAATAAAATGTACTCCGCCACACTTTTAATCACGATAGATGACCTTTAAACGGTCACAAAACGGAAAATATTGAATAGAAAAAATAAATTTGATTGCTCTTTTTTGTACTTTTAAAATTTTATTGCACAAAAATACTAAACAAGATGGGCTAAGAATCATTATAATATTAAATGACAGAACATTTTTTTGAAAGCCTCTCTGAATTTTGGCTTGAAAATTTCGATGAAAACTCGAAACAAACTTTCTGATTGGTTGAAATATTTCACACAATTATCAACATGCCGCCAAAATGATGTCACTAAATTGAATCAAATTTTCTGGTGAAGCAGTGAATTGGTGAAGTGCACGTATTTAGAAATTGTTTTGGGACGAAATTTCCTCTTTATGCCGAACTTTAAAACTATTTAAGAAAAGTGTGTTGAAATTAGCTGCATTTTATTATGCGGTTTCTCTTTAAAGATATTTTAAATAGATAAGCCTAATGTGGTCGATGAATTTTGTCCGCCCCTCCCTTCGATTTTTCAAATAGTCATTAAATATAATAATGATAGCCCATCTCGCAATAAATGACAATGACACTCCACAAGACCCTCCTCTTTCGAAAATAATCCTCTACCAAAAACCCCTATAGGAAAATATAGCACATAAGCTTTTCAACGAATACAGATATAACAACCCCGGCTCCAAAGAAAGGTCATAAATAATTGTAAGTGGAAGAGAGGACGCCATTTTGGTCATATTTCCCATGATTCCCTGCTGTATTAACGCTCAAACCATTTTAGAATTTGAAATATGTAGGGATGAAATTTGTTGGCATGCATGACCAATTATTTTGTTCGTACATCCTTGGTAAGAGCAACGTCGTCAATGTACGATTCAAGTTTTTAATTGCAGATTAAAACACCCTTTCGTTTTGTTTAAGGACAATTGCTTCAGCACAATGTTATCGCACGATATGAACAAAACTGCGGCTGCAGGACGTCTATACAATCTCAATCATTGCAATATTTTATTTGCTTTTTTATATTATGATAGAAAATTAATAGGCCCTATTTCACAACTTCACAATCGAAACTTTGTCTTCGAAAATTTACAATCAATCAATTAAATTGAAATACTTAGACTAGTTTTATATATTTAGACCAAAAAGAACAGTTTTCATATCTTCATAAACAGTTACTGTGTTCGTGGGTCATAATGGAATTATATCAGCGCAGGGTAGCCTAATTTTAATCATATAAGAACTGGAAGTTTCACAAACATCAATCAACAATAATTGAAATGGAAAAGAAACTTACCAATACTGCAAAAAAGTCTTGCTTATTCTGACAAAAACATCGAGTTGACCAGCTTCTCTCCCATAGCTTTTAATCCTTCCCAAATATATACTACATCCCTTCTCTCACAATGTCCGCAGATCGAATGACACAAATTTTAAATCTTAACAAGTCTGTGACGCCACCTCGTTCAAACATTCGAAAAATAAATCTCAGCTGAAATATCCATCACAAGATATTTGAGTAAAGAACATTACAATGAATAATTCTAAAAATAATGACGATTATCTTAATCAAATGTATTATCGTTAAAGAATTAATGCTTTAAGTTCTAGAACCAATTAAAAGTAGAGTATTTTCAAATTAGATTGACGTATACAAGTGTCTTGTGACAGAGAGCGCTTTCTGTCTTTAGCAAAAGCTTTTATTGATTAAAAAAAAAAGAAATTCTGTGACTTTTAACAGTGTTATACATAGCCGAGCGTTGTGACAAAAAAGCACGCTTACATAAAGGAAAAGGCAATGGTATGATAGAAAGTACGGGAGCTATTTAAATTTCATCAAATGAAAAAAACAAAAGAAAGTATGAAAGCTATTAAAATGTCATAAAATTAAGAAAACAAATCATTCCTGGCGATGGACGTAACCCCCTTTCACTACACCGCACACATTCGCACCCACCCGCAATCAATGGCCCTAAAGCAGAAGCTACGCCATCGGGATGGGGAGGGGGTGGGGGTCTGGGACAAAAATAACCTAAACTATATTATCTTAATCAGAAAACAATGACAAAATATTAATAAAAGAACTCCTAGCTTGAAAATAATTTTCCTGCAAATCGTATGAAAATTGTTTATGAACTTAAAGGACTATATGGACAGCTAGAGGCAACATGGGCTTTAATTGGTTTAAAATATGATTTAAACCATTAAAACAGCAACAACTTACATCAAAATTGCTTAAAGACCAATTTACAGCATTTTGAATTTGTAGCTGTTATTGCGCAATAATATGTGACATCAAAGAGTGAAGGATCCTTCATCAGAATTGAAAGAATTACATAAAGATTTGAAATGTGTTCCTCTTACTATATAACAAATTCCGCACAAATGAACAAATCTTGAAACTTTGTTAAGTCATAACTTGAAAAATTAAATAAGCTTTGTAAAGACGTTTTACTCAGAATTCCAAGCTCTTTCAAATATCTTAAATCTGATGTGCATAGTCCTTCAATAGTGTTTCAACACATCGTGTAAAATAAGTCCGTGGGTCATAATGAAATTATATCAGCGGGGGTTAGCCTAATTTGAATCATATATAACGAACTAGAAGTTTCACAAACATCAATCATAAATAATTGAAATGGAAAAGAAACTTACCAGTACTGCAAAAAAAGTGTTGCTTATTCTGACAAAAACATCGAGTTGACCAGCTTCTCTTACATAACTTTAGTCCTTCCCAAATATATACTACATCCCTTCTCTCACAATGTCCGCAGATCGAATGACACAAATTTTAAATCTAAACAAGTCTGTGACGCCACCTCGTTCAAACATTCGAAAAATAAATCTCAGCTAAAATATCCATCACAAGATATTTGAGTAAAGAACATTACAATGAATAATTATAAAAATAATGACGATTATCTTGATCAAATGTATTATTGTATAAGAATTAATGCTTTAATTCTGTTAAAGAATTAATGCTTTAAGTTCTAGAACAAATTAAAAGTAGAGTATTTTCAAATTAGAGTGACGTATACAAGTGTCTTGTGACGGAGAGCGCTTTTCTGTCTTCAGCAAAAGCTTTTATTGATTTAAAAAAACTAAGTCCCGTGACTTTTAGCAGTATTATACATAGCCGAGCGTTGAGACAAAAAAGCACGCTAACATAAAGGAAAAGGCAATGGTGTAAAAGAAAGTACGAGAGCTTTTAAAATGACATCAAATGAAGTAAACAAAAGAAAGTATGAAAGCTATTAAAATGTCATAAAATTAAGAAAAAATCATTCCTGGCGATGGACGTAACCCCCTTCTACCAGTCCACTACACCGCACACATTCGCACCCACCCGCAATCAATGGCCCTAAAGCAGAAGCTACGCCATCGGGATGGGGGAGGAGGTGGGGGTCTGGGACAAAAAAATCTAAACTATTTCATCTTAATAAGAAAATAATGACATAAAATGAATAAAAGTACTCCTAGCTTTAAATAATTTCCCCTCCAAATCATATGAACATTGTTTATGAACTTAAAGGACTATATGGACAGCTAGAGGTAACAAGGGTTTAATTCGTTTAAAATATGATTTAAACCATTAAAACAGCAAAACATTACATCAAAATTGGTTGATAATTGACCAATTTACAGCATTTTAATTTTTAGCTGTTATTGCGCAATAATGTGTGACATCAAAGGGGGAAGGATCCTTCATCACCTTTTGTAAAACCTTTGCCTTTTATTCCTCTCTCAATGTTGTTTGAAATATAGCATTGGACTTTGCTGTTTGGGCAAATGTTTTCAGAACTTGGTAATACCTCGAATCATCATGTATCTAGAACAGACATTCTGAAATTCACAAGTAGCTGAATTTAAAGAACAGAATTTAAAGAATTACATACAGATTTTGAGATGTGTTCCCCTTACTATATAACAAATTCCGTACAAATTAAAGAATCTTAAAACTTTGTTTAGTCTTAACTTGAAAATTAAATAAGCTTTCTACAAATTGTCAACGAGTTGTTTTACTCCATGCTCTTTCACATATCTTATATATGCTAGATGTACATAGTACTTTAACAGTGCTGCAAGACCTCGTGTAAAATATGCAGGTTGACCCACCAGTACCACATATTTTGAGAAAGTGGTGGGTCCAATGAAGTAATTGATAGGCCAAATAACCCACACCGAATGGATGATGCGCGTGTCTGTTTTGGGGAGGGGTGGGGTGGGGGTAAGGGGAGATGAAATTATAAGTTCAAAATAAGATATTGAAAACCATTAGCGCTATTGGTTTAAAACTAATTGATAAAGGTTAATTAATGTTAATTTGTGTCTCGTATACAAGGGTGACATGTCACTAAGGTCATCAGCTGGCCAATGGTCATGTGAATAATGATTAATCAAACTGTTCCACGTCAGTGTCAAATATTTCTGGAAACCTTAATGCTATGGGGTTGATACAACTTCAAAGAACCTTATTCTCCTGCCGTCGGGACCTCATTCGAGGGACGGTGAGCGCCATGCAACCATTTTTATTTTTACTTCCCAAAGGCTGGACTCGCAGGGGCGTAACTTATGGGGTAGGGGTATGTATATATATATATATATATATATATATATATATATATATATATATATATATATATATATATATATATATATATATATATATATATATATATATATATATATATATATATATATATATATATATATATATATATATATATATATATATATATATATATATACATATATATGTATATAAATATATATATATACATATATAAATATATACATATATATATATATATATATATATATATATATATATATATATATATATATATATATATATATATATATATATATATATATATATATATATGATGAATCTATAAATTTGTTTTCAATAATTATAATTGAAAATATACTTGTTAAATTTCTGTTTTAAAAATGAACTTTTAGTCTAAGAATAAAAAACATAATGAAGAATGGTAATCTAAGAAACGCATAGTAAACATTATTCATCAAATCCTATATAGCAATTTACCGCTATACTATGATTTTTCCTGTTATAAAGAGAAAATAGCAAATTTAAAAACGAAATGGTGAAGAAGGCATTAAAAAAAAAAGCTAAAGGATTAGTTCAGGGCTTAAGCAAGTCCATGTTATATGAAAGAGAACTTTAAAAGAAACAATATGGTGAAGAGGGCAATTAAAAAATATTAATCCGTTAACTGGTTAAGAAGACTTGACCAAGGATTGTTTCAACTACTCATTCATCCAACAAACAAACTCTCAAAGACTGGAACAACCTACCTGAAAATATTAGAAGTATAGCATGTCGGCGGGGCGTATCGGCGGTCCGCGAGGGAATGTACCCTAGCATGTCGGTGGGGCGTATCGGCGGTCCGCGAGGGAATGTACCCAGTTATAATAAGCAAAACACAGAGACGATGTTTCTGCTCTGGTGCATCGGACGCAAGAGCCTGTATTCTGCATTGTCCACAAAATTCATGACGGTCAGGATAACATAACAAAAGAACTGGAATGTTGGGAATTAACATATTGATAATAAGGTTGTTTTAAACTGAATATAAAGTAGAATGGAAATACCAGGTGTTTGCTAAATTAGGAGCAACATAAAGATTTACTTTTTACAAAAGTATTGTAAACCTAAGCAATTCAAAGCAGCAATCAACAGAAGTCAATAGAGGGATTTCATCACGTGTCTCTAACTCATCTGAGAGCCATTTTGCCGGGAAGCGGAATAACTTATCAAGATTATGCAGCAAAATTCGGACCAAAAGTCTTTGCCGTGCCCAAATACATTTTTAGCAGGAATAGACTTTCCCTTCTTTTTCAATGACAAGGATTTAGGACAGAAATTAAAAGAATTACATACAATTTTTGACCTGTCCACACAGGCATACATCACAAATTTCGCATAAACAAAAAACTTATCGAAACTTATCAAACTTATCAGCCATAATTAAAAACTTAAAAGTTTTATTCTTCAAAATTCAAAGTCTAATCTGCTAAGATTTGAGAACATGTTTCCAATATTTCATAAAAAGGCAATTTATTTTCAAAGAAATACACAACCATTGTCTTAGATCTGCAATTATGACGTCACATTTTACAATGCACGGTAACTTTTTAAGACACGCCGGGGCAAAACTTTTGAAATGCAATAACTCCTAAATGGAACACAGAGACGACCCGAACAAAGAGACTTCGAACATTTGCGATTTCACGGTATTTGTTTATTTCCTCTATTTAGCCTTAACAATATAGAATAGTAAAAGTACGTGCACACCCTGTTTATTTAATTCTATCATTTTCTAATTAATGTTTCTTTAATAGTTTTACAATTTCTTCAAATTCTTTGTATTCTTATATATTTATCTATACGAATTACAAAGAACTATACAATAACAATTCTCTCTGAAACAAATGTTATTTCAAGTGAGATGACATTAGGCCTAAATGTGTGGTATTTAAAAAAGTAAAAAAAAAAGATAAACTGATAAACACATTTTTAAAACAAAATTAACGACAAATGGCTCAGTGAATTCTTTGGCATGATAAATAAAATACTGATTAATTTGACTTTGACATACACCTTTAAGTGTTGAAATCTATCGGTATATGATTATTTCAGCCTATTTGTGAGTCAGTACAAACTACAGCAAACATGGACAGATGGAATGTACATCCATTATTTACTCGTGAAATTAGTGGTCGAGCGTCCCCACTTTCAAATAAACCTTGCTTGGTATAACGATCAAAACTTCAATACAGGGTCACCAAGCTCACAAACCAAACGGCTTCAAGAAAACGGCTATGTATTGTCATGGACGGGATTCAAAAGTGGTAGGGGGGTTCCCACTCCCCCCCCCCTACCAAAAAAAAAAAAAAAATCCGCCTATGTGTATAATAGTGGGGGAAATTTGAATTTAAATCATTTTGGGTTTAACAAACAACAAGTAATACAGAAAGCAGAACAAATAAAATCATCTGTGCAGCGTCGTAATTTTCACCCCCATTGTGGGGGGTTGGGGGAAGAACCCTACTCAAACCCAACGTTTTGACCAAAAACCATTCCACATATTCGAAAATTTAAAGGTCAAATTGGAAAAGAATGTTATTTTTTTCTTTTCAAAAGTGATACATTTCATGTCTTTTTTGACGATTTCCACCTTAAAGTGTGCGGGGAGCAGTGACATAACTTACGTGCGCTCACACGCGCTGCAGCGCCGGGCTCTAAACCCAAAGGGGCCCCGGCGGCCCGGCCTCGATGAGGTACTATTAACAAGAAGGCCCGAAGGGGTCTGATTAATACATGATAAGGGGCCTCGCCCCACCCCAGTGCCTGCCCCCTACCACCAAACTTACGACACTGGCGGGGAGAAGGGTAAGACTCCCATGGCCCAGGGATTTTTAAACCTACATTTGTGCAAAAATGGAGATAGGGAAGAAGCTCAATAAATTCTTTTTAAACGTGACAAATCATAAATCTTCATTAATCATAAAAAGATTTGACGGGAAACACTACATTGATGAATAATTACTTTCAAATAAATTAAGAAAGAGACAGTTCCACGAAGTGAAAAAGCTATAGGGGTGATTTGGTGCATCCAACTTCTACACCTCTGCTTGTTTGGTAACAGCTAAAACAATAGTTACGTTTATACAAATAATGCAATTATAAACACAATCCCAAAAATGGTGTAAACTAATTTGGACCGGCATTAAATTTCTCTTTTATAAAAAGTACACAAAAAACACTGTGGTAATAATATTATTGCATCTACTTAAAACGGACGTTCATTTCTATTGACTAAAACTTCTGGTAAGATCTGGCAAGTCGAGCTTTCTGCATCAATTTCTTTTCTTGTTGTTTTTGCTGAAATAGAAAACAAAAGACAAAAGCGATTACATTAATAAGAAGATTGCATCTCATGCACGACAAATTCAAATAAGGCCTATAAAAGGGCGTGGACCAATTTCCTGGCAAAAGTTCTTTAAAAACAAAAAAAACAAAATTGTTTCACTGTTTCACTAAGCTGTTTTATCAACTGGATTTCGTGTTCCGTCCAAATTTTCTGGACCATTTGTTGTTCACCTTATTTTACTTCTTTGGTGGTTTGTACGATCCGTCGAGCCCTTGGCTAGACCAGGGAGCTGTAACAGCTCCCTGGCTACACACATATTTTTAGTCCCAATTGTTATGCATTTTCACTGGGTGCCATCGATAAGGCCAAGATCAAATTGTATGCTTGCCCTTTCTTGTGGAATTTTTTTGGCTCCCTCAGGTAAAGTATCAAGCTGGTTCCTTTTATTTTGCTCACTTTTTATATCTCACTCATGATTTTTGTGTGATTTGGGATTTTTTTCCTTGAATGGCACACTTTAACAAACAGGCGGACAACTTGGTATTCTCAAGCTCTTGTTTACGATGCTGGGCGTCATTTTCTCCGCAGTAACAGCAATATTCAACAGGCAAAAGTGGTTTCCACGCCATTTTGTAGGAATTTTTACGAACGGTAAGGATTTTTGAGGAAATTTTATTTTTTATTTTTAACTGCCGCCCCTATTTAGTGAGTAAGGGGTGGCTGAGGAGGGCAAACAAACACCTTTTTTTAGTCCTAGTCTTATCCCGGCCCGCGATGAAAACATTGGTGTAACGAGAGGAATCGACTGGTTTCTTCGAACCGCTTTCAAGAATTGTCAATTTTGTGTAAGTATTACGGTTTTTGCCCCTGGTTCGATGGTATTGGGGAGTATATTACAAAAACGCTTGGCATAGGCCTACCTCACTAAACTCTGATTTTCTATCACTTTATGCAGAAGTGTATAAAAAGGGTCACCTTTCAGAAAAATCCTGGTACTTTTCCGGTTAAAGTGGAAATCGCGCTGGTAAATTAAGTTCCTGTAACACATTACTGCTCATTGAAAAATCTTCAATTTTCGGCAGATTTTGCCGGAATTTCCTTCAATTTTACCAAAGTTTCCTTCGAATGTACCAAGTGTTCCTTCAATTTTACCGATTCCATTGAATTTTAGCGAATTTTCTCTTCAATTTGACCGAATTTTCCTTCAATTGCACCATATTTTGTATTTGATAGCCAGTCACTATGATTAAAATGTTGGGCAGGTGTTACGCTTTCTCCTGAGTGCGATTAGCAAAAGTAAAGGTGGAAGAAAACTGAGTAAAGAGAGCACAAATAAACACAAAATACACGAACTGATTTTTGTTATTGGAATAAATGTTATCATTATATTATTAGGCAGTTAGGGGGCTCATCTAAGATTTGAATATAGAGGTGGCACTTTTAATGCGCAACCATTTGACCGAAGGCACCGGCGAGAAAAATCGTATGTTGACCTTACAAATTTCCAAGGCTATAAAAGGTCATTCCGACCCACCCCTAATCTTTAAAGTCTCCTCATGCCCAGCAGTACAATAAAACGATAAAGATGTAGATATAGATTGACACGAGTAAATAATATTGGTTTACCCGTTGCCCTCAAATGTGTCACGAATTTATTATTATCATTGCTATTGTTATTTTCATTGCTATTATTATTATTATTATTATTATTGCTATTGTTATTTTTATTATTATTATTATTATTATTACTATTATTATTATTATTATTACTATTATTATTATTATTATTATTATTATTATTATTATTATTATTATTATTATTATTATTATTATTATTATTATTATTATTATTATTATTATTATTATCATTATTATTATTATTTATTATTATTTATTATTATTATTATTATTATTATTATTACTATTATTATTATTATTATTATTATTATTATTATTATTATTATTATTATTATTATTATTATTATTATTATTATTATTATTATTATTATTATTATTATTATTATTATTATTATTATTATTATTATTATTATTATTATTATTATTATTATTATCATTATTATTATTATCATTATTATTATTTTTATTATTATTATATTATTTTTTTTTTTTTTTTTGGGGGTATCTGTTTTTAATTGTTATCGCTATATAATGCATGCAACTCTCAAGTAGTGTACTGGTTCCCTTTATAGATCTAATGTTTATATCCACAGGACGTCTGTACCAGGGAGTTGCCATAAATGGACTCCCTGTCTGTACGCGGAAAGGGACAGGGATGACGAAATCAAGAAGAGAACGCTTCTAAAACAGTATCCCTACTGTAAGTCCCTCTTAATGTAATCAGAAAAATCAAATGCCTGGGGCAAAAAACTGAATAGCGAAAATATATATATATTTATGACCATGGATATACTATCTGGGAAAATAGTATCTCCATGGTATGACACACATTGACGATGCATGCTGTGAAGGACAGGAGAATATTTCCCTTGCCCGTGGTGCAGGCGTACTATTCATTCTGTTATCATAAATATGTTATGTCATATGATGTGTAATGTTATATCAAGGACAAACTAGTTAACACAAAATAGGGATACACGTTGCCCGTTTTCGTTGGCTTTTCTCATATCATTGTTAATGGAGACACGTGAAGACAAGATGCACGAATGTATCAGTAAGGTTGGATTCATTCAGTGTGCGTTTGTGCCAAGTTGTACGGTTTTTGTTCCTTGGGGCAAAGAGCTTCCACACATGTGTAAGCTCTTTGCTTGGGGTGATATTACACATTTCTGTTAAAGGATTAGTTCAGCGGTCAAGCAAGTCTATCTTAAAGGATTAGTTCAGTGGTCAAGCAAGTGTCCATCTTATATGAAAGAGGACTTCAAAAAAAACAAAATGGTGAAAAAACCATTCAAAAATCGTATTCCGTTAAGGAGATAATTTTAGTTTAAAGTTTGGTATCATTTGTGTAGAAATGACTTAAACCAGACTAGTTGTGATGTCATAACCTCAGATTCCTCAAACTCAGTCTTTATGTATTCTATCACATTTTGTCCTGCGATTTTGTGGCTTCAAAATATGTCAAAAAAGTAGTAAAACTGAATCTAGGAAGGGTATTTATAATATACCACATGAAGAAAGTTTGAGGGAAAATAATTTAAATAGTGAAAGAAATGAATAAACTTTCTTTAAAATACAGAAAGTTTTTGAGGAATTTGAGGCTGTGACATCACAACTAAAACTTTAAACTTGAATATCTCCTTAACAGAATAAGATTTTGCAATGCTTTCTTCACCATTTTGTTTCTTTTGAAGTCCTCTTTCATATAAGATGGACATATTGACCACTGAACTAGTCCTTTAAATGAGTACTAGACCGGAAAGTAGGGCGCTCGTTTTTGCAAATTTCACAGATATAATATTCACAACAGATCGATAAACTTCATGCTTCCATAGCCCACAGACGCCGTGAGGGCAAAGGTCACTTGAATTCATATTAACCAGACAATTTCTATTCTGTTGTGTGTGAGATAAGCATTTGTTTTTTGGGAACCCAGTAAAAAACGCCCCCACTTTTCGGTCTAGTGCTCCTGTAAATGAAAGAGGACATAAAAAGAAACAAAATGGTGAAGAAAGCATTACAAAGTCTTATTCCGGCAAAGAGAAATTCAAGTTTAAATTTTGGTATCATTTGTGGAGCCTCAGATTCCTCAGTTTTTATGTATTCTATCATATTTCATCCTGCAATTTCATGGCTTAAAAACCATGGGATTTGTCAAAAAAGTAGTAAAACTGAGTCTAGGAATGGTATTTATAATATACCACCTGAAGAAATTTCTAGGCAAAATAATTTAATAATGAACAAATTAAATAAACTTTTTTTTAAAATACATTAATAATTGTTATGAAAGCGAGGTTGAAGATGCCAACTTTTGTGAATAGTTCATTTATGGTTGATCTGAACCCTGATATTGTTAGTGTGCTTACTTTCATACAAAAACGGATTGACCATCATAGAGGGCTGGAAAATACCAAATGGACAAGGCAGTTTTCATGTTGGGGTAGTCAAAATTTGAGAAAATGGACTTTTTCAACTAAACTTGGCTTCTCGATCACCATGGTCGGTTTAGCTGACCGTCAGATATTATAATGAGTCTCTACATAGCACTTTCTGGTATACTAGAATTTTGCCCATGTTTTTAAAAGTTTTCACTGAAATCAGAAGTGTAACCATAAGGCGGGATTTGATGAGGGGAAGGGGCTGGATGGGGAAGCTGGGGAAGCTGGGGGTGGGGAAGCTGGGGGTGGGGAAGTCCACTTTTTTCCGAATTTGTGTCTTTTGTATGGTGATTTTTTGCATCTTAGCGTTATTTTGTGCTTTTGCACTCTCCCCACTCTTGGCGAGCAAATCCTCCCCATGAGTGTAACTATCAGTTTATAGAAGCAGAATGGGCTATTAATAACTTGGCCAAAAATGTAAAGAATTTTTTTTTTTCTCTCGGAAATATTGACAATCGATTTGAACTTAAGCAAAATCGGACCAAATCTTACTTTTCTGAAATGTTTACATCATGGCTCAAAAAATTAAATGTAGTTGCCTTCGTAGAAATAAGCAAAGATACACTACTGGATCTACGTGTTGAAGAGCTTGGAAATTTCTTTTTTCGTTTGTGTCAGTAGGTTATTTTGAGATACCTTTTTTTTTCCTTCCCAAAATGCTCTCATGTTAGTTAGTTAACAAATATCACGAATGTTTGTGTTAAAGGAATATAGTAATTGTGAAAATCATAGTTACCATGGCCTGTAAAATAAAAGAGAATATATTGATTAGTTCACAACAGTTCGTATACGCCACATCATAGCATAGGAAGTATTAGACTTAGTACCAATATCATTCTCTTTATTGATCATTAAAATATGCTGCAGTACAAACACAGTAAGATTCAGTGCCTCAACCTAGAGTCTTGGAGGCCCGTGGAGAATAACAAAAACATTATAGAGTCTTTACTTGGGCTCCCAAATCTCTTATTTTTGCTTGGGGCCCTTGGGCATAGGCGGCGATCCAGGGGGGGGAGATAATTTTGTTGTACCCTTATTTAAAGCCTATATGGCTGGTTCTGGGTTTTGTTTGGGGTGGTGTGGTAGATGGGGTGGGGTGGTGGGTGGGTTGGTGGGTGAGGTGGTGGGTGGGTGAGGTTGTGGGTGGGTGAAGTTGTGGGTGGTGAGGTTGTGGTGGGGGTGGGGTGGTGGTGGGTTGGTTGGGTGGTTGGTTGGGGTTGGGTGGTTGGTTGGGTGGTTGGTTGGGTGGTTGGTTGGTGGGTTGGTTGGTGGGGTGGTTGGTGGGGTGGTTGATAGGGTGGTTGATGGGGTGGTTGGTGGGGGGTGGTGGGGTGGTGGGGCTGGTGGGTGGTTGGTGGGGTGGTGGGGTGGTTGGTGGGGTGGTTGGTGGGAGTGGTTGGTGGGGTGGTTGGTGGGGTGGTTGGTGGGGGGTTGGTGGGGTGGTTGCAGGGTGGTTGGTGGGGTGGTTGGTGGGGTGGTTGGTGGGGTGGTTGGTTGGGTGGGGTTGGTGGGGTGGTTGGTGATGGGTGGTTGGTTGGGTGGTGGGGTTGGTTGGTGGGGTGGTTGGTGGGGTGGGTTGGTGGGGTGGTTGGTTGGGGTGGTTGGTGGGGATGGGGTGGTTGGTTGGGGGTTGGTTGGTGGGTGGTTGGTGGGGTGGTTGGTTGGTGGGTGGTTGGTGGTGGTTGGTGGGTGGGGTGGTTGGTGGGGTGGTTGGTTGGTTGGGGTGGTTGGTGGGGTGGGTGGTTGGTTGGTGTGGTTGGTGGGGTGGTTGGTGTGGTTGGTGGGGTGGTTGGTTGGGTGGTGGTTGGGTGGGGTGGTTGGCGTGGGGGTGGTTGGTGGGTGGGGTGGTGGTGGTGGGTTGGTGGGGTGGGGGTGGTTGGTGGGGTGGTTGGTGGGTTGGTGGGGTGGTTGGTGGGGTGGTTGGTGGGGTGGTTGGTGGGGTGGTTGGTGGGGTGGTTGGTGGGGTGGTTGGTGGGGTGGTTGGTGGGGTGGTTGGTGGGGTGGTTGGTGGGGTGGTTGGTGGGGTGGTTGGTGGGGTGGTTGGTGGGGTGGTTGGTGGGGTGGTTGGTGGGGTGGTTGGTTGGGGTGGTTGGTTGGTGGGGTGGTTGGTGGGGTGGCTGGTGGGGTGGTTGGTGGGGTGGTTGGTGGGGTGGTTGGTGGGGTGGTTGGTGGGGTGGTGGGTTGGTTGGTGGGGTGGTTGGTGGGGTGGTTGGTGGTGGTTGGTTGGTGAGGTGGTTGGTGGGGTGGTTGGTGGGGTGGTTGGTGGGTTGGTTGGTGGGGTGGTTGGTGGGGTGGTTGGTGGTGGTTGGTTGGTGGGTTGGTTGGTGGGGTGGTTGGTGGGGTGGTTGGTTGGTTGGTGGGGTGGTTGGTGGGTGGTTGGTGGGGTGGTGGGTTGGTGGGGGTGGTTGGTGGGGTGGTTGGTGGGGTGGTTGGTGGGGTGGTTGGTGGGGTGGTTGGTGGGGTGGTTGGTGGGGTGGTTAGTCGGGTGGTTGGTGGGTGGCGTGGTGGGTGGCGTGGTGGGTGGCGTGGTGGGTGGCGTGGTGGGTGGGTTGGTGGGTGGCGTGGTGGGTGGCGTGGGGTGGTGGGTGGGATGGGTGGTTGTTTGTGCCACCTGATAATTACTCTCCAAGACTGACTTTATGCAGAGCTACATTTACATCAATTACAATATGTTTTGAAATAACACTCAAATTTGCTTCAAAAATTTCTTCAACTCAGCTCAACACTTTCATCAATTGAAATATGCTGAGTTAGATGGCCGCACATCTTTCTTGTCACTTTTGAACAAATTAAGAAAACAACAATGTGATTCGTGTCTCTCTAATTCTGCCGCTATTTTGAACCTATCTGTGGAAGGTTAGATGGACAGAAAATATTCCTCACCCGTCGAATTTCCTCTTGTCTCTCAGCCATAAGTTGCTCCTTGGTAAGTTCCTGAATTCCATTAAGCCCTTCCCACGTCCGCAAATAATTGGCCAGCAGAGCAGTGACGATACCACAAGCAACGCACAAGATACATTCCAGGCCAGACAGCGCTAAACCAATCAGTGTTAAGGTATCCATGTCCTCCTACAAATACGCAACATAGAGAGGCAAGCAGACTTACATGGTAATCGTTTAATTACGCAAAATGGTAATGATAGATATTGCAGTTTTGTTGTGAAACAATGATAAATAGTCACGTTTAAGAAGAAATATCATTAAATATTGTTCAAGTGTTTCGTTTTCATACTTGGAAACGAATAAAGGTTACAGACCAGTCTCGTGCCTAGTAAAGAAAAACAAAAAACTATGCAATACAAATAAACGTTTCTGATTGGTAGGTCGTATTTATACAAATACTGACAAGCCGATCAAAACCTGCAGCAGCAGTGACGTCGCTGGTTTGAAGCTTATATAGTGCTGTTTTGTCAAGCAATTTTCTTGTGACGGTATTTCCTTTAATACTGCACTAAATAAAGATGAATTTTTTGTGAAGTTTGTGATGTATTACCGTTAAGTCTTCATTGTTTTATCCTTGGACAACACACGGACACTTTTCAAAGTCGGTGGATGTGGTATACGAATGGAAAGGGGGACACATAAATGTGTTCCCTTTAGGAGGCATAGCTTCCACCAAGTATACACCATTAATGGTGCCGCTATCAGCAGTGGCCATAATGAAAAAAATGTAACGTTTTTATATGTTCAATTTAGAACACGAACAGTATCGATGTCTTTGACAGTATGATAAAACACACTTTAGTGCATGCATGTATACATCTCACTCAAGGTATACGTCTCACAACGGTCCAGTGGCATAGGAAAAGGGGGGCAGCATGGCGACCACACTCCACTCCAGGGTGGGGGCAGACACCCTCTTTCGCCCCTTTTTTGGACATGTCATCGCTCCCTAAAAGTTCTGTGAGTTGGGGAGCAGGGGATGGAAATCAAACTTTTGACGTTTTTGAGAGGCCTAATTCAAATTAGGCCCCCCCCACTCCTTAGAAACCAATCAGGGCTCTCAAAGTCTTAGAAATGTCAAGAATTACCTTAGAATATGCTAAAATTAAATAATTTTCAGAGACTTCGTCCCCTGGTCCTCTGTTGAGCTTCGCTCCTATGCCCCACCTGGATTTCTATAACGGCTCCTAGACGTTAGGTCACTCATTGCCTCCCAATTTGTGAAAATATTCTTGCACCAATTGATTCCAAGATTCCACACAAGGTGTTAGATTTTTCACAAACAGGAAAAAGGAAGGAGTGGTCGCCGTATACGTAACATAGTGAATTTGTCTGGACAAGGAAAACATTCATGGTCCTCAAAAATCTTGCTGAGTCTTAAAAAGGCCCAAAAATAACCCTAGAAAATGCTAAAATTGAGGATCTTCCGGGGGTTTTGGTCCCCCATCGGGGATTTCCCCTGGACCCCACCAGGCATCCTTAAGCGGGCCCCTGGATCCCACGCGTGAAACTCGCTATACGCGTTTGGACATACGCGTTACTTGCGCTAACGTGCAAATAATATAATTGCCCAAAAAATTACCAATATTTATCAATCACTTCGCCCCCTCTCACTTCAAAATAGCTTCCTACGCCTATGCAACCATTACATCTATTTCCGGGTGTAGATGTAATGGTTGTTATACACATACGTGATCAAAGATTATTCAGACCGTGCGTTGACATTTTGAGGTTTCCCAAAATTTAAGTAATGGGTTAAATTTGTACCAAACAGGTGACTAAACGCGCATGAAACGACAAAAAGAAACCGGGCTTAAACTGAAGGTAATTCAGGTCCATACACCATTACCACAAACAATCCAGTCCACGCTCCCGATCGGGAGATCTCCCGATTGGGAGATCGAGACATGCACAATAACCATATTTAAATTGTTGCTAATAAGTTCAAGTTCATTTCTTTTTACTTGTCAAATTCTGTAATTCTAAAGTTGTATACTTTGAAAATGATATTGGAATTAATATTTCTGAATGTTTTGAGCTTTTGCTGGTGATTAAAATGTTAAAATCTGCTCTTCAAGAAATATTGAAATTGATTTTTAAAGATTACGTTAAAATTCCCCAAATTAGCGGTGGTGAAAATAATTTCATCGTTCTGTTATACCAATAAAATTTGAATATTTCGCATGCATTATTCCTACCTTTGACTTAAACCATTTTTACCGTTATGTTTTGAATTTGGAAAGATGCATTGTGGGTTATAATGACAAGAAATCTCCCAAATGGGAGATCTTCCGATTAGGAGCGTAAACCGGCCTAACGAAGGCTCACCGTCAAACGCGAGAGGTTGGATTTTATAATAAATTATTTGTGATGATATTCATCTTCTTTAGATGATTCCACAAGCCGTTAATAAGCATCCAAGTAAAATATTTAAAGCAGTATTTAAAGAAGAAGAAGAAGATAAGTTTTTATATATATATATACATATATGTATACATATATAATATATATATATATATATATATATATATATATATATATATATATATATATATATATATATATATATATATATATACATATATATATGTATGTATATATATATATATATATATATATATATATATATATATATATATATATATATATATATATATATATATATATATATATATATATATATATATATATATATACATATATATATATATATATATATATATATATATATATATACATATTTATATATATACATATATATACATATATATATATATATATATATATATATATATATATATATATATATATATACATATATATATATATATATACGCTTCGACAGGTTTTAGCCCGCCCGTTACGCCACTGACGACAGCAAAATGCTATAACCGACGCAAAATTGAATAAATGGTAGAATCAACGCAAAATAGAATAACAACGCAAAGTGTAAAAATTTCTTTAAATATTTGTATTTGCCTTTGAACTGGGGAAGCAGTGGCGTGGTGGTAGGGGCGGGGAAAACACCTCCAGCAAAGCTTATGAGAGGGCGCCAAGTGCTCAAGGGGGCGCCAAAATCGCTTTGAGAAAATGTTTTTACGTGTTGATCAATAACTTCTCCCTATATTCAGATATTATTAAGTAAGTAATATCCATTATTTTGTAGTCCAAAAGCGCATCATTTTCCACAGAAAAGACTATCTGCTCCTGCCATAAAAGGCGAACAATTTTATTGAGTGTAGAAGCTTTTCGAGAGGACGCCGAATGCTCACAGGGGCGCAAAAATTGTTATGAAAATATACTCTTATATAATATTTATTCGCAACGTTGTAAATATTTTTTTTCTCAAAGCTTTATTCTTACATCAAACACGCATGGAAACCATTCCTAGATCCCACCTAAAGACACATATTGTAGTCAATGGGATCCTACTACATTGAACATTCGTTCCAAAATAATATTCCTTGTAACTAACTTTACTTCGGAATTGACACGATTTTGAACAATTATCGGCTACCAAAAAAAAACGCCACTTAGCTTTCTTGGGCTTTGCCCGCTCGGCGGCTAGGACGTCGACCCTGAATTTGACACAATATTAAGCAATTTTCTGCTCTAAAAATCGTGAGAAATGCAGAGATTCGGGTTTGTTTCCCCCAGCGCCCCAACGTACAGCTTCACTCAATAAATGTGACACATTTGAAAACCCTTTCTGCTATAAAAGCACGAGACACCCTAGGTTCCATAGCATGCCTAGACTTGACACAATTTTAAACTCCCCAATAATGAACGTGTTACGAACTTATTTTCCCTGGAAAATCTGCAATTTTAGGAAAATGTCCTTCAATTTATGGGAAATTATTTTCTTTGTTTTCGTGAAATTTTCTTCAAATTTTAGGAAGCTTTCTTAATTTTTCAAAAAATTTCTTTCGTTTTCGGAAATTTCCTTTATTAAATTTGCTTCCATTTTCGTGAAGTTTCTTTTCGGGATATTTTCTTCATTATTTGGAAAGTTTTGTTCAATTTTCAAGAAATTTTCTTCATTTTGCCGAAATTTGCTTCCATTTTCGTGAAATCTTCATTTTAAGGATATTTTCTTTATTATTTAGGTAGATTTTTTCAATTTTCGGAAATTTTTCTTCATTTTGAGTGGTATTTTTTTCAATATTTGGGCAGTTTTTTTTTCAATTTTGGGGAAATTTCTTTCATTTTCGGGAGATTTTCTTCATTTTCACGAGATTTCATTCATTTTCCGGAATTTTTCTTAAAACTTTGGGAAATGTTCTTTAATTTTCAAGAATTTGCTTTTAAATTTTCAAGAAAATTTCTTCAATTTTTCAATTTCTTTAATTAATCAAAACAGCGCTTCTGGAGATTTCGCCCCTCTAGATTCCTTGTGACGGTTCCTAGATTTATAACACTAATTTTAAGCAATTTCCTAAACGGTGCATGTCAATTTAAATCTATGTGCCCAACGTTTTACTCTTATAAGCAATTCTTTTTTTTTTTTTGTCGGCGGGGAGGGGGGGGGGATTCACTTGCCCCTCCAGTGAAACATGACCCACCACATCCTGTGTGGAAGTATATATGTTCGACATGCATTTATGCTTGCCCCTCCCCCTCCCCAAATAAAAAATGATAATAATAATAATAATAATGATGATGATGATGATGATGATGATGATGATGATGATGATGATGACGTGTAATGATATCTATCTTCTTTAGATGGTCTCCACAATCCGTCAATAAGCATCCAAGTAATATAAAACGGAAACGAGATGACTATGACATTATATTTACCCCAAAAATGTATAGTTTCCGTTTTTAAAGGAGAGATAAAGTCTGGCTCTTTCTTCATTTGATATGATAGAAATGATAATTCTAAGTCATCTGAAGAAATTTCACATCGTACAAAACAATTTAGCATACATATTCTAATTCATTAAAACATTAGTTATGTCATACAAACTTAGATGGGAGCGGCCATTTTGTTCATACACCCTCTGAAAATAATGACATGCAACCAGTACAGAGTATAATTCCGATGTGCTTTCACGTTAATTAGTGTACATCACGAATTCAAAATAGTAATTGTCAAAATCATAGTTATCTTGGCCTGCAGAATTTTTCCTCGAAATTTGTGGCCATGAAAATGGAAACTTTAAGATCATGAAATCATATTTGGAATTTCTGAGATCATATTCAGGAAATTTAATATCATATTCAAAAATATGATCAAAGTCTAGAAATTTCAATTTATGTGTCGATACGTAGATTTTAAATCGGAAAATATCTCCTCCGCCTTAAAATTTCTAGCTATACGCCATTGGCACTGCCCAAGAAGAAATGATTTACTTTGTGATAGCAGATAAATCCCAGATGACTGGCAACCAACGTTTAATGAGTTCTTAAAAGCCGCCTCGTGTGCCATTTTTATTGTTGACCAGTGTGACTCACCTTCACGTAAACGTCCCATTCCGTAGTGACTTCAACCAGACCAGTTCGTAAAAGCTGCATGCTGATCAAAGCTGCCAACAAACTGACCATGAGAAAACCAGTAAAACAGCACAACTGAAGATGAAAATAATTCACCAAACAGTCAGAATTATATATTATTGAAGGTTTATGGTGGATGCGTAGCAAATTATGTACCAATCTGTATGGACGCGTAGCAAATCTTCTACCAATCTGTTAAGAAAATCTGGTTATATATCCTTCCATTTTTCCATTTATAGAGAAAGCTTTAATCAACACTTTAATCAGGTCTAAAAATGTGCGTTTGATTGTTTTTAAGTTGTAATTATCTTAATTATACGAAGAATGACCGATTAGACAAGTATGTGTCTTTCTCAATTTTTAAACGTTTCTATTCGATATTTCTTGCTTTCAACATTTACAAAGACTCTTCACACCCTCACGAAAAGAACGCAAGATTTAAACTAAACATGCAGTAATTGAAAAGTGCACTCTAATAAAGAATGGTCAAATTTTAACCAAAACATGGTCAAATCTGCACCGAACCAACTTTGGTCAAAATTGAACAACAAATTTGACCACAATATGGTCAAATTCGTCCATAATTGCCAAATTATGGTCACATTTGACCATGTAATGGTCGTTTAATTTTGACCAAAGTTAGTTCGGTGCAGAGTTGAACATGTTGTGGTCAAATTTGACCTTCCTTTTTTAGAGTGTGTGAACGAATTGCACGGGTCCCCTACTTTTTTAAGTCTTACCATATATGGCGTTAATCGTCTGACGGCAAAGAGACCAAATAAACCCGTCATGAAATACTGTAGAAATAACAAATCAAAAAACAGACGTATTGAAACGACATATTTAAAAAGATAAGTACATTGGCATGGAATAATTTGACCAGGAATATGTTGTTTTTAGTTTGTTTGTTTGATGAGGTCTTAACGGCAGCACGACAAGCTAAAGTAACATATCCCTGATTGAACGATGACATTTTAATACATGGGAATTGAATAGCTAAATTAGTGAAAATACATAGGAATATGAGGCGGAATGCAGAGGAGGTTACCCACACAAATTATGGTTAATTTTCTGACAGACGTGAAGAAAAAATGCTATATTTTGTGGGTTGCTGTCAGATTTTCTGTAAGCTGATAAATGCCACCTGACACTGAACACATTTTGATTAAAGGCAGACCTATCGACCGCACATGTGAAGCTGCTTCGTGTAAAAAAAAAAAAAAAAAAAAAAAAAAAAAAAACAGGCTTATATACGTTTTTCAAGCCTTTATACATTAAAATATACTTGTAACAGCGCGAATTTCTCAGAAAAAAAAATGCTTTGCCATGAATATCCGGATTTTCTCATCATTACATATACCACTAATATCTATAAAAATATATATGAATACAATTTAGAGATATTCTCTGATTCTTTACAAGTCTGTACAAAGCCAATCTCCATAAATGAGTTAGGCTACATAATTTGAACTACAATCACCGACAAAATTATTTGGCACTTTTTCTTACCCCTAGGTATCAGTTTACCTAGTCTCACACTATCTACATGTTCACTCAGTTTCTTTGAAATTGTTACTTCTGGTACCAAACTTCGACTACCTTTTGGAGTTCCTCAGTGTTCGCAAAAAGTTTTGAATATATTTCTTAGTCTCTTCATTTTTAAGGCGGTAATCATGCCAACATTGAAGCTAGGGAGGAAAAAGGTGCCAAGTATTTTGTCAGTGATTGTAGACCAATGGAAATACAAATAAATGTAAATAATGTTGCAGTTATCAAATGAAATTTAGCGTAAATATATTATAATAAATCTCTGATTTCTCTTCAATTCATAAACCGTCGACATAAAAAGTTATAATTCCAAAATTGTGTCTTTACAAAAGCAATCTACTTGTCTATGCAAACGCAATCTACTTGTCTATGCAAATGCAATCTACTTGTCTATGCAAATGCAACCTACTTGTCTATGCAAAGACAATCTACTTGTCTATGCAAAGACAATCTACTTGTCTATGCAAAGACAATCTACTTGTCTATGCAAAGACAATCTACTGGTCTATGCAAAGACAATCTACTTGTCTATGCAAAGGCAATCTACTTTTCTATGCAAAGGCAATCTACTTGGCCTGTTGGCCATGACTATCAGTGATTTTGTGTCCATCGCATGTACATATACCTCTGATATTTAGAAAAGAGATAGATACATGTATAATGTAAAACTGGAATGATGCTGTTTCAATCACGAAATTGAATGTGACATAAAAAGGTCATCTTGTTATTCATTTCCGTGATCTTTTGTTCAGACATTCCACTGGTCATTGTCAGGGGCAGTAGCTGCACTACGGAGAGGACTGGGAGGGGGGAGGGAATCGTCTTCTCCTTTCTAGCAACGATCGATTTTCCAATTCGTCCAAAACCGAGACGAAAGGAGGAGGGAGGTATACGCCCCAAATAACGACGTCACGGAATGGGGAGGGGGCGGGGACAAAGGACTCGTCCTCCACCTGTCAACTTCTTGCCAAGATTCCACAATTAGTTTTCCAATTCGTCCAAATCCGAGGAGAAAATTTCGAGAGACAGGGTTAGGGGTAGGTCCACAAATGTTAATTCCAGTTCGTGGTGCCTGGTGTCGCCACTGCATGGCAGGAGAAACATCCCTACCCCAACACCGGGGCAATTTGAATATATCGTGGAGTGATATAAACAATTTTATTAGTAAGTAACATTTTTGGAATTTTAGCGTCCTCTGTCAGGGGGTTTCCCTCGCCCCTCTATTGAACAAATCCTGGCGCCATAGATCTGTTGTTGTGTAAATTCAGTATTATATTACTTTTTGTAAGCACCATTATATTTTGGTCAATGACAGTTGCGGTGCTACGGAGGGTATTTTGCCAGATGAGATCGCTTCTCCCCACTCCCGCCTCCCTCCCCACTTTCCCCAGAAAATTTGGTAAAGTTTGGTAAAGTGACGTATCTCTTACCCCATGACCAAAATCCTGGCGCCGCCACTGATCAATGACGTGTGCAAAATAGCGTATATAATTAACATAAACCTGTGTATATATATATATAGCAGTATAGGTTTAATGGGAATTGCTTTATAATCTATCAAAACCCAATTAGCAAAAAAATCATAGAAATCGGACAAAATTGAACTTTTACAGCGTTTTTAAATCTCGGGCATCAAACTGCAATTTGATGCAAATGCATCATATTATAAGGCAATCTTGGATTTTCTGTTGTAAATCGTTTTCCAAAAAATAATCCACCAAATTCTTGATCAAAAGCGTTGGAGATTTTACCATACTCGTTATTAAATTCGAACTGGAATAGACTTTCCCATCATTTTCAGTGACCGAGATTTAGGAAAAAAATTGAGAGAAGTACATACAATCTTTGACCTGTCCGCCCATACATCCTAAAATTTTAGCATAAATTAAAAATTGATAAATCATTGATCAGACATATCTCAAAAACTAAAATAAGTGATAATTTCCATCCATTCAGAATTTGATCTTCTCAGGTTTCAATAAGCTTTTAATTAATATTGAAATTGAAATTTCACGATAACTTGGAATAATAATAAGGTATATAATATTAATGTTTAATAACGCCAATGTTGAATTGCATGTTGGCTATGGGTATATATTTAGATTAATATTTAAAGTAAATAATTGCATGGAAGCCATGCAGGGCCACACAAAAACTTGTCAGCATGATATACATATAGAACAAGATTCAATGGGGGCATGATGCACGCTAAAAACTTGTCATCATGATATACATATAGAACAAGATTCAATGGGGGCATGATGCACGCTGATGAATTAAAACCTATCATGGTCAAGAAACGTGATTAGCCTATCAGTCTTTTGCACTGCGGAATTCTGCTCCTGAGGAGCTGAGAAATCTCAAATATTTTAGTCATCTTGAAAAGTTTAAATTAAGATTACTATACAAACTTTTTATCATTATCTTTTTAGATAAAAAACATAATTAAAAAAACAACAACAACTATATTTGCAGTGACATTATAATGGGGTCGGAGGAGGCCAGGTGCAGAATTGCTAAGTTGTGTTCAATTTGAACAAAATTGGTCCAAAAGTTTATTAAATGACCGGCAGTACCGACAATAAGGGATGGGGCTGGGTAAAGGTACGTTGCCCCGGGGGTCTTAGGGTCCCGTAAAAAAAAAAAAAAGGATGTGCGGCCAAAATATAGCATTTACAGTCTATGTAATCAACTTTGGTTCTTTTGTTCAAGATTCCCAGCGACCCATTGGCTCTCGGCGGGCCTGATGACCGGTAGTTTTTTTTTTTTTGCTTCTGAAAATTTGCAGAACATAACAAAATTCTACATCAGGATTTAAAAAAAAAAAAAAAAAAAATCATAATTCGAAACATCAGAAAATATTGGTCATGGCTCGGTAACTTTGATATTTTGTGCCCCTCCTCGCCTTGGTAAACGTCAAAAGCTTTGCCACTGATTTAATCTTTTAGTTCCTGGTTGTATACTCACCAACGACCCCGTCCAGATGGGGGCAACTTGAGTTGCCATCAACACGCCCGAGTCTTGATCAAGGAGGATACCAATTAAGACGGATGTAGGACCAATGATCAAATGTGGAAACACCACACTCATGATGATCATCCGTACCATGGATAGGGACAAACAGTGGATGTTGCTATGTGACTGCTGACTGACTACTTCCGGGTCACGCTGTTCGCCGTTGTCGTTGTTTTGGCGTACCATTTTGTTCTGCTTTTTTTTGTAAAGAAGGAAGCTGTAATGGTTGTGTCACACCTTGTTGCGTGGCTGCGCTAAAAGATCATGCGAATCTGCCGTATGATATGAAATACAATATTTTTGTAATTTTAGAAGAGTGAGACCCAGATTCGGCAGCATTGGTGTGTCTAATGGGAGGGGCAAAAATGCCGTATACATTTTGTCAAAGCTATAAGCCTAAATATAATTAACTGCAAAAATATATATATATATATATATATATATATATAATATATATATATATATATATATATATATATATATATATATATATATATGTACATATATATATATATATATATATATATATATATATATATATATATATATATATATATATATATATATATATATATATATATATATATATATATATATATATATATATATATATATATATATATATATATATATATATATATATAAATATATATATAAATATATATATATATATATATATATATATATATATATATATATATATATATATATATATATATATATATATATATATATATATATATATATATATATATATATATATATATATATATATATATATATATATATATATATATATATATATATATATATATATATATATATATATATATATATATATATATATATATATATATATATATATATATATATTTATATATATATATATATATATATATATATATTTATATGTATATATTTATGTATATATAAACACATATATATATATATATATATATATATATATATATATATATATATATATATATATATTTATATGTATATATTTATATGTATATATTTATATATATATACATACACACGCCCTGTGCAACAGTGGGCCTATGTGGTTAAAAACGCACTGACAATCGTAGAAATAGTCATATCAAAAATTATAAATTGATGATACATCGGTGGAATAGTTTTCTGTATAATTTTGTGTAGCCTGCATCTACTGTTTTTCATCCTTGGTCACACGCCCGTTGAGGTTCTAGTACATTTGTATTTCCAGGGGCTTCAAGCAACTACATATACCCCAGAAACAATATTATTAAAAATATAATTGTAACCATATATCAGTGCCACTGGTATAGCTAGCCTACCACACTAATTGATAGCATATAAATAGGCCTACATGATTATTTTTCTTACAAAACAAAAAGCTCGACAAGTTTATCTTATAAACGCCTGACTGCCCCATTATATACCATAAGTATTATTTAAAATTAGGCTATAAAATAAATACAAATCTTTGTAACGAAAGGTTATCAAATTCCGGTATTGCTGATAATTGATTAGCTTACTTCAAAACGATACATTTACGCCAAAAATTATATAATACATTCATACGCATATGAAGCTTACCTTATTTATAATATTTCAGCCTCAAAGTAATACATTTCACTAAAGATCTTCTGCAATATGAACTGATATCGTTTGGTGTCTGCATTATCTCAAAAAATACAAACAGTTAGATATGTAGCCTTCAGAACAACACATCCATCTTGCATTGCGTGCAAAAGATATCTGAAAGCGACTTTGAATGATATCACAAGGGACGTTATGTACAGAAAAATGAATGCAAGGCAATCTAAAAATGAAAACTTAAAACATCCATTAACCCCTTAAGCCTCGCTATTGCTTACGAAGATGTCCAGTCGTATAAAAACTCATCTCAAGTGGACAATAACTGTACTCGCTCTCACACACGTACTTTACCGTGATCACAACAGTATAGTAGATTATTCCGAGTACTTCTCCTCGCTGGCGAATGTCAGATCGTTGGACATTTTTATCATACGGGGAAAAGTAATTATGTTACGCAGCTCACAATTGCACGTATGCCACCTGCCGTGTTCACTGGGTTTCACGAATCGAATTTTTATGTTTTATTTGTATTGAGAACGATGAAACAAACATCGATCGTTTTTACGGCGTAGAGACTGCTTAATCTAATACAAATTATCGGAGTACGTTTTATCTACTGCAGTCTGTTTAATCGTGCATGTAGTACTTATCATGAACTTGAAAAAGCACATTAGCATCTTTATGGCCCCAGGAAAAACGACAAACACGCACGGAAAGACTCGTTTGGCATTTACTAAAATTGTACAACATAAACAGTATGTCGTGGTAAATGTAGTTCAAAACTGTTTACATGAGACGCATCGACGCGGGATATAATATAAAGGATATAAAGCTGAATATAAATCATAACCTTTTTAAAGAAATCTGGAGTGGGAGGAGAGGAAAGGGGAGGGGAGGGGGTTGGCAACACACGCAGAAGGGATGAATTTTCTCCACGCAATTGATCAAGTCTGTGCATTTTTAGTTATTTAAATGTCGCATTTTCATACATTTAAAAGCATTTCTCAGCGGGACGGGTGCGCGTAAAATTATTGGAAATTTTGGTCAATTTGGACACATTTCCCGAAAATTGAAGAAAATTTCCCGAAATGAATGAAACTTCTCGAAAATTGAAGAAATTTCCCAAAATGGATGAAATTGCACGAAAATTGAAGCAAACTTTACAAAAATTAAGGGAATTTGAAAATTTCCCCAAAATGAAATAAATCGCATTAAAATTGAAGTAAATTCAGTATAAAAATGAAGGAGATTTGACAAAAATTGAAGGAAATTTCCCGAGATTGAAGAGAACTTCACAAATATTGAAAAAATATTTTCGAAAATTGAAGCAAATTTCACAAAAATGACGGAAATTTTACGAAAATCGAAGCAAATTTGACAAAAATGAAAGAAATCTTACGAAAATTGAATGAAATTGCACAAAAATATTTTAAAATGTAGGAATTTTACAAAAATTGAAGGAAATTGGGTGAAAATGAAGGAAATAATGAAAAATGAGGGAACTTTCCGAAAAGTGAAGACAACTTCTCAAATATTGAAGAAGTTTTTCGAAAAGGTAGGAAATTGCCAGTAAATGGAAAAAATGTCATGAAAATGACGGAAATGTAGCTATAAGTGAAGGAAATTTTCTGAAAAGTAAAG